>VZSF01005369.1:1303213-1478788 GCA_013398295.1 Chionis minor | reverse complement strand
AGGATAGGATAGGATAGGATAGGATAGGATAGGATAGGATAGGATAGGATAGGATAGGACGGAACGGAACGGAACGGAATGGAACGGAACAGAACAGAACAGAACAGAATAGAATAGGACAGGACAGGACACAGTATTTTCACTTGGAAGTGACCTACGATGAGCATCTAGTCCACCTGCCTGACCACTTCAGGGCTGACCACAAGTTAAAGCGTGTTGTTAAGGGCATTGTCCAAATGCCTCTTAAACACTGACAGGCTTGGGGCATTGACCACCCCTCTAGGAAGCCTGTTCCAGTGCTTGACCACCCTCTCGGTAAAGAAATGCTTCCCAATGTCCAGTCTAAACTTTTCCAGTTGATGCCTATGGCTCTGTAGCCCTCAGGATTGCCCTTTGCCGATGAAAGGAGTACTCCTGTATGCCCAGAGGTGTCTTCAACATCTTGCAGATGCCCATGTGCAAAAGAGAAGCTTCACCAGGAAGACAGCACCTGAGTCAGGAGATAAATAAAGGTTAGTTTGAAACACAGCCACAAACTTGAAGAAGCAACTGAATTCCAGAACATAAATGGAAGAGAGGAGCCTGCGGACAGGGTTCCTCTCTGCAGCACACGTGGGGCTGTGGAGTGAAATGGGAGCTGTGGGACACCGACGAAAATCCCAAATAACAAAGCAAGCTTGGCTTGGGTTGTTTTCCTGGTTTTCTTCTGTACGGGTTTTCCAAATCTGTATTCAAGTGTCCAATGCTTTACTTAAAACAAATAAAATTAATGGCCCTTCTATAATTAAAAGGGATGCTTGCAGAGGTATCTGGGACACCCTGGCATCTCTAGCAGCATCTGCCCCCACCCTGGATTGGGACAGCCCTGGAGCACCTGGACAAGAGGGATTTTCAGCAGGGCCCAATTTCTTCATTTTTTAAAAATGGTTTACATATCTGCGAGCCGGATACAGCAGCAAGTGGAAGAGCCGGTGATGAGAACTGCCACATCAGTGGAGAAAAACCTCCTTTGGTATAGAGAAGCAGGGCCTTAATTTCCTAGGTAGTCAACGGAGAGAAATACGGACCTCAGAGGGACAGCCTGTCTAAATTAGACTCTCCCTCTACACACCTCCAAAACACCAAGGTGTCTCTCCAACAGGCCCTTCAAATCACAGGGTAGATGCTTGAATTAGATCCCAACTCACAGTATTCCCCACTATCTGCTCCAGTGCATTTATCAATGTTCGCTTTTCTACTGCTCATAAATAATTACTGCTAAATAACGAAGTGCATAGCTATGTGATAAGCTAAATGGATACAAATATAAAATATAAGTGTTATACAAAATACAATAAAATACAAACATTATACAGCGGATAACAGTTATATTGGCACTAACAACATCCTGTGCACAAACCAAGAACGACACGGTGGGTTGCTTTGTGGTTCTGCAAGACACATTGAACCCTTCAGGGATTGATTCATCAATCCCGAGCCGTTTGCTGCTTTTTGCCCCGCACTGGGTAATCGTTTGGCTAGTTTGCTTGTAACAGCTGATTAACTGTGGCATAAAATACCTACCAACCATTAGCCTTCAGTAAAGCACTTAGAAACGCACTCACCCAGTAATTTGTGATCACTTCTTTGGGGAAAAAAAAACCCCATCATGGCTACAAGGAGCACTTCCAGCTGCATATTTAAAATTCATAAATATTTGAATGTTCAAATTTTCTCCTTCCCAAAACTTGCTTGCTCTCATATTCATGGTAAGTGAACTCCAGAAGCCTGGAAACAAATTTATTTTTACTTTTAGGCAAAGAGACAATTTCTAGCTGTATTTGCCTAACTTAATCTCTCTAAGAAAAGGTCCTTCTCCCCCAAACCTTGCTCACAGTAAGGGCGCCCTCCCAGGGGTCCCTCTCGAGGACCGTGATGACCCTCACCTCTGCAATTCACTCCAAGCTTGTGCGCACGTACACTAAGGAAAATAAAGTAATTAATATGGACCTAATGTGCGCGATCGTTTCTACAAAGTAGCTTACAAGTACCGATTTCATTAAAAAATAAAATAAAACAGACGAACTGGTTATACTGCTGCAACATTTGTTTGTTCAGAAAGCCTCAGTCACAAACAAGCCTGACCCCATTATAGCCCGAAGTATTTCTTAGTGCACGGGAAACACGAGTATTGACTGAGTAATGGTGATAGCTCTCGTTGCCATCAGTATAAACTCGTCAAAGAGGAAGGACTAAATCAAATTATTAAACAAGTCAACAAGCTGAAAATTTACCTTTTCCTCTAACGCTTCTGGCAACGGCTAAATGAACTACTAAATCAAACACATCATAGCAAATTAGCAAAGTATGTTACAGCAAAAATGAAGTTTAATGGCACACAGCAATTGCCAAGATTTTTAATCAATGCTTTGCAGCCTGGGTCCTTAAATGTTTAACAATGGAGGCATAATATAAAGAAGATTAGCTCAGAACACAAAAGGAAATTCCCTTATGAAGCTAGCAACATGGAAAGGATTTTTTTTCACCCCCTTCAGGACTGTTTCTGCAGTGCTACTGCATTTTCACACTAATTTCAATTTGAGTTTCAGTACTGCTTAAACACCAAAACAAAACATAACTGCAAATTAACATATTCGCTCGCATCCCCCTGCACCTTTAAAGGTATGAAATGGAAGACAGGAAAATTACTAGGAAATAATCAAGTTATGGGCTCCCCTTTCACACCAATGCTGGCTCCTCTTTGGAAGAAAAACAACATATTGTGAAGTTCCTAAAACTGCTACAGCTGTCTGCAAATTTTACATGCTTTTTTATCTCTCCAGTGAATATGTAATTTCTTTAAGATGCAGTAAGCTTTCTCAGAGAAAAATGTTGACTTTTCTGAACCATTGGGGTTCTCCAGTAAAACAAAAGGGGTTTCTGGTGCCGATTTGTCCCATCTGGAACCGTCAAACACCAGGGCAGACTTGAGGGGTGCAAGTAAGACGTGAGGCCAGGCAATGTGCCAGTTTTTATAAGCTGTGTTCAGTACATGTCACGTCCCTGGTCTTATTAAGTGCTGCTAAACAGCAGAAGATGTCGGTGGTGTCTCCAGCAATTAATGGAGTTACACTGGTCTGAGTAAAAGGAGGATCAAAACGAGCTGCTACAGCAATTGCAGGGAAACCAGAGAGGTACAGGGATGGGGGCAGAGGTATTTGCGACAAAATGGGCAAAAGAGAGAAACGATGAGAAGACACGTATTTGCAAGGATGGAAATGTAGGGATGGCTGCCGTGACCACTGCTGAACCTCTAAAGACAAAGACATCCCTCACAGCGAGACGGGGCTACAGGTGCGCCCTTTCTGCACCTGCTAAACTTTACAATCTGCCCGAAAAGCCCGAATTATTAAGTCACCTATGCGATCAAAAGCTACGACTACGCAAATCTGAATATTGGCAAAACAAAAACGGGGGATAAAAATCCGTTGTTAGCTTACATAACATCGCTCCATTAAGGTCACGATAACATCAACAACATTTGTCACTAACATTTGGCACTTGCCTCTTCCTCCTGGGATTCATTTTGGCAGATTTGCGCTCGTTTCCCCGCACACGTGGCTCTGTGCTGATGACAGAGGTGAGCCGAAGACCTGCCTTGCGCCCAGGGAGCAGAGGGTGGGATATCCGGAGGGGGGGCGCTGACGCTCCGGGGTAACCTCACCCCGCGGCCCCAGCGGCAGCATTGGCTCGTCTGCAGATGAGCTTTGCCCGTGTGGTGTCGGCTGCTGAAGCGGGGCATCTCAGCCACCGTGACGGGCCCTGGCGTGTCCCCAGGCTGCTGACTGCCCTCCCTGTGAGGACAGAGTCTGCTCATCCTCCTGCGCGCGCCGGCTGGGCTATGAATATTGCATTGGGTTCGCTGAAGAGTGCTTAAATGCAGCCAGCCGCTCTGCACGTCCTCGACAAGGAGGGGAAGGAAAGTTGACCGGCGTCACCCCGTTGATGCAGGGATGCACCCTGGCACAAGGGGAAGGGGGGCAAACCGGCGAGGAGGCACCCGATGCGGCCATCACAGCATGTCCAGAAAGCCCAGGTTAGACACCAAACAAGGAGGAGGAGGAGGAGACCTCAGACCTGCACCCACACCTCACCCGGTGGCCAGAGATGAGTCTTGGTGCCACGTGTGCTGTGCAGGACGCACCGGGGCCATTGAGGGGGTCAGGGGACAGATGCCACAAAACGGTGGCACCCCACCTTTTTTGCCATGCAATGATTTTGCTATCAGGCGTGCTCCTTCCAAAAGTATGAACCAATGCTTTAGTTGGCAAACGCGCAACCGAAAGGCAGAGGACAAAGTTCAGCGTCCTCCAAGAGATCCCAAGGGAAAGCTCCGCGGGGTGCCGGCACAGGGGCTCTCTGGCCAACGTGCTGTGGTGAGCAGCACAAAGAACAAAACATCACATTTTGTCACTTTCTCCTGGAGACATCAACCAGGGGACGTGGCCCTGAGGATCCAGGTAAGTTCACAGCATGAGTAATTTCTACACAGTGTTCTGATTAAGGGTCTCAAAGGCTCCATCTCGTGAGATAGGCATTTTCACTACCTGAGGATTTTCATTCCCACTCCTCGTGCCTCTCAGTTGCCACTGCACGATATTCTTACTCTTCTGCCATTCTCTGGGACAAGGTGTCCCTGGCTAAGACTGGTTCCAGTGCAGTGACCTTGATGCCACTAGCGCTCAAGGGAACTGTCCTGGTTCAAGACTCCAAGCTCGTTTTTCCAACCATGCCTTTTATCTCAATAGCACACACATGCGTGCAGGTGAAAAAACGTTTTAAAGATGTTTTCCATGACATCAAGACACAAAAGCAGTAAGCAAAGATTACAGAGTGAAGAAATGAACTGACATCACTCTGGAAAACAGCTGTCAACCAAGGACAAAGGATCCTCAAAGTCAGTCTTCAGCTTCTTTAATGTGTTTTTGGATTTGCGTCATTGTGGCAGGGAGCAAAACGCTTCCTCCTTCCCTCCTGTCATCCCCGAGAGGACGGGATTTCATCTAAAAGGAAGGACAAGCCAGCCCAGATGAGGAGGATGTTTTCACCATCTTTACCACCAGCAGCGGACAATACGCTGGCGCACACACACACTACTTTTTTGGTGACACTATTTCAAGTGAAAAGAAGGGGGAAGGTGCCGGCAGAAGATCAGAGCAAAGCTGGAGCAGCCCAGATGTGCCTGAGATGCTGCTGGGCTGAGGCTGGACAGGCTGGTGGAGCAGAGAGCAGATAGTCATCACTGTCCAAACCCGCTGCCACCCAGCTCTGAACTAGGTTGGTCTCACTACAAATATTCACATGACAATACGTGAAAATACAACTCAAAACATGATACAATTCCCTTCCAACCTCACTCCTTCTGTGAGTCCATGGCTATCAGTGGACTTCTCCTGCTGTGTCCCCAAGCACATCCTCTCTGTCCCTATGGCTGGTCCACCACGAGCCCTTTTAGTGCGGACAGTAACCGTGGTCCATGGCGGAGTACGGGTGTGCTTGAAGGGCACACAGCATTTTTGCTTTTTAATTTAGGTAGGGACCCGGCCCTGCGGCTGTGCAAACTGCAATTTCTAAAGCAAAAACCAGGGGGCTGCCAGGACAAACAAGGCCAGCGGCTCCCGTCCATCCCTTGCTCTTCACCACACTCTGGACCCGCGCTGGCACACGAATTCCCGACCAAGGCACTGAAGAAGTGGGGAATGTTTGGTGCTGCAAGAGAAAAGGAGAAAAATCAGAACATAAGTCTTGGTGAAGCCCACCTGGGGACATCTCCTCGGTCCCCAATTAATCCACACCCCTGGAATGGCAGCTTCATCTTGCCCATCTCTCCTTTCTTTGTTTTTTCTCTTGTTCTGCTTTTCCCCCACACTCTTCCCTCCATTTAACCTGTTCACACTGTGTTAAAGCTAGTAACAGAGAATAGATTTTATTGTATATGTAAGTAGAAAAAAAAGGCATTTTGAAATGAACCAAAACATTTTAAAGTGAAAAAAATTCCACTTTTCTTCAGTCCCCGCTACTTGCCAATTGCACGCTGGATGTCAATATTTTCAGTGTTCCTGAAAATATTCCTGCTTCTCCCCAAAAAGTCCCCCCGGGAACCACCCCCCTCCCAACAAATCTGTCTGCTTGTATTGCTTATTTTCACATCATCTCTTTTATGTTTGTAGCGTTACTGACCACAGTGCCGGGCAGCCTGGGGTCTGCCCCGGGAACACCTGGGGACATCCCAGCCACCTACAGACAGAACCTAAAAGGCCAGACTGATCCAGAGCAGCTAAAACCCCCAAAGAAAACCTGCAAACCAGCTAAATCTCCCCAGATACATTGATTTTCTTTTTGCCTGCCCCCTCCCAACAGAGTTGCACATGCCTTGGGTCCCAGGGTGGGCTCTCACGGGAGCTTGGGATACGTTTCAGCACATGGATGCTCCTTCCTCCTTGCAGAGCTGAAACCTTCTTTCTATATACCTTTCTCCCACTACTAATAGCTTTTTTTATTTAAACAAATCCTCAGTTATGCATTCTAAGGACGGGTGATGATTCACGAGCAACAGATGTCGACGCCGGTGCTAACAGAGCGGCATTACTTGCTGCGTAGTTTCAGGTGCCAAAATAACATTTATTAACCATCTCTACTGAGGCCACAGGAACTTAAAGGCAGGTTTTACTGCTGGCAAGCCGAAAGGAGAAACAACAAAAAAAGCCAGCGAAGATATCATTAATAAAACATTTACAAAATATATGCCAAACCTTAACTTCCCCCCGATGCAGAAAATAATAGAGGAGGGTTGTTTTGTGGTTTGGTTGGTTGGTTTTTTTCAGTTTGATTTGTTTGGATTTAAAGACTGTTATTATGAGACTCAAGATATTTTTAAATCAATGAGAAATGCTTTGGTGCTTTTTATTTATTTATTTTAAGGCAATTCTAAAGGTATAATGAAAGGTTTTAATCTTATTTCAGAGATGTAATTAAAAAAATCTCAGCTTCTAAGAAGGTCAATATGGCTTGCTAAACAACATTGATTTTTGGAATATTACTGATGCACATAGTGATTTTTTTTTAAGATAACTTCCATCCCTTCAAGAACTGTGTCAGATATAATTTGATTGGTAAATACCTACTCTAAATTAAACTGGCACAGTAATTACAGATGCCTCATCACAAGTTATTGGAAAATTATTCAAAAATGTTGAAGGAAGTCTGAGGACAACATAACAAATTTTCTTCTACTTCACATTTTGAATGAGACGTTTGTGAGGGTTACTGGGGAGACAAGGTCCCTGAAGGGGAAACTTGTTCCTACTGAACTTCAAGGGACTTTGAACATTGATTTGCATAGGGCGAGGATGAGGATTTTAGCTCTCATTTTCAAATGAGGCTTTTTTACCAAACTGGGGGCCTCTTGTCTGCAAACTGGGGCTGATAACATGTTGTCTGTCTCGTACAGCACTCCTGCATTTAATGCTTCACAAGCGCCTTGGAAGCTTTAATTGAAAGGGACAGGGTGTTTTAATTAATCATCATTGTATTGCCCACGGAGAATGCTAAGCTTGGGCGGGGGGGGACCACCACTATAGATTAGCTGCCTCTTAAATCGGCCCCATTGATTTCGGTTTTCCTTAGCGGGCGAAAGAGTTGGGACTGGTCTTCTGCAGGGGCTGGCGTGAGGACGAGCTCAAGAGGAGGGCTCAGATATCATTCAAATGTCTTCATTTTCCTCCTGCTCTGGTCTACGGATGGGGACAGAGGGTCCGACTTGACTAAGTCCCGCTTTACAACCCAAACCAGCGGGTTTTCCAGCGGGAAGGCAACCCTGCCAACATAGAAGCCTACCTAGAGCATCTCCCCCCTCTACCCTTTCATTTTATGGCTCATTTAAACAATTCTACATCGTTATTCCACAGGAAATGCAGCCACAGCTGTACCTTTGAGGGGAAGGAGAGATGAAAGTATCGTTCCCACCCAGGTGAGGGACTTTCAGTGGCAGAGCAGCCCTCGCGCAACAGGGACACCCTGTTAGCAGCTTTCATTAAAGAATAAAACCCAGCTTTGTCTCCCTTCAGTGATCCCCTGCTGATGGATACGGATGGGAAACAGTTTTATTTACTCGTGGTAAATAGCATATATGGCTGCAATGATCCTAAAACAATTCCCTGCCCTGAAGGATACGGCTTTCCAGAATTCTGCCTGAGCGATGAGGCCCAGATGCTGTACACGAGCATCGCCCCCCTGTTTTTGGGGGACAAGTCTGCTTTCAGCTCTCTTAGCATAACCAAGGATTACCAAGGATGGTCTATTAGCTTAAGGAGTAGATACGAGGGCATTCGTTTCAGTGCCGCATCTAGGTAAATTCACGGCCGTAACCCTCATTTTATGAAGTTGTTAATGAGCACTGAATCAGACTAAAAAGCTCTTCTTGTAGCTGTGTACAGCAAATGAGGTGTCAATTATTGCTCCAATTTTCCAGCCAAACATAGCCGCTTTGTTGGGTTTCAGGGAAGCTGTACTGATTTTTTTTCCTTACATTGTTTTTTTTTTTTCAGCACACAAGTGACAACAGCTTCAAAAACTCCCAGCATGCTTCCAAACATTTGGGTTACGCCCTGCAAATATCTCCCAGTTGCCGTGTCTGGTGCAGGGAAAGGTTCTTGGCCTGAAAAAAGCTTGTGGGAGAGAAGGGAGCCGAGGCAGCGACGTGCACACGGGTCCCCTCTTCTGGGCTCCACTGGGATGTCCCATGTTGGGGACACCTGGAGTCCCTGGAGGTGGGGACTCAAACGGGGCTTTCCCAAAGGAGAACCCAACAGTGAGGTTACTCCCGTGGCTGACGGGCATCTGTTTACCCTCTCATCCCTCCAAACATGTTTGCTTTGGAAGCCCCCGTGCCCAAGGGGGACAAAACATGCCCAAAAGACGCAGAGCCCCCCGCAGCCCCCGAGGGCCCCCCTGTCGCGCTGAGCCCAGCCATGAGCCATCTGTGACGGACCCACCTGCACATGAACAACGGGGGGCATCCACGTGGGATGGGTCTGCAGAAGATGTTATTCCTGCAAGAAACCAATAACAGCCTTCGCTGCCAAGAGCGAAATTAAATCACGGCTCGAGACGCCCGGGAGATGAGGCTGTGGGATCGCCCCAGGGCCAGTGAACCTCCGCAGGGGACGCACGCCATCCCTCTCCTATATGCAGCCTCAAAGCAAAGCCCGGGGCAGAGCTTGAGTGTGGCATTTCGGAGTCAAAAATCATCCCCCCTCTGCAGCCAGGCGCTGGGAAATATTAGAGAAGCATCAGAGATGTTGCTTTGTTGCAAATAATAGCTGTGGGCTCTTTGAGGGTCACGAGCAGCCCATGAAGCGCACCAGAACCTAAAAGAAAAAGGTAGTCCACATTGTCTACCTCCCTGCCATTCACACAATAAATTTGAAACAATTCATATTCCACTCATACACACATGAAGATGTAAAATGTAGTTTGTTATTTGGCATTTTGGCCAGCGGTACAAGCACCTGTCAATTTGAATTAGAGAATCTCCACGAAGCGCCAGGCAGGGATTTAGGAGAAAAAACCAGAGATATCTGGTTTTAGCTCACAGAGGGGAAAAAATATTGTCACAAGTTGTATGATTCATACAGTTTGTTCACCTTTCTGCTCATAAAAGTAAAAGGTGAAAGGTCTCAACCGGAGGGATGCACATGGGAGTATCGGGTGGGTGCACACGCACCTGATCCTGGCACCCGTCCCAAGGAAAAAAGGTTATTCCCCTCTCACACACCAAACCAGATTCATCCTCGTTAATGGAAGAGGGATGAAATAACTTTTGATTGACTGAAAGATTCGAGGCGTAACTTCGTGTGTGGCTGTGAGAAGCAGCACTGCATCAGACAGAGGGTTTTTCCACACCACCCTGAGATACCTGCAACTCCCTTTCACTGCTCCAGCTCCCACTTCACCCGGGATTCGCTCGGGTGCCAGGAAATTACAATCTGCTTCACACCCAGCTGACAGGTAGTAGATACCAGAGAAGGTGCTTGGGAAGGGAAGCCAAGCACCGTGTGATGCCATGGGGGCAGAAGCTGCCACTGCAGCGTTTGGGTTACCGGCACGTGCTCCCCTTTCCTGGGGGTCTGGGTGGAGCAGCTCTGGGAAGAGGAGAAAACAGGACCAGCACACGAGAGCGACACAGCAAGGGAAAGTGGTACTTCCATCGGGCAAGCCTAGTCCTAGCTTTATCTAGCAATTATGCTGCTCTTTTATTCTAGCTGTTCAGCCTTTCGTTCATATGGAGAACAGAGATCTCTGTCAAACAGTTTGCAGTACTTTGTTTTTTTTTCCTCTCTTTCTGATAAATGAGTTCAAAGAAAACTTAATCTTTTAAAAGACGGTTAATTCCCTAATTAAGCATTCGTCTCCCTGTCTCATCAGTAACACCGAAAACATATCAAGACAAATTACCCGTATGCAGATGCCTGGCAATGGCATCTTTGCTTCCTAAATCCCCTGGACAAATCCAGTTAACTGCAGCACGACGTATGAGAGAGAACACCTGAGCCCCCTCCCGACGTGCAGCGGGGAGCAGAGATGTCTGTTCTCTTGGCAAAGTTTTCCGTCTGCTCCCTTTGATCACAGGGAGATGACTGAGAGAGAAATAACGTGGCGGAGATGAATTGTAACTTACATCCTTGCATGAGGCTTCACTTCCAAATTAGGGGGAACAAAAGGATGAAAAAAAGATAAAAAAAGACCACACAGGCATGGCAGAATTGGGAGCGGTGAGCAGATGCCCCAGCAGGGAGGATGGATGAGGGCCAGGCTGGCTGTCGGCGGTTTGGTGCCGGAGGAGGGAAGAGCTTGTGTGGTTTGAGTTTTCCCTTGCCTCCGTTTTGGTTTATAGTGGGCAGGGGTTGCTCTTGCCTTATGTACCAAACTGGAAGAATAAATGAGGCTGAATCCATGTATAAGGTATCGGCATTTTTGTAGGTCATGGGCTACCTAAGAAATCCCACCCTCCTTTAATTTTGCTGCACGTTTGATTTGAGTGAGGCGTTTCATACACTCAGAAACAAGCTGTATGGTTTTGAGACTTTGAGAAACATCATGAAAAATACCCATCAGAACCAGGAGCCTGATGCTTTCGAGCAAAAGCTCGATCCTCCCTGGCCATTACTCGAGGAAGACGAAGGGAGAAGCTGCTGCACAGCACCAGGGCTTGGGGTTTCTCCGGCAAGCCAAGTGCTCAGCCCCACGGAGGCTCTTGCTGCATCTCCTGACCCTCAGGAGGTCCTTCGCACACCTTGCAGTGGGCAGAGGAGCCACCCTGGGCACCGATAATATATCCCAAACGTCCCAGCCCCGCTCACCACACCAGGGCCACGTGCTTGCCTTGCCGTCACGAAGCTGAGCGCTGGGCATGGGGTCCTGCATTGCCAAGGAAACATGCTGACATCAGCCTGCAAATCCTCCCCAGCCGCGTTTTTATATCCCAAGCCATGTTTTTATTTAGCACCAAGAACGAACAGCCTCCCCCCCCGCTTCCCAGCTGCCTTTCCCCACTGCAGAAGCCAAAGTTCAGGCAAAGGACCATGAGATACAGCTACACGTCAGAGGAAACAACACAAAGGAGTATGTTTGAGCAACACCATAGCAGGTGAATGCTCTTTAATTACGCCGACAAAAGAGACAAAAAGCACACACCAGCTGACACTTGGCTGCTTCGCCACTGTGCTAACTGGCTGCAATTAATGAGACAGCAGCACTGAAGCTAGAACGAACCCAGGCCAGAAAGAAACCTCCCTGATTAATTAAAAATTAAGAGAGACCCAGAAGAAAATCTCCCCGCACTCCTTCCACTCTGCAGCCAGCCTTGGAAAAGCTTGCCAGAAGAGGGGCAGGAGAAATCTGAAAGGAAAGCAAGCCACAACATTCAAAGCAATGCTTCAAAACTGGCTGGAGAACTTGCAGGTTGTCCATCAACCTCATGCAAATCATAAAACCCAGTGGCAGGTGGCCAGTGATGGCCTGAAAATGAATAGCACATCTGCGTTGTGAACATCATAGGAGACAACTTGCATAGATTTATGCTCTGCTAATGTTCATGAGGTGTTGCAAAGCAGTGAGGATAGATAATGCCTTTGATGAGCCAAGAGCCGGAGCAGGGTGGAACCTGCACTGAGAGCAGGAAGGATCCATGAGGGAGAAGGGGCACCCAGCCAGCGTGGCTTCCCGGCTTCAGCAAAACCCTCATCCTGCAAGAAGCAAACCCTTGGCCAGGAGCTGGGGATGAGCAGCCTTAGCTCAGCTCTGGTCCTTATCTGGTCCTTTACTGAATCAAACCCAAAAAGAACCCTAAACCAGAAAGGAACGTCACATAAATGGGATTGAACTGCCACAAAAATTCTTTCCAAGAAAACATTTGGGTCTGATCCAAGGCTCGGCGGTCAGTGGTCATCTTTTCACCGCTTCTAACAGCCTTTGGATCCGATCACTGTATAACATATCTTGTTCATTTCTTGCCAACATAGAAAGCTATAAAAAAGCCAAGAGAAATCCATTAGTTTTAGACAACAATAGGGCGATAATGCTTACCAACTTCACAGCTGTTGCGGAGACTAGTCGCATTTTCAGTGCATTAAAAGACACAAACCCTGTTTTAACCACAAAGCACTATTAGTGAAAATACTCGGGCATCAGAAATATTTGCGCTTGCATTAGTCTAACTGCTTTCAGCTCAAACGTTCAAGTCCCAACCTCCTTAGTATGTCAGAGTCATACAGGAGTCAGACAGACGTACATATGAGAATACATATATAAGAAAATACACGTATTACAAAAGAAACTAAAATCCTAGCCAACTAGTCAAACCTCCTTTGTATTAAAAGACAATGGCTTGATTTCCTCCTCAATTTGCACTAGTACAAATGTAGTTACTAATCACCCGCTCATTGAGCGAGCCCTGATTGCGTATTGAGTGTATCTCATTGCCTGTCCTGGGACACCCACGTCACACAAATTTAGGCGCGTGTGTGCGCATCTGGGCGGGAGCGGAACTAAACAGTGATTTCCTCTCTTGCCTCGTCGTGCTCCTTCACAGCGTTGGCACTGCCACACGGCCTCACGGCTCTGTGCTCCAACCCGTATCAGGCTTGGGATGATGGAGAAGAGCAGTTTGGGATGCAGCAGGAGCACAAGAAGGGTAACTACCCATCGCTGGGTCACTTCAGCTCCTGCAGCTGTTGTCACGCACAAAGAGGCTCCGCAAGGGCGATATACGCTGTGTGTGCCGGCTGATGTGCACCTCAGATAGGCAAAACTAAGGTAAACATTAACGTGCCCATCGCCCGCAGTGAGGTGCCCTGCAAACTTTTGGCAGCAGGAGATGTCCGGGCTGGTGGGGCAGGAGATCTGGAGCATGGCCCTATTGACTCGCTTGACCTACAGTCTGCAGTGTAAGAGGTCTGGCCACCACGGCAATGATGGACCAGCATCTTTTTTCAACATACTTGGGCTGGGGAAAAAAGCAAATTTTGGTGTTAGCCATCATTTTTTCATAAGTGAGTCAGAATTCATCCCGTGTACGGTTTGACTACACAGTCCGCTTTCATCCAGTATGCATCACTTCAGCTATCCCGTCCATCTTATTAACGGAATTAGTATAAAGATTTACACAATCTTTAGAGGACTTTCTGCCATAAACTTAATTTGCCTTCTGTGTCACTCATGGGAAATCACGGACTGAGATAATCAATGAAGTTCACAGGAGTTCCCAAATCAAAAAAAAAAAAAAAAAAAAGTCTTGAGAGAACAGAGTTTCTGTGTCAGGGTGCACTCAGGTGTTAATTCAGGCAAATACATTATTTTCTTCAACCGTGCTAACCCACACGCTTGGTGATAATAACCTTCATGTTAGATTGCTTTGACCCATCACCACTGTTCGGGATTTGGAGAACGATAGATTCCAGTCCTGGCTTTTTGCCACATCAAATAAAATGAAAAAGCAATTTATACAGCCTCTTGGAAGAAAATGACAGCGCTCAAAGGAAAGGTGCTCAAGACAAAATTTAATTTAGGTGTGATGAGCTTCACACATCTCTCCTGGGTAAATCAGTCAATGAAGTTCCCATCTCATCCATTAGATGGGTTAGACTGTTTTAAACTTTTTTTAAAAAACTCTTACAGAGCAGGCCGGGAGATAAGATCAAAGATAGTTATAAAGATGGTTAAAACAACGTAACACCTAAAAAAATTGTGAGGTACCATGAGCCTGGGGCACATCCAGAGGGAATCTGTACCATATACCAATGGAGATTTCCAAAGAGCTGAGAGATGCCATTGATGTGAGGGAGGTGAAGGTGGCTCCTTCACCACCCTCAGGACTCCCCTTTTGCTGACCCTCTACTGGACACCACTTTGTGCTTTCGTAGCCTTCACCAGCTGGTGCAGCGCTGTTTCACAAAACCCTGGGCTCTGGAAGCAAACATGCACAACAGGCATGGGGGGAACAGACCAGCCAGTTTGCTGATGACACGGAACTGGGAGGGGTGGCTGACACACCAGAAGACTGTGCCGCCATTCAGCGTGATTTGGACAGGCTGGAGAGTTGGGCAGAGAGAAACCATATGAAATTCAACAACGGCAAGTGTAGGGTCCTGCACGCGGGGAGGAATAACCCCAGGCACCAGTACAGGTCAGGGGTGACCTGCTGGAAAGTAGCTCTGCAGAGAGAGACCTGGGAGTCCTGGTGGCCAACAGGATGCCCATGAGGCAGCAATGTGCCCTTGTGGCCAAAAAGGCCAACGGCATCCTGGGGTGCATCAAGAGGAGTGTGGCCAGCAGGTGGAGGGAGGTCATCCTCCTCCTTTACACTGCCCTGGGGAGGCCACAAGTCGAGTCCTGTGTCCAGTTCTGGGCTCCCCACCTTAAGAAGGAGAGGGAACTGCTGGAGAGGGGACAGCAAAGGGCCACAAAGGTGATGAGGGGGCTGGAACATCTTTCTTACGAGGAAAGGCTGAGGGAGTTGGGTCTTTTTAGTCTGGAGAAGGGAAGACTGAGGGGGGATCTCATCAATGCTCATAAACACTTAAAAAGAGGGTGCTGGGAGGATGGGACCAGTCTTTTTTCAGTGATGCCCAGTGACAGGACAAGAGGTAACGGGCACAAACTTGACAATGGGCAGTTCCATCTGAACATGAGGAGGAAGTTCTTTCCTTCGAGGGCGGCAGAGCGCTGGCACAGGCTGCCCAGAGAGGTGGTGGAGTCTCCGAGTCTGGAGACATTCCAAACCCACCTGGATGCCATCCTGTGCAACCTGCTGTAGGAGACCCTCCTCTGGCGGGGGGGGGTGGACTAGGTGATCTCCAAAGGTCCCTTGCAATCTCTGTAATTCTGTGACTTGCATAAGAAGGTACGCAAAGCTAAGGAGAAGCAGTAACTATATATCTTGTATTCATATATGATGCAAAGATATTGCTGTGAGCTGAAGGCTTTTACATACTGAAGCACTCCTGGTCGTCACATGGACAGTGGCCAACTCTGAGCAGGAGAAAAGACAGAAAATGCATGGACAGAAAACAACAACAGACACCATTATCAGCTCTTTCTTCAGGGTTAGAGCAGTGGAATACAAATAAAATCTATTTTGTGTGTCTGTGTGTCTTTAGGTCCCCATCCAACATTCCTGCTTCCTCCTGCTGGCCCCCCGCAGCACCAGCGCTGCCTTTCCTCAGCACGACGTTCAGCACACAGCTGCATCCTTATGGGGACCAGTGTCTTAACAGGGGGGAGAAAAAAAGCATCCCAGCAAAGCCCACTTGTGATTACTGCTGCCAGAAGAGGCTCGTGTGGAATGTTTGCCCAGCTAATAAATCTTTCCCTGCGACAAAAAGCCTCGAGAGTGTGGACGCAAAACAGCAATTTGACCCTGTCAAGATCCTCCATGGCAGTAGAAGACAGTAAAACATGAGGTGCTACCTCGTTCTTCACCTCTCCCCGTCTTCTCTGCCCATAGGGGACTCCGCAGCTTCCCTGGATATCGAGCCGAAGAGAAGGTCTGCCTGGGCAGGATGAGTAATTAATGGCAAGCGCTTAGTGCAAACATGCCCGTGCATTGGGCATTAATCAATCAGCTGATCTCTAATTGCCACATTGGCTGGGGTTTTCTCTCTTTGTGTAACCGCAAGGCTGGCGTCATCCTGGTCCCCGCTTGCTGCGTTCTTACAGCTGGAATCAAAAGAACCCCAACTTGCTCAGTGCGGATGAACTGAAGAAGAGACAAGGAGGCAGCAAGGTTAGCGACTGTCAGCGTAGGCGTGAAGGAGAGCAACGAGAAAGTTTGGGGGGAAAAAACCCCAAAGGATGTCATCGAAAGAGATTCAGGAAAAAGAGAGAAACAGGAGGAGAAAGCACAGGTTTGAAGCGGAGAAAACTGGTAACATCACGGCGGTACCAGGAGTGCCCAGGAAAGTGGCCTCCCTCAGCTCAAAATGCCATTTTGAGAAAGGCGCTTGGAGAACCAGAAGACGAGGAAGGATATGTACAGCCTCTGCTGCAGAAGGATATTGGGAAATCTGAGCATATGCTACCCAGCGATAAACACCCCTCAGCATGCAGCGAATTAACGGAGGCGCTCGCTGCGCCCAGACGCTTAATTAACCAAACTCTTGCACAAGCCACTTAGGGTGGAAAACAGAGCAGAGCAGCTTAAACCCAGCAGCAACTGACAAAACGTCTCACTACGAGACTCACCGAAAGCCACGTGCAGGGCTGGTGCCGCAGGCTCTTCGCCACGGATCGGAAGGCAGCGGGACCGGCAGGGGAAAGGGAGACGGTGCTCGGGTGGCTCCTGCCCAGGACGCGGCGCTGCCAGAGCCTTGGAGTAGAAAAGCTGGTGCCTGGTTTGGAAAGGGAGCAGGGGATAAAAGGCTTCCCAACACGCTGCGTGATCAGAGCCCGACGTAGGGCGAGGTAAGTCTGGAGACCACAGACGAACGCCCCTTTGGGATGAGAGGGGTCAATAGGCAAAGGGCTGAAAGCATCTTCCCACACCTCTGCCGGGGCAAACGAGCTTTTCTCCTAATCTCCCTCGCCCGCCAGCAACTTCCAGTCGTATATTTAAGACTTCCTTTGCTCCGACAGCCCCTGTCAAGGGCCAAAGGTCCACCATTCCTCTGGCTGGTCCATGCCACACTGGGAAACCCAAACGTACTAAAGAAATTGGACTTGAAGACTCATAGCAAGCAAAAATTGATGCCCCCTGTTTGAATTTCAGGGCTGTTATCTGACTGAATCAAATTGCAGCAAGTTCCATTAAGTAATTTATTTCTTCACATGCACAGAGAATAAGAAAGGAAACACTAATGATATCTTGGGTTTCACAGGAGGCTCGAAGCCTTTGCCTGTTCTCCACCCCACTGCTTGGTGTTCAACACTTCCACCGTGAGCTCGGCTGCCCCCATGCTCTGGAGAAGCGTTACGTTCTCACAAACAAGATTTTCTCCTACTTATATTCTTAGAAACAACCTAAAATTCGGAAAAGATGGTTTGCTAAGTGTCCAGGGGGACAGCAAACACCTGCCTAGAGGTTTGCAGCATTCCTCAAAGACTCTGGGAATTTCCCAGGAGACAGTGTCTAAAGGAATTTGGCCTTTGTCTAAAGGAATTGGCCTGTGTCTAAAGGAATTAGACACATCTGCAGCCTCCACTTAAATCGCCTTCAACGTGGAAACTTAGGAAAGCAGCCTGTAATCTTATCGCCCTTGTTTTCTCAGAGCAGGCTCAGCGACAGAGCGGAGCAAAAGCCCTCTTTCAGAAGCAGCTGTCCTAAACCAAGAACTTGGATTCAAAGGCTCCATGTTTCTGGGAGGAGATTTTGACCACGTTGGCTTTAGAGTTGGGTCAACTTCTTGGAAGATTTGTCTTCAGCTTCCAGGCTTACCTGCACTTAAAGCTGCAATCTCTGGAAGGCGTAACAAGGATGAGCTCCTAACAGAAAGTCGTTTAGGAGCCTGTAATAAACTCCTGGAGAATATATCTAATTTTAAAAAAATTTTAAAGAAAAACCTCACAGGCTAATTAAGCCTCCCCTCCTGAGCTCTCTGACTTCTGATTTTTATCAGTCCCCATGCTGGATTCCTTGCTGTGCATGTTAATGGTCTCGCGAAAGTCTGGTTAATTCTCTTGACACTAATTCCAAAGCATTATTTTTGAGTTAAACATACACGCCGCAATAATGAGATGATCTAAGAAATTTCCAAAAAAAAAAAAAAAGAAAAGCAATCTAAAGAAAGCCTAACTGATACTACAACAGGAGAGGAGAAAATATAATCGTCTGTAATGGTTTCCAATGCTGGTGGTGTGAACGCCGCTGTAGTGATTTACAGTCCTGCCCTACGGAGCGAGCAAGGACGCGGTTCCATCCCCGGAGGTGAGCAACGCCAACAGCACAGCCGTGAAGAATCCCGGCTGCTGTTCGCGGGGTCAAGAAGGGATTCACAGCATCTCAATAAACCTAGGCCAGGTTTCCGACCAAATCATTAGGAAATACGAAGCGGAACGCATTCGCCCTCCTCCACACGCCTCCCAGCGTCGAGGGCAGCGTGACAAGGTGGACATCGACTGCGGCGCTTTGCTTCCAGCAAGACAGCAAAAGTTTTTACCCCCCTCACCTTTAATAGCACTGATTTGGCATTCACACCGCCCGCACGGGCAGATCCCTTCTCCTTTTCTTGCCTTAGAGTCATTTGCATGGGCTTTTCAAGCACCAGAATCGCTTATTTTTCATGCCCTCCTCATTTTGCTTTTAGGTGGAAGGCTTGGCTGCGCTTTCATTCGTGTGGTCCCGGTGAGGAAAACCTGCTGCATTTTAATCGGTTCAGGTAAATCTTCCAAAGGCTGAGGATTTTATCCACTCCTGCACTTCATCTGCTCACTGATCTCATCCTTTCATCTCTTCTCATTCATTTGCTGGGAGGAGAACTCCAGCCTGCAAAACTCTCTGGCTCCCCTCTTTCCCAGGGCTGTGCCGCTCGCGCTGCTGTTTTCTCTAATCTGATTTGGTTAGTGATATTGTTCACCTCTGATGTGTGGGCAAATCACAGCTTAATCGCAGCAGATAATGGGAGGTTTGCCCGGCTCCTGCCATCTCTGCCTCGACGCTTTTACGCGGGAGGAGGTTCAGAGAGACGGTAACGGGCGTGCTCTCCCGGGCTGGTTTTGCAGACTGAATCGGCTGTAATTGTGCTCGCCCATGAATTAAATATCACCCCTTCCCCCAAGCACACCCCGGGCTCGGTTTTGCCAGGTGGGCGCGGGGAGGGAGCGCAGCCGATTGCAGCCGCGACGCAAATTCGGCTGCGCAGGGAACCGCCCGGCACTCCCGCAAACCCTTTGCACGCAACGCCTCTTCCCCTGCGGAGTTATCGATGGGCTTGCGCTTCCACGCTGGAGCACATGCACAGGCACACGCGTGAACCGAGCCCTGGGAGCATAATTAACACGCTCAAACATACACGCGTGTTGGGCTTTGTTTCGTTAAATGCCCGTTCTCATACATCAGGGTGGAGGGGGTTTTTCGTACGCTCCCAGGTGGGTTGATTCTCAGCACAAGCCTAAAACCTGGCAAACGTAGCTCATACTTCTCAAACACGCGTCCTCGGAGCGTTGCTGCACAAATCCCCCTGTGGCTTCCCAGGACATACATCCCTAATCCCCTGCCCACTGCCTTTATCTGGGACGCTTGAGGGACAGGTGGAGGCAACAGGGTTTGCTCGACGGACATAATATCCATAGGGAAGTAAGATATGAACGGCAAATCTGAGGCTTTATCAGCCCAGAGGTGGATCACAGCATTAAAGAGGAAGAACTAGAAAACCTTGAGGAGCTGGGGAATACTGAAGTGGAAGGAAGCTCAATATTGCAGAGAGAGGGTCGCACATTTGGGGATTACCGAAACATTCCGTCTGTTGGGGGCGCGCAAGGCGAGTGCGTTTTGGGGGCTGGTAACACAAAGCAAAGGACCACACGATTTTGGCACGGGAGCTCTGCTCAATCACCACAGTTCACAGCTACGCAGGAGGGAAATTTCCTCTTACATGGAAGTAGGAAAAAATATTTACAGTGGAGCCAGAGATGCCAATATCAGTGTAGGAGCAATTGGTGCTGCATTTACCAGATAGCAGTGAGATTTCGGGGGCTATTGCTTAGCTCTTACTGCTGCTGTGAGCTTGTCTGCCCTATAAATTATCTCTCCGTGGAAAATTATGCCTGTTATTACTGAGCAAGCGGGGAAAGGAAAGCTACGTGATGAGGGACTAAGAGAGTCTGGCCAGGGGATTAGCTGCAAGGTGGGCTTTGCTCACTTCCAAGCCTTCCCAAGCCAGCTAACTCACAGCTACCACCCCAACTTCCCCTCGCAGGTGTTGATTAACACACAGACGGACGCACGGAAGCTCTTTTTAGAGTCTACACAGAAAAAAGATGGGGGGNGGGGGGGGGGGGGGGGGGGAAGAGAGGGTTGTGTAGCTTGATTTTGTCCAGCCCAACCAAGACAAGAGGTGAGGTCTGGGTGCTGCCAGATGAAACGCGGCGAGGCTCAGGGAAGACCCTGCCAATCCACACTAAGGCATCCGCTGTGGAAACGCGGAGGCTTCCACCAACACCGGCTGGCTGGGCTGTCACCGGTCCCTTGGGGCTCCTCTGATTGCGGAGCCCTCGGCACACAGAGAAAGCTCACGGCAAAGGCAAGGACAATCCCGCGTCACCCTCTGCCACCTACCACCAGGATTTCCTCAAATTTCTCCCGCAAATAACATTTTATTCCTATACACATTTACCTTGAAGCAGCTTGGCGTTACTCAAGCAAAGATCATTTTTAAAAGTTGGCAGAAGAAAGGCACTCTGCTCCCAAGCTGGGTATATTCTCAAAGACCTGTGAGCTAATTCTGCTGGGGAATACGTGGAGCTGCTCTGCTGCTGGGGGGATTTCCTTGCTGGGTTCTCTTAATACCACCTCTCAGTTGTCAGTTCTTTTCTGTACACGTGCCCTTCTCCGGGTTAACTTTTGGGCAGGTGAAGTCCCCAGCCAGATAATTTTGCGGTGAAATCACTGGATGTTGCAGGCTTCTATAGATCCCAGCAAGAGCAACGCATACGCGCAACCCATCACTCCCGGGAAAGCGAGACAGAATTAAGAAAAATAGCTGTAGAAAAATGCGACTGAATTAGCCAAAATTCACAGTAACAATCTATCACAAGTATATCACAAGGGACAGAGTTTCACATCTGAAAGGGCTTTTCAATCCACATCTGAAGGGTAGTATATAAATGCTACAGGTTATTTAAGTCGGCCTTTCAAGTAGTATAAATTGGCGAGTCAGCCCTAAATATTAATCATGAGATAAATGTTAAGTCAACCTGAGTTCTTTTGTCGGGTTTTTGAGCCTGCAGGGTCACATATGTGACCATTTATCTTAAGTCATGAGGACTAAAGGAAAAAAAAAAAACACAACCTTCTTTGATGAAAGCTTATATTCGCAGAGAACTGAAGAATTCCCAACGCTGGGGCGTTTTGTAACCCCCCACAACACCAGGAGACGCGCAGCGGGAGCTCACTACACCAAAACCACTCCAAAGCTGCCTCTGTGCTTGCAGGCAGAGCCCTCTTTGCCTTGGACCGCTTCTTCCAGACGCGCTCCTTGGCAAGATCTCACAGCACTCCCTTGGAGCGCTCACTAGTCAGCCTTAGGTTCCCGGGGTATACCCCAATAACCAAATACAGCGATATTTTTTTTTTTCTCCCCAGAAGGCAGCTTTTTAACAAGAGCGCAATAAATTATTTGCAAAATATAACAAAGCAAATTCTTTCTTAGAGACACAGTCAAACATATGGAAAAGGAACTCTTTGAGCATAGACAGCGTTGGTATGAATCATCCTTCTCTCCAGCCATCTAATTACTCCAGGATTAGGAGGCCACAAGCGATGGTCTGCACTTTTATTAATGAAAACATCCATTATTATTCTTTTATGTGGAGCAACGGAGCACCTGGAGACTTTCTGCAGCTGAGCCCTTTATGCCTGCACCCAGGCTTAGGAAAAATATGCCCTCAAACATCTTTGGATTGTGACAGATTTGACTGCTAGTGATCCTGTGCTAATCATAAAGCAACCCTGAAATACTACGCATTTTTAAAAAAAAACAGTTAAGTCCTATAGGAAACGGGCTTTGTGTATATTTGAGTGATAGGGGCGAACGTGTCTTGCTGAGAAACAGCACTTTGAAGTTGCTCCCAACTGGATAATAAACAATTAAAAGTACAAATGAGTTAAGCTCAGTAAAGTGTGGGGGTGTGCCCACAGCACCCTTCATCTCTGGAGCACGCTGGCTCCGTAGGACTATTTTGAATGGGTGGAAGCGTCTCCACGCCAAGGAGCGCTATATGCCGGATCTGCGAAGCACCGGACGGCTAACAGCGCTCCAAAAAGTCCCTCTCGGCTTGCAGCCAAAAGGCTGTGCTGCTTGACAAACTCAGTGCCAGGTGGGTGACATGCATCAGACATGGAGCCCTAGGTTGGGAGATGCATCCTATTCAGGTAGGAAAAAGGCACCTAAAGACTCATCTCAGCCTCATGGGTGCTACATGGGAAGTATCCTGACATCTGGTCTTGCCTAATGAAGAAAGGTTTAGCCCAGGCCCTTCTCCTGTCCCTCAACACCAAGACGTGCTTTTCCAGGTGGTGCAGCGACCAGGCAAGCTCTCCAGTCCCTGATTTAACTGCTCCGTTAATTCTCATCTCATCAAGGCTGTCCCCAGTGTGGCAAGTGCTGTTGTGTCCTTTTTCCCGGCGGTGCATGGAGCACCCGGCTCTGTGCCTCACCGTGGCCATGCTGGGAAGGTTTCTGGGCTTCTCCTTCCATCCCATAGAGGTAGAGTGAATCCAAAGCTTATTCCCTTCGGGGCAATCAGGGAAGGGATTTTCACTTGGGAAGAACCTCTTTGAGTTATACAGCCCCTGATGGGGCAATCTTTGAGGCACCCTGAGTAAGTGATTAATTACACTGGAGAAAAGCCAGACACTGCTCAGACATATGGGCTTTTCCTTTTTAAAATCAAGGGGATTCCAGTATTAAAAATAAAAATAATAATAATTAAAAATAACTAGGACAGAAATGGTAAACAATGCCATCTGAGCTGCATGGATGACACCCAGGAGCTAAGAGATTCCCAAGTCACCTGCAGAAATGCCACCCAAGAAAAAAGCACAGATAGGAACCCAAACCAAAGATGTTAAGCCCAAGAGGAATCAGACGCAAGCTACAGGCACTCCAATCTGAAAAGCACCCCTGGAGAAAGGATACTAATAGCTAAACCCTCTATTTTCAGTTTGACATCCCAACTTCCACGCGAGAATGTGTCCAGTAAAACGCCACTCTGAACGTGGAGCCACGGCGAGCCGCAGAAGCCCACGACATCCACTTTTTAGCTCTGGACATTACTGTGCGACGGCGAGCAGCAGCAGGGGAGGTATAAGGAGATGGCATAAGGCTTGTTTGCAGAACTTCTATTGCTAATTGACATTTCCGCAGAGGTCCCCAGACAGTGGCAGGCAGCGCCGGCTGGCTGGGCCATGGGAAGCAGGTCTTAACACCACGTCCTGCGCGGTACCCAAATGGGGGCCGTATTTCTGACAGAGACTCCAGCAAAGAAGCAATGGGTATAAACATGCCTAAACGTGCTAAATCTCAGAGAAAACACTCGCAGCCAATCTTTGTTCAAACAATACAATTGTCTTCCAAATTGCGTACTTCCAATAATTTCCACATTTGTTGTGAGATGAGCTAAATCCTTCGGGGACCACCAAAGTATCTCGTTTAAGAAATACCAATGTATACAAAGAAAGGCTTTCCTTTCAACCAGCAGGAATGGCTTTAGGAGCTCACGAAAGGCTTTTTCGTGTTTTGCGTTGTGGTTTGGGCCAAACCAGCCACTGGGTGGAATGACAGATGCTCTCCCCAGCCTCTCTTCAGAGAGGCAAGAGACACATTTATGAGTTTAGAAGGAACTAAACTACTTTAATGAAGTGTTAATGATAAAATAAAAAGGAAATAACAAAATATATACAAAACCTTACAAAGCTCCTAGGACAACAACCACGTCACCAGCAGGCACTGGGCAAGTCCCAGGCTGGACTCAGTGATGGATGGGAACTGTATTCCAGATCTGGATTCAGGATGGGGATCAAAAGCAGACGAACAGTGTCCTCCTTGGACGCCGGCCACTGAAGAAAGAGGCCGACCCGTTGACCCCTCAGCTTTTACACCGAGCATGCGGCAGATGGGACGGAACGCCCTGTTGGGCAGTTTGGGGTCACCTGTCCCGTCCGCTCCTCCCCGCAGGGGTGACCCCTCTGCGCTTTCCCGCTTCCCACCCCCCAACGGGGCAAATACCAAAGTTGGCTGCCCTTGGTCGTTATGGCAATAAGCCTAAGCGAGACCCTCTCTGCATCCCATTCCTTGGCATCAACTCTAAACATCGGTATCACCACTCTGAGAGCCACCACGCTGCGTAATTTCAGCAGTTAGAAGAGGCCTAGCGAAAAAGTGAAGTTAGTGAACAGAATTGGTCCTCTTTCACCTCAAACCAGGACATTTTGTTTTTCCCTACGTTTAGCTCATCCATCCAGGGAAGTAACAAGGTGTGAAGATAAACTTTGCAATGGCAGAGGAGCATTGCTAACGATCTCCCTTTCAACTGCCTGCTCAGCTTTACCTGTGCTAGAAAGGACTACCTGCTGCTGACAAAAGTTGTCATCTCCTCTCAGATTAATTGCCCTCCCATTAATTACTGGCATGGACCAAGGTTGACTATGTGTAATATTATTTCAACACATTAAATCTAACAAGCTTTAAGTAGAACTTGCTGTAATGGGATGGCACACTCTTTAGATGTAGAATCACTGACCCCTTTATTCACAACCAAATAATCCTTTCAGTGTGACTTGAACCATGATGGTCTGGTTTTCAAGCCTTTTCTCTCTCATTACTTCTCCCATTATGTCCGCTTTTCCTCCCCTCCATCATGGCACATCATGGTGCGCTGCCCCGATCTTTATGAGGTGACTTGTGGCAGCCCATTTCCCAGCTAAGAGCTCTGCAGGAGCAACACTCTGCTCCGCTGAAATTGCATCCCCTAAAATAAGCCACTTTCAGGATTATATTTCCCCACAGCGCACAGCGAGTGCCTCAGACCCTATAAAACATCGGAACACCGCTGGCTTCCACTGAGCCCCAGCAGCAGGCACGGCTTGAGGATCCGAGCCAGCCTCCGCAGTCCTGCTGAAGATTTTGCCGATGCAACGAGGACAACGAACCTGTCCAGCTACCAAAGCGTCCAAAAAAATTCCCGTGTGCTGGGCTGATGGCAGCCTTCTGCTGACACACGTGAGCCTTCGGGAGCATCAGCCAGCGCCACCCCAAGAGGGAGGCGACCACCACTTGGTCTCGGAGGTTTCCTAATGCTGGAGTTGGGGTTAGAACTAATTGCCCCATGGGTAAATTTTCCCTTGGTTCAGCACCCGCTTAATTAGCTACGAAAGAACAAGACAAGTGGAGAAAAGAAATCTAAGAGAATCTGTAGCTCAAACACTTCGCTATCCGTAGCCAAACTCGATGCTACAGCGATGTTGCAAGGGTTCATTTGCCACCAGCCCAAGGGAACGTGCCAAGACAAAGCCTGGCAGGAGATACTCCCTTTCCCAGCAAGGCTCCAGCTGGAGATCAGAGGAGCAGAGACAAGGAATCTGCTTTCCTCGCCTCCAGCTGCACTCTGCAGAGAGAGGCACAGCACCACCCAGCCCAGCCAAAGCTCTTCACAGGCTCAATCAGCAGCCTGGAGCGCAAGAGCAATGCTCACGGAGGGGTTTAAAAGGACTTTTTCCACTAAAGCTGAGCTCGGATGCTTGGTAGGACAAAACCACGAGCCGAGTTCGTGGCAGGCGGAATATCTTGCAAAGAGGGAGCTTGTAAACTTAAATGATTTCTCATATAGCCGCAGGGCAAGACACGGGGATTAGACCAAACAACTCGGCGTTTTCTCTCCTTATCTTTTCCTATCGTAATGATTCATTAACTTGCGGTGCCAAAAGTACAGCTGGGCCTTTGTCAGACACCCTACGGGGACCCTGCCTCCGGCCACGTCCCAGCCAGCCTCACCGTCAGGAGCCGAGCACCGCACGACCACACGGCTGCTCTGCAGAGCCACAGGCTCCACACGCAACCACGCGGCCCTCACGCTCGTGGTTCTGAGCAAAACCCATCCAGACAGACAGCAACTCCTCTCCCAGGACCAGTCCTGGAGACGAGTTGATAAACCCAACCTGCCGTCTTTAGGCAGGGCTTAAGAAGGCAAAGCTCTCTTACAGGCGTTCCTCCAAACATACTGCACGTGCCGAAAGCTCTGGGGCATCTCACAAGTACAACTCATCCCAAGCCCCCAGGAGGAGACATCCGTGGGGCTGAAGGAAGCCAGCAGGATCTGCTCCACACCCACCATGATCCCACACAAGCCCCTTCCCTTGGGCTGCCACCAGGAGCCCCAAAATCCAAACCCCGCAACGCCCAACCCAGCGTAACGCAGCTGCTTCGTGATGTCCACGTAGCCTCCTTATGAAGGGTTTTGTCAATACGCTGGTGAGCAGCAAGAAGGTTAAATTAGTTCAGTTCATACATATTTAAGTACCACGACCTGCATTATCAAGCTCAGGCTCAAAATATTTGTAATGGCACAATTAGCCTCAGGCACATTATCTCACTAGTATCAGCAACTGTATGTATTTATTTACAAATGACACAGGGGGGAATTAAATGTTGCCATCGCTGCTGTCAGGGAAACAATCTACTTCTAAATTTTTAATTTTTTAATTTAAAATGTTGTATTCTAAGCAGGGATAGTCATTAAAATTGCATGAGGAAAAGGGGGGGAAAAACCCTGGTGTATCTACCTATGGTGGAATTGATGTACACTGTAATTACAGCAGGTTACGGAGGGAAAAAATGTAGCTTTCATGTGAGACCACAGTTATGAATGTTTCTGCACATTACTTATGATTACTGTTGCCTTAAGAAGGAGAAAATAATTTATTCTGCATGTGTAAATCCTTGGCAAAAATTGCAGGTTGGAATACATAATTTACCTTGCGTACTGCAATTTTTATGTAAATACTAAGATCATCACCATAAAGATGGTCGCTCAGTAGGGACAGATTTATAATGACATAAATGATAATTTGTGCGGTTGAATTTAATAACTAATATCCTAATTTAATACTTTCACCGAATTGGTGGTACTGGGAAAGCGCTCTGCTTGTGGAAATACCTTCTAAAGCCTCTGCGGTTCAGATGGACCATCAGGACCGTCGGGAAAATTGCTGCAATATCTTGTCGAGGCATTTCTGTAGAAGAAAAATCAGGTGAGGGTAAGAGGAAAACAGTCCATTTTGAATAACATAAGGCAAGACTACCGGTCTCCAGCCTTACAGACCTTAGAATTACTCGTGAACAGCATTTCACCAAGGAAGAAATGAAACATGGAAATATTTTTTGAGACCACTCCTCCAAAAACCTGAGTGCCTGAAGATTTCCCCTCCTCTGCCAATCCCAACTCACTGCCCCATTCCCTGCCCAGCTCCCTCTTACATCACATTCACCTTTTGCTTTTTAAACTAACTCCTGGTTTGCGCAGCCAGCAAACGACGCTGTGTTCCCAGTCTGTCTCCCAGTGGCGTGGGGAAGGAGCCAAACCGCTGTGGGAAGCTGGGAGCAGGGGCGGGCAGCACTCCATCCCGGGAATTCCCATACCCTTGGGGTCCTCCTCACCATCTGGCCACAGCTCTCGCTCCCACCCCACGCACCGCGGGGAAGGAGCATTCGGTGATGGAGTCAGATGGAAAAACTTGGGTTTTTTTGCTCCCTGGTCTATTTGTGCTACCTGAGCGAATAGCTGGCGAGGAGCTGCTCTGCAGGGCGCCCCGCGCGTCTGCAGAAATCCTGGCTTTGATTTCTCAAACATGCCAAACCATCTGTCGGCAGCTCGGGCGCCGGCAGCAGGATGCCTTGGAGCCCTCCTCCGCTGTCGTGTCTCGGCACAGCTCTCTGGAGCATCCAGGTGCCCGTACGGAGAGCGGCTCCTGCGCTCCTCCCAGCGGTCCGACGTACACGTGGTCACGCGTTGGACTGGCTCTTGAGGGGGAAACGTGCCCAGAGCTGGCAGATCTGCGGAACAGCTTGGCCAAACCCAACGGTCCTCCCGCAGGCAGCCACTCCAGACCAGTCTGCCCAGTCCTCTCCAGCCCGCGCCGTGCCATGGGTACCACAGGCACCATTCCAGCACAGCTGCACCGAGATTAGAAACCCGGAGGAATATTTTTGTAATTAACAGTTGTTTTTGCCCCAAGGCCTGTTAATATGGGATGCATCTCTCTCTAATTACTGCCGGTTTCGACTCCCAGGCCCTTTATTCGTTTTTCTTTAGAGCTGTGAAGTTGTTTGGTTTCCTCCCAAGTCTATCCCTGAGTAAAAGACCTAATAACACGAGTTCTTGAACATTTTTGTGGTGGGGTTAGTAAGTCACAGCGCTAGCCGGGATTCTGTAGATTAAAGCCGAGGACATTAAATAGCGGCTAATGGGTTAACCCCTTTGGTGTCAATAGGTTCCCAGCTCCAGTGACTTCCATTCGATAGAGTTGGAAAATCCTTGACATTTTGCACCAAGGGGTTAATTTGAAAAGGGATGAGAGTTCAGTTTCAGTTACAAGCTTGGGTTTAATAATAAGGGAATGAAAAATTTAGGTTACCTGGAGACCAACCAGAATGTAAAATTGTCCTTGAAGGTGCGTTTCTATGTGAAGGTGAAAACAGGGGGGGTTGAACACCATAAAGCTGGAGGAACAGAGAGGAAACACAAAAACAAATAGGTACTTCAGCTTGCCTTTTTTTTTTTTTTTCTTCCACACCCCTGGCAATATCTAAGGGATCAACACAAGATGTGCATTTAATCTCCAAAACAATTGCAACTGAAATGTGATTTAGTTTAAAAAGGGCTTGGACAAAGGAACAGGAGGAACTGAACGTCACTGGAAACCCACACAGAAACCACAGAGCAGCTCCTTCACCACCACCTGTGGGAAGTCAGTAATGGGCGAGTGCTGAGCTTTGTCAGGCAGGTTCAGCTGGGGAAGGGGTGTTAGACTCAGCTCTCGAGGCGCCCGAGTGGCACCAGCACTTTTCTTGGTCCCCCTCTTCCTCTACCCTCTCGCCACCACTAGTTGCTTGTGTTTTGAATGGGCCCCTCCCACAGGAAGAGAAGTTTCCACCTGAACAGCGAACACCGGCCCAAGTGCAGACAGACCGCAGGCTCACAAAACAAATTCGTTATTTGAAGTTCAGCCTATCTCTGAGGAGAGAGAGACCGACCATGGAGTTTCCAGCAGAGCGCTCTGTGCAGCCTCAGTAACCACAGCCCAACCCCTCCTACCTGGATAATAAATCCCTCAACCCAAGAAACTCCTGTTCTCTCTGATTTTCCAGAATATCATAGAATCACTTGGCTTGGAAGAGACCTTCAAGATCATCGAGTCCAACCATAAACCTATGCCAAAACCACCCCTAACCCACGTCCCTCAGCACCACATCTACCTGCCTTTTAAATCCCTCCAGGGACGGCGATTCCACCACCTCCCTGGGCAGCCTGTTCTGATGCCTGATAACCCTTTCGGTAAAGAAGTTTTTCCTAATATCCAGTCTAAACTTCCCTCCTCTCTAAATATCATCAAGGCAGTCTCATTTCCCAGCCTTGTCAAGCTCTTGCTGGAAAGGTGCTACAACAGCCTTCATGATGGTACAGTGAAAATTATTAGGTGCCTTTTGTCCTGCAGTACGCAGGACGCCAGATGGGTGTTAATAAAGCCACCAAAACTTGCCCTGTAAAATCTCATCCCAAATTTAAAGGCCAGACTACTCGGCACGACTTTCAAATGCCACCTTTGATTTAATTCACACAGAACGAAATACATGTTTACCAATACACCCTAACACAGTCCCAGTTAAGCCTGGGAAGCCGGCAGCATTCCTCGGTGCCGCAGGCAGATCTTGGCTCCAGCACTGCGGGGGAACAGGGGAAGTGGAATCCTCTTGCCGAGGACTGAGCTGTGCTGATGAGCACAGAGGAGCCGTGCTGACGGATGCTCTCGCTTGCCGGTGGGCTCGCCACATTTGAGCAGTTCTGGTTCCACCCAGCAGCTAACGCTATGCAAACATTATTGTTACCACAGATCAAGAAAATTGTGATATATATGTTTTTAGAACAAGGGCATGTTTTAGTTGTGGTTTTGGTTTTTTTTTTTAAATTTTCTTGCAATTTTTTTTTGGCATACTTCCATTCTCCGTTGCTTTTTCCTAACAACACCCCCAGTGCTACTTGCACGACAGATAAAGCCAAAGTCTGGCATATAATTAAGATGTTAAGAGGTAACTTCATCTGGACACATAAACCTGAGCACCTGCTTATGAAAGCAGGTGCCAGAATCAATACGCTCGGGCAGCCTGGAAGCTTGTCCAAGAGTCTGATTTCACACGCTGTTGAGCAACCTTTTTTGTGTCGGAGCACAGAGGGCGTCTGCCGTACCTCCTGGAAGCGCTTGCTTCCCAGAACTGGCAATTTCTTTTACCCATGCTGCGCTAATGAACACTCCCGAGCTCAAAATTGGACAGATCTGAATACAGGACAAACTGGGATACGTATCTAATTGCTCACACAGCCTTATGCTAACCTTTCGGAGGGCTGTATCACTCCTACGTTGTCCAGCACTCTTCCCCTGGTACTCAGCGACTAAAATGATGAGAATTAGAGACTGTTGTGGATGGAAATGTGCCATGGCTGGTTTTTTCAGGCTTGGCTCCTCTTGAACTTGATGGGAACAACAGGTGATTTGATACGCAGATGGTTTTACTTTCCATAGAACAATTCTTGAAGCTCACGTTATTAGTATGCTCCTTCGCACTGTGAAAAGGAGTCATTTCCAACCCACGGATCTCCTAGCTAGCCATGTCTGGGAATAAAAGACAAACGTGATGCAAAAGTCCTGAAAACACACTGAGATTTCCCAGGTCACACAATAATAGCCTTTCCCCTCCCCTCATTTTTGAGATTCTGATTTTTGATCTAACTCACGAGACCAAAAAGCAACAACGTTGATTTTTGCAGAAGGCAGCTAAAATCTGGTTTTAATCCATGTTATCTGATCCATATCTTAAGGAAAAACAGAGCATCGCAGAGGCAACCCCTATCCCATGGCAACATTAAAACGGGTTAACATGAAGAAGATCCTCTGTTCGGCAAGGATGGTGACAAAGGCAGGGTCCCACAAAGACCTAAACTGGGAGGTATCATTAAGTAGAAGGCTCCCTCTCCTCGAACACACTGTTTGAAGAAAAGCTCATGTCAAATGTTAATTACAATGGAAAAGAATATAGGAATGATCATGAAAAAGTACAATAACGCCCCCAAAAGCTGTAGCATGCAAGACCTTGGAAAGCTCAGAAGTTCAAAATATGTAAAAAGATCAAAAACTCATGTTCCACTTTGCTAGATCAGAAGATGGGGAGATAACTACCTCTTTTCAAATAATGAAGGGTTTTCTTTTTCTTCAGCTCTTCCCAGCACATTCTTCTAAACCATCTGTAAAACAAGAAAACAGAGAGGAAATAATCGAAAACTTACAACGAATGAGAACAAGCCATTTGGACAAAACTGTTATGAGAAGATAGAATAAGCTATCAAAAGAAACCGAGGAGGACTTTGAAAAAGTCTGCAGGCTTTTTTTTTCTTCCCCTTAGACCTATTTCTTTTTCTAAGACCATTTTCTTAAAACAACAACAAAAACGCTGCCAAAACGCTGGGCGAGTGCACAAGCTGTGCTACAGGGAGCTGACGCTTCAGCTGTTAGCACGACATCGGAGAAAAATGTCAGCATTCATAAAGAAAATAAAGTTCTAAAGAAGAAAATAGAAACAGGGCTTCCCATACCGACCTGGCATTTCTCAGTGAGACACAAGGCTGAAGCCTCTAGTCCAAAATCCTGCCTCCATTTTCTCAAGCATTAACGTAATCCCTTAATAAGGCTTCCCCACACACCCACTCCTTTTAAAACTGATTTAAAACTCAGTCTCGAGGAGACAGAAGAACCAAATCTTTTAAGATCTGGTATTCTTGTCCCGCTGGACAAGCTCTTTTACTGACCTAACTGCAGCAGACAGGATAGCATCGGGGAAGTTTACCTGTTTCCCACAAAAAAGCCTATTCAGGTCACAGCTCCCTTTCCCTACGTGTGTTGGTTTTGCCTTTTTTTTTCTGATCAACTTTCTTGTCGCTGTTTTGAGAAAAGCTCACCCACAATGGCATTCTGGTCCGCAACCAGTGATAACAAAACACTCTCTTAAAATAATAAAACAACAATAAAAAAAAAATAAAAGGCGGCAAGATCTACTATATCAAAAATCTACTTCCTAGGTCTGCCAAAAAAATATATCTGGACTTCAACCCTTTCACTGGATCTCAGGGCCTAATTTTTAATTGCTCCTGAAGATTTTCCTGCAAAGGAACATGTTCTATTTCCCGTGATGAGCTTGGAAATCAACAAAGTTTTATTCTTCAGCGTATCAAACTTTTTTTTTTTCCCCCAGGATGTAATGAAACATATAGAAAACAAACCTAGGGTGGACATAAGAATCTTGCTAAGTAAAAAAAATAATTAGCTTCTTCCAGTTCTGGGGCTTCAGTGAGCTGGCAGCATATAAAATTTCAAGCTTTATCACAGTCTAGTACAAACTTATTTCTTCTTCTCAAACACAGGAGAGATCGCGTGGACAGTAAATAGGAAAATCTTCAACGGCTTTTAAAGGATCACCGATTAAACTGTAAAGATCGGGTCTGATTGTCTCCAGTAACACTTAAGTGTCCCAGGGTTTTTTATTATTTTTTTTTTTAAATTTACGTATTTCAGTCCCTCATTTTACCTGCCACAACTGCAAAAACTTGAAGTAACCAGCCAAGCTCTACACAGGTGGGTTCCCACCCCCCCCTTCATGTTTTTGGGGCAATTCTGAAGACCCTCATTCTCCAGCATCATCTCCAGGTGATGCATCGGTTCTAGGACCAGCCCTGTGGGGGACAGGGCAGCTTGTGGCGCGAGGGGGCTGCCGGGAGCCATTTAGCAGCAGGATTTTGGGAGCTGCTCTCCCTCTTCCCTATGGAAAGCAGCGTATTCAGAGGAAAAGTGCTTCCAGTTGAAGGAGGGAGAGCTGTCGAGACCAACAAGGAGACTTTACCCAGAGGTTTTGTGCATCTTCACCAGGTTCTCCTGCAGAAAAACACCTCCAGTGTGCTTTTGGGCCTTTTTTGTGCATCCCTATTGATGAAAAGTCACTGTAGGGTCAGCAAGGATACGAGCCAAGTGGTTTGGTGACTTCAAATGGAGGCACAACTTCATTTACATGGGTAGGAATGATGGCCCCAGTTCAGTAAAGCACTTAAATACCCACTTTGCTTGAAATATAAATAGTCCTGATGCAGAAGTTAAGGTTTTGCTTAAGGACTTTGCTGATGAGAAGCCCACAAGCCCAATTACAGAGGTTCTTCAAAAAAAAAAAAAAAAAAAATTTGTCCGAGCCCTGGAGATGACTTTCACAATGTTTTTTGAAAGCACCAATATTTTAAAAATAAAATTAATGGAGAATTTGAGAGTCTGAGGACGTCTTTACAAAAACGCAGTCTGAACATCTTGAATACGGCTAATAATTTCGACATGCATCTCAGCTTCTGTTGAAAACTTCTTAGGGAGTCTGGGTTTAAAGACTGTAGGTTATACAGAGCAATCATATTTTTACTGATGAAATTATTAAAAGATGCCTCTTAGCCTAGCCTAAGCTCGCAGTCATTGATTAAACTCTGGGTAAGAAGGTGGGAAAAGCTGGTAGCCTGGGGTTGTGGTCCTAATTGCATGCTTACACTCGCATCTCTCTCGCTTTCAACGTGACGACATTTTAAATGGAGTGATTAATTGGCCTTTACTCTGTTATTTGCAACGTACACATTTAACGCTGCAGGCCAGATAAACTAGCCAACATAAATTAGCCACCTTATTGGCAGGTTTATACCACTAGAGCATCTGCTCCTCCCCGAATTAATTTGTACCGTAGACAGGAACCGAGTACAAGCCTTCTAAATTCATGTGAAAAATATAAATATTCATATTTTTCACTCGACAACTCTCTTGTCTAGCTGTGTTTTTCTGAAGCAGATTCTCCAAATCCAAAGCGACACGAAGCATGGGACTTACCTCTGGGAGTCCCGCGCATTCAGCCCTTCCCGCAGACTGGCATTTGCCGTGCGGCAGGACGGAATTCCGCTCATCGGGCTCCACGCCGCACACCACGGCAAAGCGCTTGGCACCAGCGATGGTTTTTCAGGAAACCTGCGGAAACGGGGTTTGGACAGCAGAGCGAGCAGCTTGCCGTTCCCTGGCCTGCCAGATCTTTTCGTAGAAGTGGCACGCAGGAAATAATGCCCCACAGTTATGTAAAATTCTTTTTTTTAAACTCTTCAGCATTAATTCTTTATTATTACGTCACGCGGCAATGAGGCAGGAGGGGGAGCAGGCCAAGGGAGAAGAAGAGACACAAAAGACTTAAGCTGGAGAGGAACTTCTTCCAAGGGCATGTGGTGAGAGGACGAGGGGTGATGGCTTCAGACTGGAAGAGGTTTAGATTAGATCTTGGGAAGAAATTTTTCACCCTGAGGGTGGTGAGCCCAGGTTGCCCAGAGAAGCTGTGGCTGCCCCATCCCTGGAGGTTCAAGGCCAGGTTGGACGGGGCTTGGAGCAACCTGGTCTAGTGGGAGGTGTCCCTGCCCAGGGCAGGGGGTTGGAACTAGATGGTCTTCAAAGTCCCTTCCAACCCAAACCATTCTTTGATTCTGTAATATCCAAAGACATTAAAGTCTACCCTGCTAATGTAGGGCTTTGGTGGCTTAGACGTTTTACCCTAATTTTTGTTTTCACTGAAATGAATCAAAATAACAAAAAATACTCTTAAAATATAAATGATCCATTCCAATAAATTTTTCTGTTTTCTTCACCCCCCCCCGCCCCTTTTTTCTTTTCCCATTAGAAATGCTTATTGTAGTAGGCTAGGCTTACTAATGGAACCCAATTATCTTTATACGTCATATTAAATGTAAAACATTACAAAATTCAGGTCATGAAATAAAAATGTCACCAGTGCTGTTATTTTAGGTTTTAATAATCATTTTCTACAACATGAAATAGTTTGATTACCAAGACCTACCGGTGGTCAACGCTGGCAACTCAAAAATAACGCGTCACGCTCCTAACAAACGGCACACCAAACTTCGCTTTCGTTACATGTTTTAATAAGTGGAAGTTGTTCAATTCTGATTTTTACACAACCAATTATACATTAACATATACACATAGTCAATTCCAGTCACAGTGTGTATATATATATATTTTTGGATCCGCAGCAATATAAAATGACTTCTACCTGTATATATACATGTGCAAGTCTGAACGAGTCCTGAGTAATTTTAAAGTACTATTAGTCAAATCCTGTAAATTTTAACCGATGCAAATAAAACTCAGGTTTTACAGTGTCATGCTATTGTGAAGAAGCTATTTTTCCAAAAAAGAAATATAGCACTTTGCATTAGCTTTATGCATAGCTATGAGCTCTGTACAGTGCACAGTATCCACTTACAGTTCAGGTAATTAGAAAATCTGAAAACATGCTGCCCACATTCTTCAGTAACTATTGCTTCCTCTGCTTCTTAATTAATGGCGAGTGATCCGTTCTGCTTCAAAACAACCAAGTGTGGAAGACTTCTACAGAGTTCAATTTATATTCTTTCTGCTGCATATATGTTTGTAAACATTCAAGTTGCCCAGGCCATTTAATTCTTCTGAGGAAAACTACACAATTATACAGTAAAATAGTTAAAATGTGTGTCTGGGGAGGGGAAAAAAGAAACAACAGCGGAGTATGAGCATTACCTTAAACGCTACAGTATGCCACAAGGAAACAAAAAAGGAAATGTTCTTTAAAGAACAGCTTAGGCAGAAACTGAAAGGCTGCTCAGAAGCCTTCTGTCGGCGTGACGCTCCACCACAGCAAACACGAGATGCTCCCGCACCACCAGAACAAATTGTCTGAGCAAATGGGAAGGAAGCGCTCCCGCTAAGGAGCGGATCCAAACACAGCACGAGAGTCAGAATCCATGTACAGTATTAACAGAGCGACGCAACACAAAAATCTCTGTATACCCCAGGCAAATGCAGGCACTAATAGGAGAGCTGGTAAAGGACGCAGGCTTGCCTTGGGGTGTACCTGTCTTTAACTGCAGTTGTTTGGATGCAACTTCCCAGCTACGGAGAAAGAGAGCTTTTTTTCTTCCTTCCGCTTCTCTCGCACCACAGGAAGCGAAGGCACGGCTCCGACTGTGCTCCTCCGGCAGAAGGGTCCCAGCCCAGAAGTCAGCTTGTCCCGTGGCTGCTATAGTCAAAAACGCCTTTCCTGAAGAAGGGTGAGAATTCGCAGACGGTGTGTTTTGACAGAGTCAGCCCCACTTTATCAATGTGCAGCGGAGACGACGGAGATTTCAGCATCGCAGAGAAAAAGCTCCTGAGGTATGTCTGCGGAATGAAACGCAAAACGTCGTAAGGTTTATTCCATCGAACTGACTATGACCACTTTGAAGAATTAAATGAACAGCGGTGTAAATAAAAAGAAACAATCCCTACGGACTCTGAAAAGTCCTTCTCAGAACCATCAGCATTTAAATCCATCCACTGAAATGGCTGCATTAAGCTCAGGAAAAGCAGAAAAGAACTATTTTCCACTTCCTACCCCTGGCAAGCTTACTGACTGCTTTATTCTGTGCTGGCGTGATGCTTTCTGCTCTGTTCTGCAGTCATGTAATGCTTTCTGCTCATCACGACCTGCTAATACTGCCGTCTAGCATTACCAAACACTCCAGCAGGTGCAAACCTCCAATCCATTCTGCTGGAATTTCACTACATATGGACACAAAAGGCCTTCAGAAATCTTTCCCTCATCAAGCCTCCACAAATCCTTGCATCGGAAAGGATTTGTTTTGATCAAGGCCATCTGCACAAGGATTGCATGACTTCCATATTATCTGAGAACCTACCAGCATCGTTTCACTGAGCTTCCCTCTAAATTTCATGGGGTTTTTTTTAAGTCTTGCGCATAAGAAACATTCCCCTTCCCAGAAGTTAATATTCACCAATCACTCTTTGACTTGCATGCATTTGTACCTAGAGAAATTGTGACAGATGTACATTAACACAAAGTTAGTTTTCACAAACCTGATGGGGTTTCCTTCGCATATGGGTTGAATTATTACAATAATTTACTGTGATTTAATAAGTCATATCTATAACTTTTGAAGGAAACGCAGTAGGTAAAACATTGACCAGATAGGTGCTAAAAAGTGCCCTTTGTCACTGAAATAGCAGTAAGGCAAATATACAGAGCACAGGGACAAACTAATCTGCTCTGCTACAGACCGACCACACAAAGAGATAACTTGAGAAACTATTCACAAATCTTTGTGCTGTTCTGTCTTGCAGATCACTGCACCCATCTCCTAACAAAGACCACAAGTTTCAGTTATTTGAACGTGGCAGCTTTTGGGTCACGGAAGTGACTCCACGTTTGGGAAGCAGTCCTAATTATTCACTCTCTTCTCAAGCAGAATTCCTCCATGCTATAAAAACCTGTTATCTATTTACGTGCTTTGGAAACCAGCTGTATTAATATCTCAGAAAGCAGGATAACAAAAAACATCCAAAAAAAGCAGCTGGCACATAAGCTATTCTCTTGGCAGGATTGGTGAATTTTCTTTTTTATTTAGATCTCCCACAGGTTGTATTAATGTTCATGAAAAAAATTTCATTACAAAAATGCCTTCAAGATGAATTCCAACAGACTAAGAGGTAATTTAAAGTGAGCAACAGATGTCATATCAACATTTGTCATAATTAGTTCACAAAGTAGGGCCCTTTAGAAAAAGTCCCAATCCAGTAATGCCTGAAGGATGAATATGGTAGGAAAATCAAATGTAAAACATGGCGTCCTGTTAAGAGTTTTAGCACTGTGCTGAAAAGTTACTGCAGTAATTCCAGTTTATGGCTACCGAAGGCACAAAGGTACCCAAATATCTCGCCGGAGACATTACAAGACCTATTGCATTCACCTTGGTATGTACGGCCAGATAATTGACTGTCAGGCCTTTTCTGTAGAGCAGTTATTCGTTGTTTTGGCACGACAGCTCTAACGGCAGAGCAAAAAATCCCTCCGCTAGAAGCGTATACGGATCTGACAGGGAAACACTAAGAACAGAGATATACTTATTTTCCCAGATCTGCGCACAGGAGTCGCTCAGTGAGTATCGCAGACTCTTTGAACGCGAAAAAGATCCTTGGGAAATCGGCAACAAGCAGACCCTACCAGATGATGACGGAATTCATTTTGTACGAAGGTTTCCAGCCATATGGCTTGGCATTCTGTGCTCTTCACCAACCACCTCTGAGCAAATTAGCCCTCTTTTAAATCCCGTATCTGCGTTTGCCCTTGTTTGCGATGCCAATGTGTTAGCATAGCACACAGCTGACGTGCCCTTGACACAAAGAAGCTGCTGCTTCAAGGAAATAAAGGCTCCTCTGCCCAGATATGCTGGCCAGGAGGTAAGTCCCAGAGCAAGGGAAACAGTGATTGATGGCAGAAGTGTTTGCTCACAACACAAGCGTATGCCCCAATTAAAGCTCCGCGGCTCAGCAGTAAGGGGGAAGGTTGTTCTCTCCTGTTGGCTGTGAGGTGGACGGCAGCGGCAGGAGAAAAGGAAGGGTGATGGTCCTTACTGGTGTGCGGAAAGATGCTTCCCCAAATCCAGGTCGGATAGGGAGAGGACGAGAGTCACAGCAAGCAGGGAAAGGGGTAGAATCATATCAACACCAAGTGCTGGAGATGATGGAAATAAAAATTTCTTAGAGATGCCAAAGGGACTCGCATGGACTTTGTTGCAACCCAGGAAGCCACTGGAAGCTGCTGACGTGGCAGCAAGGCCGGATAAAAGGATCTCCTCTGTCAGGACTCAGTGGGCAGGAGGAGAGTTGTTTTCAAAGCTTTTATATAAAACCCATTTCCAGCAGCAGATAGGACTTTTTTCTCTTTACAGAAAGGTTATTTGTCCTGAGTTAAAACAAGGTGGGAAGCGCTCTGCTATCTTTTGATGTGCTTCATTAAAAAAAATTTCTTAGCAGACACTGGCAAGCTCAGGGTGCCTTCACATGTCCAAATTTTATACAAATTAGTGCTGTGACTTCCTACCAGCACTTCACCGATAGCATCTCAATCATTGTCCCTGGTATGCAAAGCACTAGGTTATAGCAATCTTACTTTTTCTAGCTTTGCATGATTACCTTGGAAAGAAAAAACTAGGTAACTGCTACAAATATTCCAAAAGGCTTGGGTTTATTACTCGTTCTCATTTGTTAGCCTTTCAAAACTCTCGCCGTTTGTTCTGGATTATTTAGTCTGGTAATCAGCGTTCTTCCAAATGCACTTAGGAGTTTCATTTCACTAACAGTGTTCAACCTGCTACATTGCTGGTTTGCTGGAAAATATCCTAATTATGAATTTGTAAATGTTCCAGTGTGAGGGCACAGGGCCCTGGCACTGTAAGAGGGATGTAGCATAGGTAACCTGCACAGCGACGGTGTCGGGTGCTCAGTCTAAACACACGTTCAGGAACACTCGTTTATAGCATAGAAATACTCCTGGCACGTACAAAACTCTTAAAGACTGAAAGCCAGGTTAAAAAAAAAAAAAATCCCAAATAGGAAGAGCAGTGGTTTTGCCCTCTTGGTGTGCACTGCCATCTTCATGGCCTTTACCTTAAAACTAGACAGCCGTACTGGAAAGGTTTAACTCTTTATTTCAAGTGTTTGCAAAGGAAACAAGACTGCAGAAAGTGTGGTGAGGCCCAAAGGTTTTTCTTTACTTACTAGCTTGAGTAGCTTTCCCTCCCTTTTAATTACATGAACAGCAAAATGGCAACAATTTTAAAAGCTTATTAAAAATCATTTTACTAGGGTTCACCTTTTTAGCAGTAGGCCAGCATTCATCTTGTGCTCAATCCATCAGAACAGCAAAGTCATTCTAATGATTTTTGCACTGCTTCGTGATGTGGGGACCTCATAATTTTGTAATTTTAATATAAATCTATAACTTAATTTAAAGTTATTAAAGTTATTACAATCAAAACGCTTTTTGGAATGTGAAAGTGTTCTTATCATCCTTGCAATTGTGGCATATTAAAGAGGAATTCAGTTCAATGACATTGTTCTCATAATCCATTACAAACAGCAATAGCCTCGGAGACCAATAGCACAGCTTAGGAAGAATTGGGTTTTTCATTAAACTTTGGTGCATTTAAAAACTCATCAACTCTGGTATTTCCCGAATGGGAAGAAACTTTGAGCTTTCTTTCTCCTACTGCTGTGTCTAGCAATTTCCTCCAAAAAAGTCAGTGTTTCAAATTCTTTAAATATAACACTTTGCAATTAGCATAATAAATACCACCTGCTAATATTTGACGGAGCTGAAAAGCACCTCAAATTTATTAAGATAAGCCTTACAAGGCTTTAGGGATTTTTGAAACAATAGCTTTTTTTTTTTCCTTTGAAACAATACTCCCACTTTCAACACCTCCACATCAACCTGACAATCAAAACCTTTACTACAAGGTCACAGAAGGTCACCAGTGGCAGAGGCAGGACTAATTAAGTTGCTCATCTAACTTCTAGCATTGGCTGCTCTCTCCCTTTAACAGAGATGCTTGTTTCTCTCAGCGCCGATCGCATAATTATTCTGTTGACTAGTGTTAAGCGTTGCAAGCTTTAAATCAAATCCTGATTTGAATTATTCATAGAGCAAAGCATATGCAGGTAGCAACAGCTGTTTTCTATAGGATGGCAAGCTGATTACAAAAAAAGAGAAACACTGAAGCACATACCCCCACTCTGAAAAACCACATTATGCCGCAATTAGATATTTGGGAAGCCAGATCTTCCCAAGGAGGACACTAGTCCAAAACAAACAGACAGGAACGTGCTTTGCTTCCAATCCGGGATCACAAAAATAAGGATCTGCTCAGGAGACAGGGCGTGCAGAGGGAGCCTGCTGTAATGCAGGAAAGGGAGAGCATCTCCTGCCTTTTTCTCCTAGAAAGACATTCTTGGGCACAGGCAAAGCAAAATGAACATTTGGGGGCCTGTTCCCAAATGAACCAACTTTCTCTTTTTTGGACCTGTCCATTGGTGCTTTGAAGGGGGGGGCGGGGGNGGGGGCGGGGGGGGGGGGGAGGGGAATTATTTCCAGGGTGATTTCACAAACACAAAACACTGCAGAAATGGCAGCTGTTGTCACTAACAACAGTCACTACTGACAAAAAAAAAAGCGCCTAGTTTAAAGGGCGCTGACAGGCAATGGTGTCCCACAGAGACTTCAGGCTGGCAAAGGGCCCTTTCTGGGCTGAGGATACAGAATCTGAAGAGAAGAGAAGCATCTTTACGCACCGAGTTTCAAGAGATCAGTTCTCTTACGACAAATATCCCAACGTCACACACCAAGAGGGTATTCAAGCTGTCCACACCTTGGCATTTCGTCCAGGCAATGGTCCCAAAAGGCTCCTCTCACGGTCTGCAAGGATGGCTCGGTGTCCCACGTCACAATACAGTTCAACACAGTTAAGTTTCTGTCCTGTTCCTGCCACTAAAACCATCTCCCCTTCCCTTGTGGACCACCTGAGGCTAAACTGGCTAATTGGGACCGAGTAATTGCCAGCATAATGCTCTGATAGCTCTCTAAAGGTAGTTTCAGATCCATTTCTGGCTTTATTAAATTTGAGCAAGCAGGGAAAGAATTGGCAGACAGCAAGATTATAAAATACAAGGTGGCACTGCTTTGGAGTACAGCAGCTTGAAAGGATGAGGCACATGGACTATGACTAGTATCTTCACCTCCAGCCATTCAAGATTAGGATCAACTCTCGGCTCACCAGATACAACTTGCTCAGAAACATTTTGGTCTTCTGTGGGGTTTGGTTTTTGTTTGGTTTTTATAATACAGAAAACATGAGGCTTCAATCCTTTTCTCCAACACCTCAAGATAGATTGCAAGATATCATAAAGCAGTTCCGCGTAAAGTATGTGTGCAGGACAGCATGGGATATTCAATATCTCAAACGATATATCAGGCCCTTCAGGAAGTACCTAACGTCACCTCTGGATCTGTACACATTTATTTCCTGAGCACACCCTTAGGTCATCACGGGCAGCTGTGATTTCATAGTGATGAGAAAAGACTTACTGCCTGGGAGACTAACTGGTGCCTGAAAGATCTTATTTCTGTGAAAAATTTGGAGAGAGAGCTTCTAAAATTATGACATGATCACCTGGGCCCAGATTTTTGGCAGAAAGAACAGCATGGCTGGGCTCGCCTGACACAAACTACACTATTAGACACTGTCAAAGTTGTGCAAAGCTTCCTTAAGGAGTCAGAGGTAAATACACGTCTCCAGAATGGATTTATCCCACAGGTACCAGAGACCTTGCTCTAGTCACACACAACTTGTGTGAGCACAGAGAGATATTTTTTTTCTTGAGAGAATAAAGACAGATTCACACATGTTTGCAAATGAGAAGTCACTGCCACGTTGGTGATAATATTAAAGGGGGGTGGTGGTATTTGCTTCAAACTGGCAGACATTAATTAGGCTCAGGGCTAGATTAACTGGTTTCCCATTACACAAGCCAAGAATAAAGGATTGACATGTTTTCATCAAACCCTTCCTGTTCACTTTGATTAGGCCTAATCAGAAGCAAGGCTGTTTACAGATAATGCCTAGAAGTCATTGGGAAAAAAAAAAAAAAAAGAGTTAAAAAAAAGGTTTAAAAAAAATACATAAAACAAGAACTTCCCAATCGGTATCACCCTACCCTGTGTTTGCATGTCTATGTACAACTCCACCCCACGCACCAACAATTTCCATCCAAAATAAATTCTCCGCCGAGATTCTACATAGAATTCTACAGCTTTGCACAATGCACATCAGCAGCTCTCCCGAAGCACACCTCTCTTAAACTTCCAGCTGTCTTACGGACCGACTTTGGCTGCACGAACATCCTCACCAGTGGAGGGAAAGCAAGCCTGGCACCGCAGAAACCAGTACGGCTGGGGATGCAGCAGCCAGGCGCAGCTTCAGGGCCAGCACGTGCCACAGGTTGGCAACATTTCCTAAAAAACCAGGATTTACGGGTTTCCCTTAGCACAAATAATATGAGTATGGCAAATTACGCTAGGTTGCTTTTTCTTTAATATACAAGCAAGTATCTTGCCAATTTGAGTTACACATATGTAAACTCCTAACTTTTGAGACTGAACTGGTTTGTTAAGGAGATACGTAGATAGGAGATGAGATTGAAAGGTCCTACCAAAAATGTAACGTAGCCCTTTTATCAGTGAACAGATTTACCTATATTGATCCCAAATGTTAACATGGCTATAAATGCTGGATCTATAAAACCAGAACTTTACTTGGATAGCAAAGAATTCAGCCTTTGCTTTTGTTGGAGCTGCAAAACCGGACTATGGAGACTTGTGTTCTTGCCACTGCAGAGGCACTAACACGGCAGCAGTCTGTGTTGGTGATGGACTTAACCCAAAGCAGAGAGAGAAAGAGCAATACCACAGCACACCACTCCTCTGGGCGTGTTTAGAGGTAACGAAATGACTTCGAACTAAGCGGGTAAGAGTCATTCCCTTCAAGCAGCTAATTTCCATTAAAAACCCCAGACTTACATTTTTAGCCCCTTGGGAAACTCTCCCCATGCTTTTTATGCACAGCATAATGCAGATTCCTTGAATCAGGGTTAGTTTTCTCCACAGCTATACAGGTGAAAGCAAATTTTATCACTACATCTCCGTAAGTGTTTGAGTGTCACTAAAATTTAATTTTACCCAGGGTGGTACTGAAATTTCCTTGAATTCATACACCTTCTTGAATTTTCGTAATGTACAAGCATTCCGAGAGATGCCAGTTATGATTCAAGGTGAAATTGCTCTCTTAGGTTTTCAAAATCCAAACTATTCATTATAGCTATTTAGAGCGTTTTTCTGTGCCAGTCTAATGGCATGAGCACATTATGTTGAATTACTATTATGCCGCATCAATTGAATTAACTTCTGAAGTCAGTCTACATCCCAAATTACAATCTTATTCTGTCTGAAATTCATTTAAAATCCACAGGACTTAATATTTCTTACAACGCCTGCATGCTAAAAGCTTATATTCGTTGGCTTTAAGCAGCTCCAATGAAAACTGAATTGTAGGCTGGCAGGGAAAAAAGGAAAAAAAAAAGGCAGTGAGGGCTATGATTTACAGGTGCTCTGTCAGCGCGAGCCTTCTTTTGGAGTGAACAGCCATACTAAAAAAGATCAAAACAGACCTGACTAGTGAAGGAAACCAATCTTTTCTCCGGAGCACAAGTCAAAACAAGTCCTGTCAAAATCTGTTCAGAAAGAACAACAACAGGATTGAATTTACCACCCATCCCCGGGCCAGCAGCGACGGCGTGTCGTCTGCCGGAGTGGCCTTGGCAAACAGCTACCAAAGCACTTGACACGCATCACCCCCCACTTCCTTTGGTGAAATCAGATGCCGGAGGATGATGGATCCACGTCCTTTGAAAAGGGATAGCACCGAGCGCAATCCGGCGTCCTTGGTCGAGCGCTCCCTTTATTCGTCTGCTCACATCCGAATGTGGAGAGCCATTATTGGAGACTGATAAAGGTACACAACTGCAAAACTTGATTTGTAGGAGGACGTTGGGAGACTTATTCTGAAGCGACGGCAAAACACATTACGATGTGGAGCTAATCTAGAATTCAAACTACATGCTGCCACATATTCTGAACTTACTAACTTATGATAAATATACCCCTTTTTTTCCTGATACTCTGAAATCTCGAAAAAAGAAAGGAAAAAAGCTCTGTGAATTGCACATCCTATTTAATTCTTCAGTTATAATGCACATAAAGATTTTATCAGAAAAGATCCAGTTTTTGAGGTCGGCATCTGAAGTTATACATCTAAAGAAGGAAACACCAAAATTATTGGAAAGGGGCATGCATATTATGTGAAGTTACCTATAGCAAATTCTGTAAAAGGGGGTTTCAGACTTGATCTTGAATAAGGCAAGTTTGAGCAAATGAGACCAAGGGGCTGCTTAGGTACCAAGTAGCCTGTTGGACCGGAGCTTAAAATTAACTCATCCAGAAAATAACCCCAGGCTTTCACTCCTTCTGAGCTACCATCTTTCTCTTCTATTGTTATTATAAAAATAATGTCTTACATTTGCTGTGGGCCTGGCTCAGGGTGGATGGTATTTAATCAAAGAAACACTTTATTGGTATAGGATCAACTGCTGATGTATGCAAAGTCCTAATTTCGACTTATTTGTGTCTAGTGACTGTAATCAATATGTGAAAGTCGTTTTATTTATTCACTTTTTGAAGCCAACGTGCCTCACAAAGGAAGCAGCACCACCCAAAAAAACAGATTAAATGCTTGGCTGTTGAGAGCTGCTACAACTCGTCTTTGAGGGCTGCCGCTTCAAAGAAGAAAAGCCAGGTGCCTTGGGCAGCCCCCATGATGCACAGAAGGCTAGGAACCCGCTGTGCAAAATGGCTCTCAGATGGCTAACTGCAAAGTTTTACTGTCTGCAGGCAAGGCTAGACTTTAGTGTTCCTGCTGAAAAGCAGTTATTTTTGTTTCTAAAATTTTTTAACGGTTACTAGAGGTTATGGAGGGCACTTGGTGCAGACTAACTGTATCCAATCTATAAAATCATCCTTGACTTGGATGTCACATAATTCATATTCACAATATTGCCCAACCACACACGCTCTTCTCCTGTCTTCATGGCTGCATCTACACTCTTTCCTCCCGTGCTCCTGTTGCATCCCTGTTAGTCTAGTGGGAAATTAAAACCATCACTGCAAGATGTTGCATTCTGTAGTTCAGACCATGGGTATGAAATGATCTCCTCTAGGATTATCAAACACTGACATTTGCAGCGGTTCGCTCTTGCGCTAGCAGTCATATCTGGTGTGCATTCATGTCTGTAACAAAAGGAAAAGCTCCCTTTTATCTTCCACTGATTATCAAATGTATTCTGAATGCTTTCTGAAGTCCTTCTCATTGAGATGCTTCTAAGAACAGTATTTACAACCACACTGTCAGAGGCAAACATTCAGTCTGCAAGAGCAAGGCTGCTGAGCAGCTGGCTTTAAAGCTCTTCTTAAAAAGCTTTGGTATTAGGGATGTTGTTGTAAGCTGATATTGGAGTCTAATAATTTCCTTTTAATAATCACTTTGAATGGACACTTAATCAGCAGCTTTGAAAGGTGTTTGTGACTGGTGTCAGGGTCAGGGGTGGGGAAAAAAAAATAATCAAAGAGAAATGGTAACTCTGACCCCCCCTACAGGGTTTTTGCACTAGAAATATCAGCTCACCTGTAACCAGCACGAAGCAGGTTGTCTCGATTAAACACATTAAGGGATGGAGCTGGGAAACAAAGGCCGGTGGGATGTACTCACAAAGTCCATACTGAATATTCAGTCAGATGATGAATCATCTAAAATCTGATTACAGTGTCTCTGCCCTCATGAAGGAAAACCTCAAGAAATGAGATCTCACATACACCCAAACATTCTGTTTGCCCAAATTTTTCAACAAATATTTTGAGGTTGCCCCCCCCCCCCCCCAGCTGTTTCTTTTGCTGGACATCACCAAAGCGTTAATTCCAAAATTAATAATACATTTAAATAATAAGAATGAATTCAAGTTCAAGGAAAGGTGTTATTTCCATTATTCCATGTTCTTCTTAAGAACCAGATCCTTGGAGCTGTGCAAAACCAGCAGAATCTCACTTTTAAAGGGGAAAGTGGGAGCAGCTAGCTTTAGAGCCCTATGCATAAAGCCCCCTAGAAATTATCACCTGCAAAGGAACTCAAGTGAGAATACATGCTAAAACCAAAACAAAGCATCTGGCTTCTAAGTTAAATCATCTTATTTTTGTTAAAGAAGTTCAAGAAGCTTAATTTTGACTGTAGGCAACAGCAATATTTCAGTTAGCCCAGTGTCTACAATGCTTTCCCCAGCCAGTGCTACAGACTCCAGAGCGTAATTGAATTATGCAGTTCCTACAAGATTTATTTCTGCCTCTTGCATTAACACCTATCATTGAAAACCTCATCAGACGACATCAGGAAGTGAGGAGGTTAAGGACAATTGTATTATTAATTTTAAATAAATTGAGCGTGTCTATCTTTTAAAGAGGTTCAAAGTACCAAGGAAAAAAAAAAAGAAAAAAAAAAGAAGAGCAGAGACAATGCCAGGAAGATGTATGTGCTCCTATAAAATCTGAAGGAGGCTCACTTTACCATACTGTTACAGGTTGACTTACGTCCATTCCCTGAACTCTTTAAGTGTCAGCAAAAGGAAACACACGACTTGTATCGACAGTTGAGCTGTCTGCCAGTGCATCCCCAACTGGGCATTTTGCTTGTTCCCCTTTGCTGTCCACAAACCAACCTGAAGAAACACAGCGGTGGGAACAGGGAGTGGGAAACAGGGAACAAGAGACCAGGAGGCAGGCTGAGGTTTGGGGGAGGTTTTTTTTTTTAATCTTTAAGCAACAACCTGTTGGGATTTTGTCAGCGTAACAACTGGGTTTTTTCTCCTAAGCACGATGGTGACAGCAAGAGCAGCAAAGAAAGTCCAGTGGGTCCATGGCTAGAAGGCTTCTGACCAAGGAGTCAAGATACATGACAATCTGCTCTCTCAGCCTAGACAGTCACTCCTGCCTGGTTTTTCTGGCCACACAATGGGAAAACAGGGCTAATAATAATCTTCCTTACTACAACAAAGCATCAGTCTAGGAGAAGAAACACAACCAGGGGAATGATATGATACAGCAATCCAAAGACGCTGGGATTTCAGGAAAACTTCTTTTTACTGTCATCCACAGATCTAGCAACTCGCCAAGGAATAAAAGATATTTTGCAGTTAAAACAGGAACAGATACATTCACTGAATCACGCATCTCTTTTGACACGTGTTTCCTTTACAAAGTTGTTGCTTAAAAAATAAAAAAGGAATATACACCATCTGATTTCATTTTAAAAAATGGATCCTATACCCTTATCGACTGATTTCTAATTGTGTGAAAGGATAGATACACACTAACTTCTATTCATTAACTTTAATCAAAAGAATTCTTGGCTGTTTCATTTAAGGCGGATTTAATCAAGCAAGGTTGGCTCTGAAGTGAAATTACAGTCTTTAGACTGTGGAACAATTAATTTAGAGTTTTGCCCTGCAACAGGTCCCTGATGAAAAACTAAATTAACAGATTACAACGGGGCATTTTGGATAGGTAATTTTAAATACAATTTAGGTGTTTTCTCTTAAGATGTTTAGGGAAAGCCTTTGTGCAAACTCGCACGTTATTTTTCCAAACCTCTATGGAAATGTAAGATATTGGTCAAAAGAATTTCTATTATACCAACAAACACCAAAGCAAAAGTGTGCACATTGCAACTACATATCACACTAGAGATCAAAGACTTCTCTCTTTAGGTTCGTCATACATAATGTGCTTTCTGACCAACAAGGTATTGTACAGGTTCGGGTCATTAGGATAAAAAGGATAAATAAAGGAACTTAATATTTACATAAACTTTGTATTTATTGTGATTTTAAATCACAATCCTCATAATTTGTGGCTCTCTGGAGTCTTTTACTCAAAGTGATTTCATCTCCATTACGATGAAATATGCCCACTTCTAATCTCAATCTGAAATAACTCTACATGACAGCCCTAAAGCAAAGCAGACCCTACAGCCAGCCCCCCTGATTCTAGTTGCCTTGAAAGTCTTCTTTCAGTGGTGCCCAGTGACAGGACAAGAGGGAACGGGCGCAAACTTGAACATGGGAAGTTCCATCTGAACATGAGGAGGAACTTCTTTCCTTTGAGGGTGGCAGAGCACTGGCACAGGCTGCCCAGAGAGCTGGTGGAGTCTCCAACTCTGGAGTCATTCCAAACCCACCTGGATGCCATCCTGTGCCACCTGCTCTGGGTGACCCTGCTCTGGCAGGGGGTTGGACTAGGTGATCTCCAGAGGTCCCTGCCAACCCTGGGGATTCCATGATTCTGTGTACCACAAACCCCCATGCTGTCCTCAGCACTTCTCCTGCTGTGGCTAGAATCAGAGAGGAAAACCCAAACTCTTCCTGAACAGTCCCACAAAGGATGTTTTGGCCACAGCTTTTAATAATTAGGCGCAAAGGAAATTTCCCTGACTAAAGGCAGAGTCAAGTAAAATAACAGTTTAGATACCAGCACTAGAACCAGCTCTCCGATTCTTGTTAGTTAATTGGAAGAGTAGTTTTGCTGCTACAATAACTCCCAGACGATCTGCATCATTTTCCCAGACCAGACTGAGAGCTGCAATTTAGTTTTGACGTAAAGAAAAAGAGCCTGTAAGGCCATTTCAGTAACCAACTGCCAATTCCAGCAAATACTCTAGTCAGGCTGTTTAACTGATATGACAGCTTTAGTTGTCCTCTCCCTCACACAGGTGTGCATTGGAGTTTGAAATTTAATTTGTTATGTGCATGCTTAAAAAAGAAAAAACGTAAATTAAAAAAGAAACAGCTGTTGCTCACAAATGACCTGTGGAAAGCACTAGGCTGCTCAAAGCTGTATTAGCTCGCTTCAATCCCAAAAGTTCAGGAAAACCAAGGTGAAGTCACAGCCTATTCAAGATGTATAACTACCTAACGTAAAAATTGGAAGAGCAGAGTAATTTCTTTGTCATCCTCCACCATGATGACAGCCCTATTAATGATCTCACAATACAGAATATTTGTTCAGAACACTTATCGGACAGATATTTATCAAGCCGACATCTGGTTTTAGTCAATAAAGTCAGCTCAGACATTGGATAAGAACGTACAATTTTGTTGGTCTGGAAGCCGTGCTTCACTTTTTCTAAAAACGCTGTATTAGCGCATTAGCTCTTGACTGACCCTGTGGAACAATCAAATAATCTTTTATAGCATACTACTGCTCTAACAACACATCATCTGTGAGGCTTCAAAGAGATTGCAATGGCGTCCTGCTTGTCAACAAATCAAGGTACAGGATCAGGTACGAAAATCAATACGAGCCACGTTTCTGCCTGTTGCCATGGTCCAATCTGACCAGATTCCCATGTGAGAAATGCGCTATCATCAAAATGCCAAGAAGCCATGTCCCTTACAGAGGTAATCCCCCCATTTACTACTTTCCAGTTAGCCCACTGAAGCGTGCCCAAGGTTCACACCGGATTGAAAGTAACAGCCAACATTTTAAATAGAACCAATGCCTGTGCCATCTTCCGCTATTGCACTTTCCCTGCCTGCCAAATACATTCCCAGTACGACTCAAGATGTGCTTTGAGCCTTCAAAGCCTTACGTGACTTTGGAAACCATTACTAGCTAGGTGGTTTCTCCCACCCTTCGCCAAGGAGGCTGAAACTCTTCAGCCGTTGGCAAAGCCAGAGCAAACCGTCACAAAATATATAATGAAAAAAAACCCCCCCACAATTAGAAATCCAGACATAAGGGGGTTTTGACCAGCTTGTTCCATCAAATTCCTCATGGCAAGGATGGTAACATTTGCTTGGCTCCTTTCGCTCTTTATTTAACTTCCCTTGGCCATGGGCGATCTTCAGTTTCTCCAACACTGAGTGATTGGTCAGGACTATGGAGTGGGATGGCCAAATGCACCATCCGGCATATGGCAAAACATATTCATGTGAACAGTGGTCATATTATACTATTATGTTTGCAAAATATATCGGTAATAAAGTTCTAATGACTTAATTTAGTTCAGGTACATTCAATTTAATTTTAAGCCAAAAACTGGCTATATAGAGATCTATAAGTACTATACAACCATGATCAAAGCATCACTATACACAGCAGTTCTAACATTTAGAAACGTTACAATAAAATCTGTTAGTAAATCAATGAAGTGTCAGAAAGATTAAGGGATTAAATTTCTTAGTGGTACAAAAATATGCAAATTGAGTACTAGACTGGAATGTGGCCATGACTTTATGCCCACTATAGAGGACGTGAAACAAAAACCAGATTATATTTTGTGCTACATGTAAGACAGGCTCACATCAAAAGTCAGTGGGAGAATGTTTTGTTTGTAGATCAAAGAAAAGGTGAAGTACATAGAACAAAATTCAAAACACGCAAGAAAAGATTACAGTTGGAAGCAATCTACTTTTGTATTAATTTCTAAAAAACTCTATTTAATGCTACTTTAGCTCTACAAAGAATATAATTCTTAATGACTTGCATGATCAGGTAATCACCAGGTGGCTACAATACAGTTGTGGGGTGTACGGTTTACTCTTTGTTCACGCCTCTTCTTTTCTCCCCAAATCCCACCTCCTGCCCCTGGGCTGCAGTAACACAAGCATTAACACAGAAATATAAAGACCTAACGTGTGAGAGGAGTCAAAATTATGCCATCCACATGGCACTGCAGAAAAAGCAAGAAAAACCCTAACCCTCATACACTCAGTAACTTTGTCCACATTAAAATTAATTTTTAAAGCCAACTGAAGGAAAAAAATACATTCAGAAAGATGGGTTACAAAATAAACCTCCAAGATGCCTAAATATTGCTTTCCTTCTGTCATGAGATATTTGGATATAGTAACTATGACAAAATAGTAAATCTTCAGATAACAAATTGCATTTAAAGTAGCAATATTTTTTTTTAATCTTGTCTTGCACAGAGACCATCTGTCTACAGTGAACACTTACCTCATCCACAACCTTTCCCCCTTAAATAAACGCACCTCCTATGAATATCTCTGAAGAGATGCTTTTTTTTCCTAGACTAGGATTAATTTTTTTTTTTTAAGGTGTGTTTCATTACTTTGCAATCTACTGCTGCCATCTCCTGTGTTAAACGAGGCAGCAAGTAACTTCATACTTACAAGCAGGGTATTTAACTTTGACCATACGGCGATGGTTTCTGTTGGTCAAGCAGAGAGTACTCCACCTAAATACAGCGTAGAAGCCTGTTAAAACGTTGGCATTACCTCTAAGTGACTCCGTCGTTCTGCAATCACTCGTTCATCCTTGTTTCCAAAGAGCTTCTTTGGAGGGAACTCTAAAGTGGCAAGCTGGAAGACATTAAAGGATAAACTGGCATCAGAAGCGACAAGCTCAAATGAGAAAATTCTCTTTAAACTACAAAGCAACTGAGAAGAAGAAAATGCCAAATATTCAGGAGCTACACCACATACTATTAGCAACTATCACGTTACGCATTTCTGCTGATGTTATTACGATCTGGTCTGTAATACTGCTAAGGTAACAATGCATTTTGTCACAAATGAGCGACAGAGAGCAAAATTTAGGAATTAGATTCATAAAGTTGCAAACTGAATCTCATGGGATAGCACCAACTAAGAAGTAATAAATATCTCTTCAGAAATTCTGTGTATCTTAAAAGGTGGCATTCAGACTTTTTAAAAACTGTGGCCTCCAACCATACCGTTGTGTGATTTCTTTGCCTTTTCTTACGTTGTATTGTAAACGTAAGACCACGGGATCTAAGAACTATCACTGAGGTTATGCTGTGGAAGATGGCATGGCTGGACTCCAGCCGAAAGCTGAGCCAGACCTCGGGACCTTTTGTTGCGCCTTGAACTACGACTTCCTCGTTCACAGTGGGGACCAGCTAACAGCACGCACCCCCATGCGATAGCAGCTCAGATGACGGGCAGTGGGACCTCTTGAGCTGTAACTCAACCGTAGCTCAACTAGCTCAACAACATCCAAATGTGTGGCCAGGCTGGAAGCTGATAGCTTTAATTTCTGAAGAGAAACCACACGAGCAGGCAAAATCCCATGTATCACACTGAAAATGAAAACAAGGCAGCAGCACAACTCCTAAAACCAACTATTCAGATCTGTCCTTTTAGGAGTCCTTCCACAGAGGTGTTCAAAGCTCTCTTCTCATTTCTTTTTCATCCTACAGGAACTGCAGCAAGCTACACTGGTAAGGGAGAGGACAAGGGAGCTGTCTTCCTTTCTTGTGCACCAACAAATAAAACACTTGAACAAGTTCCAGCCAGCTATATCTGGGAAACACACAAAAGACTCAAGAGTTGGTAACAAATACCAATGAACTTGGTCTGCTAAGCCACTGCTGCCGGGAACGACGGACAAGAAAGCAAGTCCTCCCCACGTAATTTGTGTTTGCACTCGAAGGCATATAAAAACCAGTTTCTTCCTAGCTCTCACTGTATGAGAGCGAAATATGCAACCTCCCATTGGCATTGCTGGAGTTGATTTGCAGGCAAAAGCCCTGTGTAAAAATGCCTCCTGCACAAATTCCCCTGGCTATTTGATAATATTGAACTAATAAACAAAATGCATCAATTTCTAGTATTTCAGCACATACAGGACTGTAGAGAATTTATGGCTGGTTAGAAGGAGAAGCAATATACTGAATTAAATGAGGAGATTCATTATTAACATTGAATGTAAGCATCTTTAAAATACAGAGGTATTCTGCAATACAAATAATTTATTCCCATTTTCTGGTTCGTCTCCAACTTGGGTAATTTTAAAGAAGTGCCTAGACATCTTCAAATCAGTGATATAAACTGATGCGGGGCATCAGAGGAGATGGAAGGGATGTCTGCTCTGCATCAGTCTCGCCCCAATTACATTCCTCAAATTTCTCCAAGCATATTCTTCTTGGTGTGCCTGCTTCTTCATGTTGGCAGGACAAGCAGTACACAACCAAACACTATCCTATAATTATGTCCTTGGGACTTATTTTCACTGCATTACTCACTCCTTAACCTATACAGGATTATAAGTGCTAATATTTTCAAGGACCTCAAAATCCCACCCCTGCAGAAATTATATTTTATTAATTAGTACTGCATCATGTCACTGCCAGAAACAAGCAAGGTAAAACAACTATCACCACAATCCCCTCCCGGCCCTAGGGAGATTGTTTTTATATTTATTTGCTAATAAATACTTTCATTACAGAATTTTAAAGTAGTGTCTGTTAAAAAACAATTTGCACAAATAAAAATACCTACTGCCACAACGTCCTCAGACATACTACGCAGAGTCAAAAATCAGGCTAAAACCTGGAATGATTTACTTATCTAAATTAAGTTTGATTTTAAAAGGCATTTGGGGACTGATTCTACAAAACTTTGGGATAGGCAAGTTATTTTCCTAATCTGTTAGCTTCCTGGATACATTTTAGAAGAAAAACAGTTGCATTTTCTAAAGCCAGTAAGTCTTGCTAAACTCATTCAAATAGAAGTAGCTACTCGCATAGTTTTAACGTTTCTTAACTCCCAAATCACTACGATGCAGAAATCTTTGAAACCAAGCCAACGAAAGTCCATGATTACAGCCATGAATTTACTACACAAGAGAAAGGCCTCAGCCTGTCCACTTGGCTTTGAAATGTTCAAAGTCACAGCATGTACCTAAATGAAAATCATAGTTTCATTGCTGGTGAAGACCTGGATCTGAATACTTTGGACTTGGAGAATTATATAGAACAAAAACCTCCAGCCAGATCAGAACGCTGATGTGCCGAACTACGTTTGGCACACATATATATATGTTATTTATGTTTGTAATACACGTGTGCACAGAATATACCTATACATACATATCACAGAATCACAGAATGGTTTGGGCTGGAAGCGACCTTAAAGATCATCTAGTTCCAACCCCCCTGCCATGGGCAGGGACACCTCCTACTAAACCTGGGTGCTCAAAGCCTTGTCCAGCCTGGCCTTGAACACCTCCAGGGATGGGGCAGCCACAGCTTCCCTGGACAATCTGTTCCAGGGCCTCACCACCCTCAGGGTGAAAAATTTCTTCCTGAGATCTAATCTCAATCTCCCCTCTTCCAGTTTGAAGCCATTCCTCCTTGTCCTATCACTACATGTCCTTGGAAAAAGTCCCTCTCCAGCTTTCCTGTAGGCCTCTTTCAGATACTGGAAGGGGCTTTAAGGTCTCCCCGGAGCCTTCTCTGCTCCAGGCTGAACAATCCCAACTCTCTCAGCCTGTCCTCATAGCAGAGGTGCTCTAATCCCTCTGATCATCTTCATGGCCTCCTCTGGACTCCCTCCAACAGGTCCATGTCCTTCTTATGTTGGGGGGTTCAGAGCTGGACACAGTATTCCAGGCGGGGAACACAGTATTCCAGGCGGGGAACACAGTATTCCAGGCGGGGAACACAGTATTCCAGGCGGGGAACACAGTATTCCAGGCGGGGATATGTAATTTAGAAGGATTTTGCATCCTGTAGAGGGTACGTTACAAAGGACCGATCAGCTACTGCAGTCACCATCTCTATGGGTTGCATGCAGAAGGCACACAATCTGTGGGAACATTTCTGTGTCCCGCTCTTTCCCAAAGGTCCTCTGGCTCCTCTTTTAGCCAAATGATTGGCAGACGTCCATCTCACAAATAAAAAGAATGGAAACTGTTTCTGTCACACAACAGATGTCCACCCAGCTAGATGACAGGAAAACCTCCAGCCATAGATTTCATCATCGCCGCAGCAACTCTTGGAAGCCCTGTATTATTCCACTGCGTTCTACTCCACTAGACGTGCCAAGAGTCTAATCCCCACCAAAATGAAAAAAGAGAGACATTCAAAATTCTCCAGGCTCAAGTTTCAGGCTGTCCAAACACTTAATGCAGACACGACAGCACCAGTTTCCACCCAGTTCGCAGCTTGAAAATCATCTTTGCAACATGAGAACTAGAACCATTCATGCAGCAATGTGAATTATGCCGTCCTCTATGTGACTACGTAATTTCACCGTAATAAAAGCCATTCTATTATAATATATTAATATAAAAATGCAATATTAGTATATTTACAAGAGGTAGTGTGCTTTATAGCTATGCCACTTATCCCTGTGACTCTGACTGACAAAGTTACTCCTCTGGTGTGGGTGAAAAATAGGTTGGTGCAGGAATTCCACAAATATGCAGAGTGACAATAAAAATGTTCTCACCTTGTCATAATTTTGCTTTATAAAAAAAGAAAAAACAAGCCCAGCTATACAAATATACTGAAGCAACAATAAACGTTAAGATAATTGTCTATAAGGATCCACTACCCTGATGTAGCCTTGGGCATACAGACTCTGAATGTAACTGTGTGCAATTCAGAAATGCAATGATTCAACAGAATTTTGAGGTTTATTTAAAATATCGTACTCATTTAAGCCAAATTGCAGTAGGCAATATTTCAATAAATTCAAATTTTGTTATTCGTAGCGCTGCAGCGCCTTTAAGAAACCACACAGGAACTTGAGATGAGATTACCACCGCTGCAGGTTAATGCATACAGCACAGTATGGGACTGAGCCACATTTGTTCCATCACTTAAATATGTAAGAGATCTGCAGGTATACGTTTTGCATTGAGATGTCTGCCTTGGCTCAGACGCTGTAAGAGAATTTCACACTACCCAGATTCAGGAGTATAAATTATTCTTTTAGAATTAAAGGGCCGCGTCCTCTCCGGCTCAAATTAATTCTTCGAGGGTCACACCTTGACGACGAGACGAACGTTTGGTGGCATCACAAAGTGTAACAGTGGGACTCTACAGGTAGCACGGTAAATTATTCCGCTTTCCTGAAATTTCTGAAGCACACCCCTCCCCTCCCTATCCCCCTCGCTGCAGTGGCAGGGAAAGCGTTTGGCAGTCAGACTTTTTCAGCGGGGATGTTTTGCCATTTTTGGTTTTTTTTAGGGCTGCTGATGAGGTGGTATGTTTTCTGTCAGGGGAAATTAAGAGGCATATTCCCCAGCCTGACAAGAAGAGAAAGCTCGAATGATTTCCAGACAAGCTTCTGCCTGTAGTGTGCAAGATTTCTAATTTTTATTTTGGCTGCAGAAGCATTTCCCTCCTATAGGTAATTCTAGTATCGCTGCAATACAAATGCTGTTATATACATACCCGTGTGCACACACGTGCGTATGCATACCACGGGCAAGGCTGGGACTACTCTTAGACCCAAAATGCAAAGCCAGGTAATATTTTAAAATAGTACAGAGACACCTCAAGACTGCATATCAGCACTCAATGTCTTTTAGACATTAAACTTTTTACAGTTAATGATGTTTATCCTATCTGGCAATCGTTGCTAGGCAGTAGCAGTCTTAGGGAGAGGCAAACAGTCATTTGCAATTTACTCCCTAATTTCTTTATAATAAATAAAGGCTGTGTTTTATTTCTGGGCCTTGTATTACCAGGGGCATGTTATTTGTCTGTGTCTCAGCACCCTCGTTGGTAAGAAACAATACCTACCTACCATGATATAAAGACTTGTGAGAGTAGTACGATCAAGTTCAGACAGTCCTAGGTCCAGTCCTCTAGGGGAAGGTGCTGCATACCTAGCAAGTATTATTCTAGTAAATTTTAAACAGCTTAATTGATTCCTATACTTCTCTCACATTTCAGCCAAGAGACTGGTTTTAACAAGGTTAGCGGCAGGTGTTTAATGCTGGTACAAGTAGATGGCAGAACAGTAGAGTGACCTTTTTTTTAGTCACCTATTCACCTATTTTATCTTACATACAACTCTTTGACCTTAAGATTCAAAGATCCATATCTTTGATCCATATATCCATATGTTTCCATATGCTTTTGGAAACAGCATATACTTAACACCACCTACAGGAAAGCATACTCCTTTAAATATATGAATACTTAGCCTTCAACTACCCAGCCCCGGAAAGAGACGCAAGTTTGGATAGTGGCCTTTTGGAATATGGCAGCGTAAATGGTGACTCCAATGCCACGAAAAGCTCTGCCTGGGATGGGGTGCACTCTTGTTTCAGGATGTTTAGAAAACAAAGCCATCGGCATTTGAAGGGTGTCCATTAATTTCTATTTTTTCCTATTTCTATTTCTACTCTTCACTGACATTAATTGAAGTTTACTTAGGTACCTGCTGGATTTAATTCAGTTCAGGGGTTTTATGGTACAGTAGAATATAACACGTTAATAAAAAGACTTGTACAGTACTTTGCAGATGATATTTCAATATATAGCGGACCAAAGTAAAATACCACATAATACAGTCATGTAGGCTTGTCACTTCTGAAGCATGAAATTGTTCGAAGCGTTATGCTCCCTAAACATTAAAAAAGTGCCATTTTCTGACATCAAGCAAAAATCTACGGGATTGAAACATCTCATTATTTCTGGTGGGTAAAATCTATGTTTTAGTGCCTACAATATGGTAAATTTTTTTTTTTTTTTTTTTTTAAGAAGAAAATCAGGGCAGACATTGATGGAGGCTGAGTCATCTTTAATCTTTCATCCCAAATTCTCTTTGTACTTCAATGTTTTGGTATATTTAAATGGGGGGAAAAAAGGGGAAAAAAAGAAAATTAAGGAAATGCTAACTATTAAATTAAAAAGTCAGTCGACTTTAACTCTTGTGTTACTTTTACAAGTCTGAATTTTCTCATTTTTCAAAGGGCATGTCTGACTTTTGATCCTTTGTACCAGAAACCTCTGTCACAGATGAGAAAAATCAAAGAGGAGAATGTGGCACGGTATTGCAGCCGGTGTGGCTGCACCTGACTTGATTTTGCAGTGAGTAATGAAAGAAAAAACTGTCCTACTTTTAGGTTTTGAAGTTTAAACAAAGTAACTTAAGCCTCAACTTCTCAAGATGTACTAAGACTCTCAGACTCTAAAGAAATTGGACAAAAGCTGTATTCTTAACTAGGCACTTGCACTAAATATTTAGGGATTTGACAACAATGTAAAAAAAAAAGTTTAACTCCTATTTCTACTAGTATTTTGTCTGAAATAAACCACCTATTCTACAGAATTTCATAAAAGAGCCTTAGCCAAAGGGAAAAAGTTAACACTTGATGAACAGATTAAAGGCTAACTTTATAAATTCTGCCAAAGGAAAAAAAATCAACTAGAGATCAAAGACAAATAATTTGAACGTATACTATATCCACTAAAAAAGAAACCACCCAAGTCATATTTTCAGGTATTTTCAAACTATTGAAAATAGTATATATCAAACTATATATTTTCAAACTATTGAAAGTTCAAATTAAGTTTTCACAAATATGAGTGAACAAAACTCTAAACTTAATCTCCCTTAAAAAAACCCCCATAGTAACATAGCCCTCCATCACGTACACCCTACAGTGCTTCCCCGATACATATGCCATAGGTAAGGAATGCCCTTAGAGGACAGGAAGATTAAAGACAGTATTTTCCACTATCAACTAATTGACGAGAGGCAATATCCAGGGGATTATCTTCTGGATATTCAGTTTGTCACCTACCTTTCCTCTTCCATTTCTAATAGTCTCTCTACTTCTTTTTCCATCTCTTCCAACACGTTCTCCCCCACTTTCCAGCTTGTCACTATTTTATTGCTACGCTTCCCCCTGCCTCATGACCTACCTAATTCTTTTTCTTACTTCGTTGTCCATTTGCCAGATGAAATTTCCTGCTCCCACATCACCCTCCCTACTATTTGCCAAAAGGGGAAAGGGATTTGATATTCTCAGAGGCAGGATATCCGAGCAACTAAGGATCAGCCAAACCTCTGAGGTGGACCCAATCTTCTAATGTAGCGAACTCCTTGGAGAAGGATGCGCAGCTTTTAAACACTAATAAAATCCACGTTTCATTATAACAAACAATCAAGGATCATTAACCTCCTAAAACAAAGAAAACTTCAGTGCCCAGGAAACAGAACTGGAGAAGTTTCTAAGCAACCTTCCTCCCACGCACAGGGTCCCTGCTGAGGTCCCCGATACCAGCCTGGCACAGTCAGTCCTTCACTGGCTTTGAGGGAAGCAGACTTGGCTCCTGCCCCTCTGCTCCCCAGGTCTTGGCAGTGTTTCTGATACCCGAGGAGCTGCTCCCGGCTCATCCCTGCCATCCCTCAGCTCCTCCATCAGAGCCGCAGGCTTCCAGCTTTCTGTTGTTGTCTCTCCTCGCTGCTACAAGCAGCGGTGCCTGGATCTCACTCAAACATGCACAAAGGAATGAGCATCTCCCTCCTTCCTTGAGGGAGTCTACTCTGAAAAACCCTAAATAAATCGGTCAGCCAGTATCTCCCTTCTGACAAATACAAGGGAGACTATATTGCAGAGTGATGCACTGGAGTTTTGGGGTTTTCAGGTTTTTTTTTTTATTTTTTTTTTTCTTTTTCCTGGTCTCTCCTGAACACAGTTTATGCCACAGCCTGGTTTCCCATCCCTTTACAGCACAGCCTTTTCTCAAAAACGAAGCTGTTTTGCCCCATGTAGCTGAGAATACTCTTTTCCTCCTGCTCTCCATCCTTTTCGCTCTGTGCCAAAGGTTTACTTGCCCACAGAACTGGTCTAATCTTTACATTTCTGGCTAGCAGGAGCAACTCCTGGTTTGTCACAATACTTTTTGCCAGCCCCTAGCACAGGCAGCCCAGTGAGCCAGGTCTACTTTATCCCTTCCAGAACGCATCCCATTGAGGACAGAGTGTCTTGGAAACTCTACTAGGCTTAACCTGCCGGGCAGGCAATTCTGCGATTCCCCACTCAGACTGGCGACGATCACTTGCCTTTTTCCTACTTATCTCGCCGGAGCATCCCCCGTATATAAAACAGGCACCTCCTCTGCACCATTCCCCTGCCATTCCGGCACTAAGACATGCCAAGAAGCACAAGCACTTGCATCTCCTGCCATGCAGTTCTGTTGCCAGTCCCCTCCAAGTCTGGATGCTGTGCCTAACCCCCACAGATCACCTCCTCCGGATTCACCCATACACGAGCATCTTCTCAGGATGCACAAGGTCCCGGCTGTCTCTAATTCCAGGTAACTCTCCCAACTTTTAAGATCTTCCTGGCACATTTGCCAGTTGCCTTCCTCAGACAGGCAGAGCTGTTCCTCCAAAGAACATTTCAACTTCATCTGTCACTGAAGAGTGATAAGAACACAAAAAAGAAATACACATCCTGTGAACCTCCCAGACACCTCCCTCTGATGATGCAAAATTACCAAGTAGGACTGGACACCAAAGATTTCTCTTTTGCATTTTGCTAACTGTGCCTCACCGTCTTTGAATCGTGCCCACCTGCCTGTCAAACAATCATCTGTAATTATCAAAAAGGTTTGAGATCTCATATCCAAGTTTCTCCTTTAAACAAGCAGGCTGACCTAGACTCAATATGCATTTCTGGAGCTGTGGCAAGCTGTGGAGGGCACTGTTTATTATGTTATTTTAACTCCATTTAGTCTGCCTCCTGCTATTGAGAAAAATCAAATTAACTGCAGCCAAAGAAGTTACCTTGCATTACAGAGGTGTTTTTCTTTTCCTTAAAGCAATTTCTAGACTAGTCAGAATAACAACATACCGAAATAGAGCCATAAATGATGGTCAACATAATATTTGACAAATTATTTCATTGCTTTGTTCATTATAAGCAGTACGATAGCATTTAAGTACAGAATAACTATAAAAGTGAGCACTAGGATGTAACAAAGTTCATGCAAACATTTCAGAGTTCTATAAAATTATGCAGCTTTGGGATTTTAATCTCCCTTATGAAAACCAGAAACTAATATAGCCAGGGCATCTTTCTCAATATAAACCACTGCCTGCATAGCTCAGCATTATCAACCAAGGAAAAATTGACAAAAATTGGACCAAATGGCAAAGAAAATATATTAAGTTCTCTATGCAGGCTGCAGAAAGGCAGAAAAAGATGGTGCAGAAACAGCATACATGCATCCAAAGGATGTAATTATCTCACGGGTCAAACCAGTCAAAAACAAATAAAAAAAATAATTAAATATGATTCATAGATGTATGTGGAAAATAAGCGTGAAAAAATTGTAACATACCATGTCCTTGCAACCTCGATTTTGTTCCCTTGTTTGTCTATCCCTTCCTCCGAGACAAGTCTCGGGGAAAAAACACCAGGACCGTATGGCAGACCATGGTCTAAGACAAGGGTACGTGCCGACCTGGAGACTCTATGGACAAGTTTAACACATACTCTCTAAGCCTTTTAGCTCACGATTTTGCAAACTAAACATCATTTTTTTGTCACATAGTCTCAGGTCACGGTGCTTGGTTATTTCTTTAAAGAAATGGCAACAGCTGCTGGGTTTGCAAGGTCACGTCTTCAAGGCTCAACTCACTAATCAGTCTTCATCAATCTGTGGCTCAAATCCCACTTCTCGCAAAGAAAGTAAAAAAGGAATTTTCCGGTGCTCTCTGCGGGGTTGATTTTTCCTTTCAAAAATGATTTAGGATTTGATTCATTATCTTCCCAGTAGGATTTCCAGCAAGGTTAAGGAAGTGTCCGTGCCATAGCACAAGGCGGGCCACGCGGCAGACACCATCTCCGCTGTGGCCGCACACAGCCTTGCCCCGCTCCGCACCACATTCCAGCCGATGCCACGCGGGATACCAGGCCGCTTCGACCGCACGCCGAGAAGTCATGATACCATTTGACTTAAGCAACAGAAATAGGTTCAGAGAGGAGAATTCGCCGCGGCGGTTTTAGCAGCTCTTTCAAAAAAAGATTTGCTCGTTGCATCCGAGCTCATCCCAGTGACATCCGGCAGCGTTTATGAAACATCCCTGTCTCGTGTGGCCAACTGATGCCATTCATTTCAGTCACCCTTACCTTTGAGAAAAGCTAATAATGAAAACTCAAAGAGCTGCAATAATTTCTACTGCTGACTAGATGAATGCCTTCCTCACTACTCCAAATTAAGGGCAGATCTCAGGGTCTTAACGAACAGCTGTCACAGAGAAATACACCTGCAAACAAAGACGCAGTACGCCTCGACGTTTGATTTGTTATAGATAGAAAGATAGAACTCTCACAACAAACTGGACTGATTACAAGGAGACGTTAACTAGCCTGCTGCGTCATTTAAGATGATAAAAGCAGAGAAAAATGCAGTGCAAGTACGGAAACAGGAAGCTTAAAAGGAACTACTTGGTCCGCTCTCCAACAGTAAGAGCGAGTGGTAGTCACACAGGGTATACTAACTTTCCGCTTACATCTACTCTTACCAACATTACAGAACTAGCTGCTTTATCACAGGACTAAAAACTAGCCACGAGCCTTATACAGATTTGGGACTTTCATCCCACTGTCACTTAAAATGACAGATAACTAATTAAATGTAATAAAAGATACACCTCCAGGAGCTTGCTCGGCAAAGGATTTTGAGTCTGCAGGACAGAAAAAGCAGCTCTGGGGACCAGAAAGATCACTGTCACTATCAGCTTCACAAGCAATACCCTATTTAGTATTGCTCTTGACTTCCGAGAGTCATGGTGGTGGGTGAGAATAGATATTTGTTTCCAAGTATAATAAAATTTCTTGATGAAGCACTTGCAGATAAATGCTTAGAAAGCAAGACCCATGTATATACCACAAGTACACGGAAAACTCAAAGACACACTAGATTAAAATGCCACAGTATCGAAGTCAACATCCATTATTCAGGGCAGGGGAGAAAACAGGGATGCGTGTGACTATTGCAAGTATTAGGGTTTGGATTACACGTCAGTAATTTCACAATTACCGTCTGTCAGACACTTTCTAGAAGGTTGTAATACTTCTGTGCCCAACAAGCCCTGCATCACCGAGTCTGTACAAGTGACACAGCTCCACCTACACAAGTTCTAGTAGGGGAAAGCTAAAAAGCCCACATGAATTTTTTATTTTTTTTTTTTCCCCCCTTACAGCATCCTTACAATGAGTTATAGCACGTGAGAGCTTTCAGGTACAATCAGAATGGAAATTATGCTACTCTATGTATGTAAATAAACCCCTGCAACACAGTAATTTGCAATTACTCTAACAATACTGGTATTATTCAAAAATTGAACTGAACTTAAAAATAAAGATGTTCTAATTTAGTCCCTGATTTAAAAATGAAAAATAAAATTGGAGTTAGAATTGAATGTACAGTGAACAATTTAAAATACTGCTAAAGCTTTCCTGTATTTTTTTTCCAAAAAAGACATAACAAGACTAGGACATGCCGTGTTCAGATGCAGTTTGAAAGACATTCAAAGTACTTCATAGAAAATACAGAGTGTGCACTCAAACAGCCTCCGAGTGCCTGCACTGCCAACAGCACTGCACAACACAAACCTTGAAATTATCATTAATACCCAGTAGTACCTACAACTAAGTGTGCTAGAAAATAATAGATTCAAAACAGAAAAAGCCGGCCAAACAGAACTGTAGCTTTGACCCTTTTTATCATTCACAGCAACATAATCATTTATAGATAACTATGAATTAATTGAATGTGTTAATGCTGGCTCCTGAAGTTTGGCACCCATGAAAAGTGTGCTTTTTCATCTCACTCGCGCTCACCTCACCAACATCACCTTAATGAATTTTGGGTTTCAGACATGGCCAGACAGCTTGCCCTCCACACTACTTTTTCCAGCTTTCACTCTGAAATACACCCTCCAGTAAACTGGACAACATCCTCCACTTTCAGTCTTCTCCTTTCGACATTTTCAGTTCTATACCCCCAGTTCAATATTTTTTCCCTGAGAGCCACTGCTTCTTTATGTTTATTTTCATATTAAACCACGAGAGATTGTATTTTATTGATTTTTGTCATGCAGGGATGTCTAATAAATTTTACTGCTTGGGCTTTCTTGCTTTGGGCTCTGTAGTGGGACGGACAATTCTCTCTCGTAAGATGGAGCCTTCTGTACATTCTGTGTTGAAGAGACAGATGGTAAAAGACTCTTACAGATTTATTTTTTTTTAATGTATTTACATTACAGCAGTCAAGAAAATATCCTTCCACGAAGACCTCATTGTGACCACAAACCCAAAGGGTTTTAGAAACTATACTATCAGGTACACAGGTCTGAGAAATTTGTTTTCTTCTTTTCTTCTAAAGTCAACCCATTTTTTAATTAAGAAACACAATATTATTTTCACCATATCAAGTCTGAAAGCTCATTAACAGGAACATGATAAACCAATATTTATAAAAATGCCTTAAATAAAAAGCGTCTCTTGTAGATTGTAACAATGCTAGCCATAAGATTGGGTTTGGTGGGTTTTTTTGTTTTGTTTTAAAGCAAATTCACCATTTAACCAACCCGACATATTAAAAAGGGGGATATTTACAACAGAACACCAGAGTTCCAATTAGTGGCTCTCAACGTTTCACTAGTAACTGGCCTCTCTTGGATGGACCCTGGACCATTCTCTCTACAGTGGACGCAAACAGAGCCTACGGAGACAAGGCACCGTGCTTCAATTCTACACCCCAAAAACATGAATGACAAGGTCAACACTTCAGCATAAAACATTTATCACCTTTGAGTTTTGAAGAGCAGCTAGATAATATACATTTATAGCTTATAGTTTAAAACATGTAACGAGTGTTGTCAAATACAGAGGGGGGGAAAACTGATTTCCAGGAGCTCTTCTTTCCTGCAGACTTGATCACTCTTATCTGAATGGGGCCTCCATCAGTTAGCTGCCTCTCAATCCTGTGTAGTTAGTAAGTCACTCATTTCCTTAATATAGTAATGCCAAAATAAACAGCTAAATACTCTTACTGTACTGCAAAACCTGAAACCTGTATTTCCCTGCTCATTCTCCCAGCGGTTCCAAAGAGGGGCCAACCCTGTAATGTCCGGCTCAAAAGCTGCCACGTAGGCTTAAGAGAAGCTTGGTATAATCCTCCAGATTAGGCAGTGAATAAAGTTTATCACAATAGCTTCACAGCTGCAGTTGTGGCGGTAATATCCTCTAAAAGTGTAAGGAAAAAAACGCAACAGGCAGCACAGTTGGAACCAGACAGCTTTTGCTACTGTCTATGCTATTTGTTCAAAATGAACCTGGGTGTTTTCACCAAAACTAGAGTTACAGCTGGGTCATCGTATCCTAAATCAACTGAAACCAAAGGATTCTACTTGAAAAGTTGACTTAATCTAGCAGCATATCCCTGACCAACACAGTGAGAACAAGCTGTTCTTCACAAAACCCTTAGAAGACAGCGAGGCCATCAATAACTGCTAATGATTAATGGAGAACAAGTCTTAAAGCCCTCCAAAGCAAGGCAATCATTAAAGAAAAAAAAAAAGGAAGAAAGAGCAAAAACTCCAATCTTCCCCTCTGCCTTTCACTAAGCAGGAAGAAAATAGAGCCAGAGAGTTGCTGCCTAAGGCATTCCCCAAGCCTACAAGCAGGCAGGAGCAGCCAGGGAACAGCTGAATCTCAGTGGGCACCCAAATTTCAAGTTACATTGTCCAGAAAAGGTTCTTCTCAGAGGCACCCCTCTCTCTCAGGTTGCTGGTACCCACCTAAACTATTTTACTGATAAAACAACATGAATATTTTGCTATCATGCAAATTCAGTAGATAGTTGAGCAGAGCTTTGAAAATCTGATCATTAAATAATCAAAGCAATTATTCTGTCAAATGGTGCACGAATTAGGAGATGGAGGATTTGGCCCTCTTCAAATACTTCTTTTTCCAATTTCTGCATTATTAATGTATAAGACTTTTGCACGGCACAATCAATGATATTTGGCATTCGATGTCTGCCTGCCGATTAATCTTGTCTCGTGCTGAATTTATCAGAAGACCTATAAAGCTGATGGTATTTTCCCACAAAGCTGTTTGGAAACTCACAGGTTTTGTCAGCTGCTCAGGACATTAAAAAAAAAAAAAATCCAACCAAAAAAACCCAAAAACCCACCAACCCAAAAAACTCAGGTCTCATCATCGACCAAAACACAGGAAGGAGGAAGGGGAAGGAAAAGAGACAGAGAGAAACTGTATTTCTGCAAAATTGCCTGTACAAAGCCAAGAAAACTTTGCTGCACAAATCTAGCACCCAAAACAACAATAATCACAAATTAATCCCAAAGCTGGGCTTTCACAAGGCTCTTACACATTCAGATTCGGTATTATGACAAGAAATTCACATACTGTATGCATTTTCCCCACTAGAAATAGATTGGGAATTGCTTATTATGCTGGAAGCAAACACACCAGGGGATTTGCTGTGTCTTAAATGATCCAGTCCTGGTTAGCAACTATGAATTCAGAGGGACCACATGGAATAAATACACCTCCCTGTAACCAACTTTGCACTGAACTACATCCGTTAGCAGCGATGTTTTTCACACTTTACTTATGGGAACAAATTCTCCTATTCATTTGTAGACTGATGTACTGAGCAAAGTCCTAAAATTTCTTTTAAAAATATCAGCAGCCAAAAGTCTCGTGCTGCAGAAGGTAAAAAAAAAAGGCCAGATGAAGCATTTAAGGATCTACCTCTTAAATCACTTCTGTAGCTAGTGGCAAACTAAAGCTGATATGGAAGTACTACATATATAAACCTGCAGGCTTTCAGAATACTCTGAACATAATATAATTAGGAATAGGAGCTGGAAATATGTATGTGACAAAATATGCTTCCTGTGTATGTCCTTCCTGGCTGTTATAGGTGACAAGAATATGAATGTTAAAATTATCTATACCATAATTACTGTAATTTGCACTGAATCAAGGTGAAGGCTATAATCACATGCTTGTATAATAGTGCTACAAGGTTTACACATAGATACGTATCCTAAAAATTACTACTTTATTTTTCTCTCAATATTTATGGAAAGATACATTACTGAGGCTAGCAAAGTTCCAGGCTAGAAACTAAAAATTAAGGTTTGCCATTTGTTTAGGATATATATTTCAAAAACTATTTTCTAAATGCTTTTATATATACTTATAATTCTGCCAGAGATATTATTTTAATACACATCATGGCATTTGCTATTTACAAGCGCATCAATGTTGCAAACAATTTTCATTTTAACCTGTGCCCAAAAATACACTTTCCAGCCCCAAAAAAAAGCTTTTAGACTGTCTATGCATTTTTGGTGCTTGTCCTAAGGTTGTCATATTACATTTGTCACTCCGTTTTCTAAACATCAGTCTCAACAATCACTGAACTTGTGAACAGATCGGAACTTCAGTCACCGCAGGATCAAAGCTTTGGCATAAGCACCGCAGGTTTCAGAACAAACTCATTTTAAATATCATCTTAGAAGTTTTTAGTTACAGTTAATTACAGCTATAGCGCTTTACGCTACCTTACAGTTGAACGCTAGAAGCACCAAATGTCCAGAATTTTGTATTCAATGTGAGCATGCTACCTAAATCTTATATATTAATTAAACATACAGTTACTGATGCCAGCAAGCAAGAAAATTCAATGTAAAACAAGCAGAGTTTCAGGTCAGCCAGCTCTGATGCAACAAGCTTTTGACTTCTGCTGCCAAAGCAGCTCTTAAGCTCCAGGAGCTCACTAGTTACATGGCAACTGGCACGCCAGCCCCGCAAGCCAAGTACCTCAAAGTCAGTGCTTCCTCATCCTTTTCCCTTTCAAAGTAATCCCGGGAGATTAACAAAAATTTTACATTTAATGAAAAGCTACAGCTGCACAGTTACAAACCAGAATCAGAGCAGCCAGACAGCCAAAATCCCAGCCGAAACGCTGCCTGACGCGCTCTGCACAAGTCTGCTGCTTTACCGCTCCGTTCCTGGGTTAATTTCTCTGTTTGCATTCTTCCTCAGGAGGGAGACGTCTGCATCTCTGGTAAGACTTCAAAAAATAATTTAATAATTACATCAATCCACAGAAATTGCCTAATTATCCTTGAGACTATTGGGGGGGAGAATAAAAATCCCCACACCTCCACCAACCATGTCTCGAAAGTTCGTCAAAAATCGCATTTCTCTGCAGCGATCGCAGACAGCGAATCTCTTCCAGAATCCAAGGGTGTCTTCTTAAAATTAATAGCTTCACCTCCAACTCATCCCCTCACCGTTATCTGTGCCAGCACTTCACATTGAAGATTTCTTCTGCTTATCACTTATCAAGAGCACCAGATGTTTGGACCACTTAAAAAGAAAACGGAGATCCTTCCCTAGCAGTCACCCAAAAGAGGAGTATGGAGGCAAAAGGAAAGGACAGTGAGATCAGTCAGGGGTGGTTACATCAACAGTTCACGCCTCTTCATTCATCACTACAGAGCTGAATACTGCTAAACAATAAGCAGTACGAGAAAAGAGTCTAAAAAGAATTCAAAATAAGGATTACACAACTAGTGTCTGTTCTATTTTAATAGCAAACATATACCTAATATGTTGGGTGGTCGCAGGCAACATGGCTGGATGAAACAGGAACTGGCTCCACTGACATGCAAAATATTTCTTGTCTCTCTTGTCTGCGAGGCAAAATACTTCCAGCAAAAAATAGACAGACTATTTTTGAGTTTTGAAAAATCTGAAATATTTTAAAGTACTTCTAAAAATCAGGTTGCAACACTTGTTTTGAATTCAACGTATTTTCAAAAATACTTACATACTACTTCTGAAAAACTTGAGAAATATTTTCTGCTCATTGAATTTCATGCAATTCTTACAAGTATGCAAAGCAAAGAGCAGCCTCTTAACTCCTCCAGATGACAAGAGCCTTGAGTTCACTCAAACAGAATGATTCTCTGTCAGAGAAATTTCTGATAAGCGGAGGATATTCTCTTCAGAAATAAAAAGAAGGAATATGACTCTTATTGACACTACCGATGAGAGCCTTTCCTCCAGAACGCTACGCTAAAAAAAAAAAAATAATTGGAAACCAGACACCTTTTTTTCCTTACAGTTAGAAAATACAATCTTTACTGTCCAATACTTAATGTACCTGAAAAACTCTATCATCCAAGCAACAGCCTCTAATCCTAACCTCTGAGATTCACGATACTGATGTGTTACTGCGATATGTCGTGCACACTCATTTCCCTGGTGGGAACAGCAGATGGGGGTAGATGCAGATCATGTGGCTTGAAGGCTTGTCTTTATGTAGACGTTCCTGCTGTTTCAGATCTGGGTATTATGTGTCTTTTCAGTCACGCAAGACAACAAAAACCAGACCAGCAGACGGGGAAAGCTGGCTCAATTATGACCTGAAATTCTTTTAAAATTATAAACGGTCTTTTTGTGCATTAGTACTGTTTAATATCTTCATCAACGACAGTCGGATCAGGTGCACGCTCGGCAAGTTTGGGTTGACACGCCCGAGGGACAGGATGCCATCCAGAGGGACCTGGACAAGCTTGAGAAGTGGGCCTCATGAGTATGAACCTCATGAGGTTCAACAAGGCCAAGTGCAAGGTCCGGCAGCTGGGTTGGGGCAACCCCCAGTATTAATAAAGGCTGAGGGACGAAGGGATTTAGAGCAGCCCTCCTGAGAAGGACTTGGGCATACTGCTGGATGAAAAGCTGGTCATGAGCCGACAATGTATGCTCACAGCCCAGAAGGCCAACCATATCCTGGGCCGCATCCAAAAAAGAGTGTCCAGCAGGGTGAGGGAGGGGATTCTGCCCATCTACTCCGCTCTGGTGAGATCCAACCTGGAGTACCGTGTCCAGCTCTGGAGCCCTCAGCACAGGAAAGACATGTTGAAGTAGGTCCAGAAGAGGCCACAAAGATGATCAGAGGGTTGGAGACCGTTTCCTATGAGGACAGGCTGGGAGAGTTGGGCTTGCTCAGTCTGGAGAAGAGAAGGCTCTGGGAAGACCTTATTGCAGCCTTTAACTACTTAAAAGGGGCCTACAGGAAAGATGAGGACAGACTTTTTAGCAGGGCCTGTTGTGAAAGGATGAAGGGTAATGGTTTTAAACTGAACGAGGATAGATTTAAATTAGACATAAAGAAGGAAATTTTTGCAGTGACGGTGTTGAGACACTGGCACAAATCGCCCAGAGAGGCGCTTGACGCCCCATCCCTGGAAATATTCAATATCAAGGTGGACGGGGCTCTGAGCAGCCCAATCTAGTTGAAGATGTACCTACCTACTCACGGCATCAGGGGTGGACTAGATGGCCTTTTAAAGGTCCCTTCCAACCCTAACTATTCTACAATTCTATGAGACTGTGAAAGATACAAATATTGATTTATATACAGACCTCCATGCATCAAATACCGATACACAATTTGTGGCATTCTGTTGAATAAGCTAGAAGTCAACAGCTTTGGCACTCCTGCAGAAATCTTGCCTACAGACATATGTCCTTATCTCCATGAATGAATCTATAAATGCAAGAATACCTTTAGCTTCTCTTTGGCAGCCGTCCATGGATTTACTAATATTTTAAGCTGATAATCACTATTTGTAATAAAAAAGCCTCAATAGTAGGTGCTTCTCTTAACATCATGTAGGGATTTTTATGCACATGTAAAGAGGCTTCAAGAAGATCAACAGGGAAGTCCCTAAGCAGTGAAAGCCCCACAAAACCTGGCTTAGATACCTAGATGCAAGTGAAAATTAAGGACTCCCACATGAAGGAAGGACTTTGGATTTGGGTAGGGAAAGACAAATAAACAATTGTTCCTCCGCTCTCCTTTGAAAGAGGGAAGAGAGAAGAAAGTGTTAAGAAGGGAGAACCGGCCATCCCAACAGTGCATCACTTGAACTTGCTGAACTAACACAGATGGGAGAGTGAATTTTCCCTCACAGCAAGATGGGAATCAGGAAGGGAAGGTTTTCTGCAGAAACGAGCACTCCAGTAGTATTTCAAAACCATGAACTGATAAAGAAAAGATAAAGAAGGAGGGGGGGAAAAGGAGAATCATACTCTGAAAGTTCTCACTTCTCTATTAAAGACCCCATTTGCTCCTGTTTCTGAGTAATAACAAACAAGAAGTATATTCATTAGAGAGACTACTGCAACTGAAAGCCAAGTATGGTCTTAATTAAACTTCCAAAAATAATAGGAGAGTCACTAACAATCTAGCAGCGTAAGAAAGCTGAAGCTGGGCAAATGACAATCATGCAGACCTAAAAAAAAATAGGCACTGTTAACTGCTTGCTACTTATCTGCCACTGGCACAATCTCAACTTGCCGCAGCTTCTTCAGTCTTTCAAAATTTGCATGTTACACATTTCAATTAGACATCCAGTTGCCAGCAGCTACATTAGAAGAAATGTGTAGGTATATAAAATATATGGCATATTGAAGACTGGCAGACATTAAATAGTTTCTGCTTCTGAAAGAGACACTTCTTTTTTCTTTTTTTTTTTTTTTNTTTTTTTTTTTTTTTTTTTTTTAAACCTTCCTAATAAGTCAGTTTGCCAATACATCCCTTTGGGAATTCAGTGGCAGGCAACACGAAATGCAAGATCAGCAAATTATTAAAATACTGATGTAGTAACTCAGAGCTCAGCAACTAATGAGCTGTAAAGTTCACTTCTAAAAGCAGGACACTCATACATTAAACACGTCCACAGTATTTTCGCTGTTCATTATAAATATTAATTTAGAGTTGGAAGGTGAACTATACAAGATAAAATTCAACTCTGATGGATTCTGATAACATTGCTTTTAAAGATCAAGTTTCTTTGGAATAATACACAGTAACTAAGTACATAACTTTGCCAAGTTTGGTATTAAAATGCATTTTAGCATCACGGTGAATCCCAAATCAGGTCAATGACATACGAGCAGAAGCAGACAGATGATTTTCAATTTACCAGACAAACCGAACTCCTACTCCTGTTGTAAAACTAATCCAAAATTACCATAAATTAAAGCTATTTTAAATAAAGGTAAAAATATGGGAAGCTATCAATCATTCACATATGTAACATCGGTAATAAAATTCCTTCAAAAAAACCAAACACCAGATCCTTAGCACAGCACATGATATGCGTTTCATCCATCGCAATGCGCTCTTCCCCTCTGACAAACGAGGACACGGTAGTTGGTAAAAATGCTGAGGAGCAGAAGAAACCAACTGCGTATTAGCTAGGTGTCTTCTGCCCACTTGGAAACTTGCTGTTTCCTCGTGGTGCCCTAAGCCTCAAAGCAGGAGTGGCCACCACAACAAAACAGCCCGTACTATGTAAAATAGAGAAGACAATATCAGTGCTACAAGGGTTTCCAAAACAGGTACTTAAGTGACAGGACCTACCTAAAAGCAGGAGATGACATGATCAAATGCTTATCTCGCCTCTCCTGAACTTCAGCGTGCTTTGTGCTTGGCAAAGATACGCATAGTTGAACCTCACTGATAATTTATTGGAGGTTGTTGTGAAGCGGAGGCTCAATAAAGGCTCGAGATACTACTAAAGATCTATTGTTTCAGAAAGTAATATGACTAAGCATTTCTTTCAAGTACATTAGAAGCCAAAACCTGTTACTACATTTCCCCCAAGAGTATCACATTTTAGGGAATGTTATATTAGCAAACATGTAAGAGTTGGTATTTGCCCCAACTTACAAGAAATTGTTAAGAAGGGAACAAATAACTTAATAAAACATACTATAATGCGTTTCCTATGTGAAAATCAGAAATTTAATCATCTGCATAGTTAAATTAACAATTCCGTTAATGTACCAGGTGTGAATTTCAATAAGTTTACCTAAGACACAGACATATGGCAACACAGAAGTGTCAATAAGAAACAAACAGCCACATTAAACCAGAGAATGTATTAACCTTGCAAGCATGACCCCAAACAGTGGGAAGAAGAAAAAGCAGCGAAAGAAAATTGGCTATGTAAGAGAGCTATGAAGTGAGTGGTGAAGAGAATGGAAAATACAGATAAAATCCACAGGAAGGATATTAATTGTGACCTACTAATTACAATGAAAACAATTCATGTGGGAAGACTCCAAGATGAAGAAAACTATGTACCTTTGCTCTAGGCTGGGATGTTTTCTCAGTTGTTTGCTCTTGGATGCTGGACTTTATTTTGACCTACTAATACCACTCCTACATTCTCATGGTTCTTCAAAACAAACAAACCAAAACCAAAACACCTCCACTCCCTCCTGTAACACCAAAAAAGCTGGAATTTGTACCGTGAATCATAAATGTTTGATTCAAAAAGGTGACAATAATACGCTGCAGCACACAGGCCATTCTGACAGGGGCTTTAAGACCATCACGTTCCTCCTGAATCCGATTACTACATACAAGAAAAAAGCGGATCTCACTCTGACGTAACTGTAAAACCCAAATTCATTGTTCCTCAATGTATTGGCAGGAGCGGTAACAGACTCTGAAAAAGACCACTCAAACACATTTTCCTAAATGGGGAAGATGAGTCTCTGCAGAGGGACTCAGGTGGCCCTTCTCTATTTCAACCAGACAACTGCCTCGCTGTTCTCTCACGAATTAGATGCAATTAGGATATTACTGTCAACAGATTATAACTCTAACATCCAAGAGGAAATCGCAATTCGTTCGAAAGCAAACTATGACACCAATGTTCATTCCCAAGTAATATTTTTTAAAGCATCTGTGGAAAGAGGACATTTTGATTTTCCACTTGAAACTCATTTTTACCTTTAAAATTTTTCTGCCAATCAGAAAAGATGACCTAATTTCCTTTCTTTTTCTTTTTTTTTTTTTTTTTAAACTTTTCCTTAGATATTTGGTGTGTGGTAGTTTCAATTTCTGGTTTTCACACTGTTTTGGAATGGGAATGATCTTAAGTCACAGACTCTCCACAAAACACTGATCTACATATTTTACACTTTAAAACTGAAGATCATTCCCCACTTAATTAGTTCTTAGCTTAAAGAATACCTCAATGAAGACCAAAAAAGCATTTGCACACTATTGCATCTCTCTCTTCCTTGAACGTATTAATCTTTTTTAATATATTGTGCATGAATATATGGGCCAGGCTCCTTTACTTGTGCTAACTCTCAAATCAGAATTGCTTCCATTGCTCGAATGATTTATTTCTTCTAATATCCAAGGGAACAAGTAGAAAGGAAGCAAAATGTTAATAATTAAAAGTTACATGTGGAAACCAAGAACTGTAATTCTACAAACACTCACTCCAATGAACTAAAGCTCTGTCAGGCACAGCTCCTCATATCCTGAATGCCCAGAGTCTCTGAGGTGGTCAGAAAGATCAATTTTCCATTTTGCAGAAACCTGGAAGCCACTATTACAAAAGGGTATCTGTGGAACAACGCTCTTTTAAATGAGGAGTTGTCAGGATGACATGATCTGACTGCAGGTATCTTGCAACGAACAAAACAGCAACCTCCAGGGAACGATGCCCGTCAGCAGTAAAGGGAATTAATGCCTAGAGGCAACACAAAGAGTCACAGTTTCACTGCAACATCCATCCTGTATCTAGCAGCCTTGGAGCTTTAAACTGCTGAAGGGTTTTGCCAATCTTACTAGAAGCAGAGAGGCGACAGGAAAATTGGTTTTGAGTAAATATCTTTAAAAAACCCCCAAAAACCAACCTACTTTCAAGTCTCTACCTCCACCCTTTGCTGCAAAAGAAGTTTTACCAAAACTTACCTCTGGGTACTTCAGTTTTAAAGTTTTATGCATTTCCCGAAAACGACTGTACCGCCTGAACACCGTCCACGTCTCATCCAGAACTGTTATCTATATCAGACAATATAAAAAGAAGAAACAGAAGTAAAACCACACCATGTGTAACACTAAAACCCACGCAGTATACAAGGTTATCAGACCAAACCAGGCAATTCTCAGTTCCCTTAAATTCATAAGCTTTCATAGGTCTACTTAATTTTTCTTTCATTACAGTGACAGAACTATATTTATTAAGGAGCACTGATTGCAAAGCAAAAAAAGGGAATGCATTTATTCCTTATTCCGGAGTGGTTTGACAAGGCTGTAAACACATTAAAATATCCACAATCATTCCTCAGTGCATCGAGGCAGCTCACAGCATTACAATCAGTGGGTGTCCCGTTAAGGAAGGAGTAACACCCAGCACAAGCATAGTGCAGCCCCCCTGTACATTCATAGAAATGTATATATTCTCACATACACACACAAGTATCCACAGATACACATACAAACAATAAATTCATGTTTCTCAGACACACAAGAGTTCGTTATCACGTAGAACAAGATTCTAATTTGTATGGTAAAAAAATTACATATGCCAGCTTTCAGTAGAAGATACTCCTTGAAAACATTCTGTGCCTGTGTCATCAATATCTTGATGAACGTCCCGTTTATACAGGAAGTTTCATTAAAATCACCAGGAGGACTCCTGTGACTAAGGCACACAGCAACAGGAGCAAAGGGGGAGGGCAAGCCACCGTCACCACTGGTTATTCACAAAATTCTGACTGAGACTGAGAAACCAACACAAATTTCAGGGAAAGAACATTTTTCACCGTCTGAAAGTAGGTGAAGCAAAAGAAATTTCTAAGCGAGTCATAAAAGCACAATGACTGGAGCCTTCAATCTTACAGCGAAGTCTTTCCATAGCTCCGGTGATCATCCAAGGCTCCCGAGAGGCAGGGAGAGCGGGGGCTTTTCCACACCGACCGGCAGAACTGGAGAAAGCCAACTGACATTGCCTAAACCTGAAAAGACCATTGCTTTTTTAATCTAAGAGGCCTAATGTGTGACACTACCTCTGCGTACCTATGAATTTTATGCACGGAGATCAAAAATGAGCATTTTCATAAAAAGCCACAGGCTTGGATTTTAATCCTGAAGTGGCTCCTAAAATGAACAAGGAGACCCCTCAGCACTGAGCGTATCAAAGTTACAGAGTGACAAAAAAGTCACAACGGAGCAGAGAAACTGAGTAGGAGAATAAAAGCCCAAAGCAATAAAGCCAGAGGAACCCAGCATCCAAGCACCACTGGCGGTGACAACTGCTACCTCACGCTCGCTACAAACCCATCTCTGGTCCACCCTTCCTCATCCGTGCGTCTACCGAACAGAGAAACTGCTGGAAGCGCTTTGGAAAGCAAAAGTTACTGTGAGTCTTATGACATCAGGAACTAAGTTTTCTGGTTTGGGGGTTGTTGGTGTTTTTTTTTTTCTATTTTTACCTCTATTTTTAACTGAAAGATGCAAGTAAACAAAATTTGCCTTCTCAAAACATTTCACAAATATTAAAACATAGGTTCTTCTAGCATATCTCTACAAAGCAAATTCATTATTTCTGATAAAATTATCTTTCATGTCACCAATAAGCTTGACTGCTACTAGAACATCTGCATGATGGACTGTATTTCCTTATTGAAAAATTCAGGCAGTTACCCTCCCTCAATATATTCTTAACAGCGTCTCAAAAGTTACAAATCAGGCAAATGGATTTAACATGCACAGACAGGCTTAACTGGGGAAAAAAAAAAAGGTAACAATTCAGGAATATGCAAGTTACACTGATCTTGATTAACCACTTAACCATTTTGTTCTGAGTAATTACTTTAATGTAAAGGGCTTTGCGATTTCAGTGTTCAAGTGAACATTAGAGTGCAATGGATAATCATAAAACAAAGACGTTCCTCCTTCTGCTTTCTTTCTGCTTTAATTTTGTATTTTAATATTTCTGATGCATGCAATTTTGCTGTGATACTTTCATTTGCACGTGACCTTGATTCAAAAGGTCTTTTTCCCCCCCTAGGTTTTTCGCAGAAGCCTGCCTTTAGGGGAGCAACCCAGCACAAAGCATGCGGGACTCTTCCAGCTCCAGAGCCTGGGGAAGGGCAGGTAGGTCAGTTTACCAACCGAGTTGTTCGCTGCGCATCCGACAGCTGTCCAGGTGCCAAGGTGGTCCCAAACTTACCCAAATCAAATTGCCCGCAGCCAATTATTTATTAGCTTTCTTCTACAAAGCTCAATTAAAAAACCCCAAACTTGTTTGAGATGGACAGGGAGGAAAACAGGAAAACGGAAGGATTTTCTCCAGAGCGTTCCCTGGCAGCTTGGCTTGACCTGACTTGGTCCCTGTCATCCTCGTTTACTCTCCTAATTCTTGTAATGAGACCAACTGGCAGGTAACGCATTGCAAAATTATATTGTTGTTACTGCTGATAGTATTGCAAAATGAATTCCAAAGCTAAACAAAATCTTAACCAGTCCCCAAAGCTCAACAAGGATGTTGTTAGGGTCAATAGGAGAATTACAACGCACCTGGCATAGCAACAGCATTTCCAAAACAGCCTTTTACTTCCATAGCTGATGCAACCAGTTTGGGCTGGGATTCTTTTCCCCCATTTAAAAAAGCTGTATGACAAATGACATGGGCTCTCTACGTATGGGACTGAGACATATGCTGAGCTTTTGAACAGCAGCAAGTAAAGCAAAATTGAAAAGCCCTTTACTTTTTACTTTTAATTTGCTAATACATTAGTTGAAATATTTTCTTAATGAAAAAAAAATATTTATAGTTGAGTAAATCCGTAAGGCAGATTTTCAGTATACTCTTACCTGGGCACTTATGTGATCCTAGACTGGCCTCAGAATTGTGGCTTTTTTTTTTATTCAAGCTCACCATTTCCTATGCAAAACTTACAAATTTGAATGGAAATACTACAGTCCCGTCTCCATTTCTTCTGCACAATGCCTGACAGAAAATAATCTAACAGACATTTTCAAATTATGTCACTGTAAAGCGCATCATAGAATTTGTTCCCCTTCTGCCCCACAGAAATAGAAGTAAAAACACAGGTGGGTAGGGGTGTGTGTCAGGGTGGGGGGGGCTGTGCACGCATGTGCATGTGTGTGTGTGTGTGTCGAAAAAAGTAATAAAAAAATCCACCTGATTCTGAAGTAATCAGAAAGAACAGAACAAGCCCACCTAACTTACCTGGGCTGCTTAAACTGTCTACCGTAAACTGTGAAAACTCCTATTTCTCCTGAAACTGTTCCTCACATCTGAAAAGCTAAAATGTGCTTAAAAATTTAATGGAACCTTTTTTTATTTGTTATTGAGGGTACTAACCTGATAGAGTTGAGGGATATTGACAGGCTGAGAGAGTTGGGGGTGTTCAGCCTGGAAAAGAGAAGGCTCTGGGGAGACCTCAGAGCCCCTTCCGGCCCCTGAAGGGACACTGGATCAGAGAGTGGAGCGATAGGATGAGGGTTAACAGTTTTAAGATGAAAGAGGGGAGATTTAGATTACATCTCAGGAAGAAATTTTTCACTCTGAGGGTGGTGAGGCACTGGAACAGGTTGCCCAGAGCAGCTGTGGCTGCCCCATCCCTGGAGGTTCAAGGCCAGGTTGGACGGGGCTTGGAGCAACCTGGTCTAGTGGGAGGTGTCCCTGCCCAGGGCAGGGGGGTTGGAACTAGATGGTTTTTCAGGTCCCTTCCAACCCAAACCGCTCCATGATTCTGGGGCATGCACCATTTTCTTCAAGAACTATGTATCAGTGAGTACTGCTGCTGCTTTACAATTGCTCTACAATAGCTCACTGTGCTCAGAAAGAATCTTTGAGTAGAAATGTGGACATTTTGAGCATGGACACCACAACATTTGACTGAACAGAACCCTGCCCAGACCTGGAGAAAAGCACTGCTTCGGGGGGCGTCTACCTGGATCTTCTCCTACAGAGAGCTTGCCAAAGGTGACTGGAAGGCGTTGAAACACAAGAAAAAGCCAGTTTTGAAAGAATATTAAACAGGATAAATAAAATGAGAGTACTCAGAAGAACGAGGGAAAGCTGAATAAAAATGAGAAGGCTTATCTACAAACTTCCCCTCTTGTCAGAGGACCCCCTGCAGGGCTGTGCTTGATTCGAGGTTTTGTTTCCATCACCTGCTCCCGGGAGACCCTGCGTGCCTTTCCGTGAGCTGGAGTTCCCCCTTCCCCGATGCCTCGCTTCCGCCGTCCATAGGCACTCCCTGCAACCACAGGCACCGTCTGCAACAGATGCCAACGCTCTTATCAAAGCAAAAAGCTCTTCCCACACGCTGTTTCTCGCTCAGCCTTGTCTGAATATTCCGTGTATCACAACAACATGAAAGGAAGAGGAGAATACAAGAACAGTTTGTTGGTAGTCTGATTCAACTCTAACATAAATATGTTTAGACCTGATTAAGTTACTACTGTTTCATCATGTCTTTAAAGACAACATATAAAACTGTCACTCAAATGGAAGTTTTTTTGGAAATGTATCTATTCATATTGAATACTTAATAGCAGACCAGCACAAACAGCTCCATGACATCTCTTGCTGCAAAAGGAGAAGGCGCTACCTTAACTCTAATAAAGTATGGGTTTGTTTCTATTTTGAACTCTCGCCAATAGGTTCTCACTATCATCACTGAACATCTTCAAGTAGGATCTGTATCAAGCGGAAGAACCTGAGTGGACAGACCATCTTTGCTGGCCCATTCCCAAATGTCATATATGTCTAGATGGATAAGATACTGACCTGCACTAAAAGAAAACATTTTTGGATGGTATGTTAGGTTGAAAGGTTTATGAACTGACTGTGATGCTGCCAAGAGAAGTGGAAGTCCCTCTCTTTTGGCATATAAAGGAAATAATCTTTACTACTGCATGTCACAGAAAGAAATTTATATATTTGTTACATGTAGAAACTTGCTATATTTGTTCCTTTATACAGCAATATGCCACGATTTAACTACAAACATAATGACTAGAAACATCTGCTGAAGACAATACTCCTGATATACCTATGAGTCAAAGGTTTACAATTCCACTCCATCACCCCTTGTCCCATTGTCAGGTTTCAAAGGGCTATTACATGCAATAGGTGAGCTACACATTTTCCCAAGAGCAAGAGCAATGTTGGGGTGAAGAAAGCTCATATGGGAGCTGGCAAAGGAAATGCAATTAACAATGCCCCAGCCCTTCCCCAAGACTGACACATATTTTGATATGAGATCACCTGAAAATAAACTTGAACAGAGAGTAAAGTAAGGCTGAAATAAGGAATTATTTCAACAACTGAGATAGTATTCTGACCCATCCAGAAGGGATGAAATAAACAGGCACATGTTCTCTTCTCCCTGCCCTGTCTTCCTACCTTCCTGATTTTTAAGGGGAAAAAAAAAAAGTCACTGTGTCATATATTCTGATTTCCCATAGAATAAAAGTAACAGCAGCTGAAGATTAATACAAATCAAACTAGAGCTGGGAGCTCTGCAGGGGAAAGGTTTAATATAGAAAAGTTTGTGGAAGGTGTATGGATTGTAGCTTGACCACAGCAAAAGCAGCCCACTGTGACATAGAGAGAGACCTGGAGGCAAAGGAAAAAGCATAAACAGTTGATTGATTTGTGTAAGGGAGTGACTGTAAGAAAACCCCCAAAGACTGCCAAACTAAGAGCTTCAATAAAAATATTTACTGCTCTAAGGAAGTTGACAGCCATGGAATGCAATTATTAAAGTGATGGCCCATTCCCTACCCCATATGTCATCCATTTCTTTGCTTTGAACTTTGTCAAAGCAGCTATTTAAGCAGCAGTTTTACAGCAGACTAGAAAAGGAACAGGAGAGAGAGAGAGAGAAAAGATGGTACTGGCAAGTACAACAGAAGAGAAGAGGTGTTCCATATACCTCACCCTTAGCCAGCGCATCCGCTCATTCCGTGTCATTACTGAAGGTAGGTTGCAAGCCTTGCTTCTCATGCAAACAAAACACAAGCAACAGAACTGCTGGAGCTGAGTTTCATATGCATTTGTATCTCTCCTCGATACAACCTCCAGTTCTTTCCTGGTTATGAATTCCAAGCCTTTCCAACATTTTTTCGTCTATTCCATTTCCTTCCAGGGAAGTCCAAGTCTTCCTGCACACACTCTTTAACTCTCCCGTCATCTTAAGACCTTGCAGGTGCTTACAGGGGTTTTAGGGATGAAAGGAGAATAGTTGGAAAAGAAATCGACCAACTTACGAAAAAGAGAAAATACCTTTTTACTGTATTTACCTTCACTAACCATTACTCAGTTTAGTAAATCCTGTGTGCTGAAAACAGCTGGCGGCTAGAACAGGCCTTGGGGAAGTTTTGTAGGCGCTTCCTCTTCTCTCAGCGTCTCTACAGCTCTGGGCTTTCGCTGGCCCCAGGAAATTCAAAGTTCAAAAGGTAAAGAGTACTCCATCCCCAAATCGTGCAATATATTTCGAGATGAAAATTTAATTAGCTCCAACAGAGCTACGATTGTCTATCTTAATAAAAGCCTTTGTAAAAGAGAACGCGAGCATAGTTCAAAAATTGTCCTGCACGCTGTGGGGGCAGGTCACTCCTCCAAACTCACTCCAGCTAATGAAGCGCCTGGCAGGGCATTCAGTGAAGGCAGCTGCCAGTTCTGTCTCTGATGCCACGTACATCAGTTATGCTACAGGTCCACATGCACTGAGAACACATTTCCAATTAGACTTCACATCTTGCTTTGGGAAAAAAAAAAAAAGCCAACACTGGCTTAGTACCAGAGGAAACCATAATGAATATGCATTTTTTCCAGCGTTTCTGCACAGAAGATCAACTGAGAAAGCCACTAGAATGGAGAAGAAGCTGATAACAGTTTGGAGAAGCAAGACCTTGGAAAAGCAGGGTGGGAAGAATCAGAACAAAGAGAGCCCAAAGGGAATCAAGTCTTTGTTGTGGATATGTACAAAATACAATACTTATGCTTTCATTACTGCACAGAAATATTTCAAGTCTAATAATTTTCCATACCCGACACTCGCACCTCAATAAAGGGCTTTCCTATAAGTAATATGCATTTAATCCTAATCTTTGCAACACTTGCACCTGAATTATCCGATACTGGATCTGGAACTGCTCACCCCCAAGAGTCTGACCACCAACCTCCCGTATGCAATGGAAAACACTTGGAAAACACCCGTCTTCGCAGTGTCCCGTACAGCGCGTGCCTTCGTACAACCTCCCTTACTGAGCAGCACTGAGGCCACTTAGACAACAGAAAGACAGAACAAAAAATTGCACTTAGGGGAAAAAACCCCTATATTTCAATGGGGTTAGTAAGGTGATTTCTGGAATCTGCAGATTCTCAGGTGCGTTTCCAGCTGCTGTTCCCATCTTTGCTAACTGTGATGCTGTCACAGACAACACCAACAGCTGGACAAAGCAAAGTAGGAAATCTTGGTTTTAAATAAAAGGCATTTTCCTACTATTACTACTGCTATGATGCTACCGTTGAACAAACGCAAGCAACATGTCTACAGAGACCCCAAACATTAAGGAGAAGCAACTGAAAAGCACTTACCTTTATCTCAAACTCATAGTGTTCATCCTTTCCCTGCCCACACAGGACATAGCGTGGAATACTAATTTTAATTGGGTCCTTTAGGTCGTCTGGATTTGCTCCCAGAGAACGACAGACCATCCGCTTTCATGTGCATACCAAATAGGGAGAACAAAGGAAAACCAAAATCACTACATAAGAAAAGAAAGAGAAGAACTTCACTAAAAATGAGAAAACGTTCTTGGCCAGAAAAGCAGGGAAAAAGAACATGGAGGAGGCAGAAATTATTTCAAAAATGGAGGAATTACTTGAAAACAGAGTAGACCTCCTTTTATAAGCAAGCCCTAGCATTTTGTTATGCATGAAAAAAATTGAGGTGAAGAGTCTTCAAAAATATTGCTTATTCTTCGAAAAGGCATTTTCAGCTCAGATATCAAAAACGAGGGAAAGCAGATAACTTTGTATTAACTCTCTTTGAAAAAAAACAAATATATGAATCAAGTTCTTAGCCATATTTTTTGTGTGTCTTTATCTTTCTATAACAAGTCTGCTTACAATATCACGCAAAGCTGCAGGGGATCGAGGAAATTCAGAAATTGCCTAGATCTTAGACTTTCAATTTGAAAATCATTTGATAATTAAATAAGGCATAGCTAACATAGTAATCCACTGCCAGAACAGTTTTCTACTATTTTCTTTAAATCATCACTAATTAACAGAAAACTCAACTATGATAATTTTCATGGTCTTAACAAAAATCTAGAAAGGTATTTGTAATGAGGGCACATTGCTCTGACTAACAGCCAGATGGAATGATGGAATCTCTAACTCTGTAGTTATGTCAAAAATAAAATATTTTTGCAACTGAAAAGATTAATGCTTTGCAGTGAGCGTGTCCAAAAGTAGCATAAGCATTTACAGTGAATAGGTACAGAAACCACCTTTTAAGGAGACCTCCACTTTCTCAGCTGAACGTATTTGGTCTGAAAAGCTTCATGATCTTGTACTTCAAGAAAACCAACCCCAAATACAAAAAAAAAAAAAAACCAAAAAAACTTTTCTTCACACAACAAATATTTTCTCCTCTCCGTTCTGCCCTCCTTTCACTTCTCCCCACGTTACTGGCTTTTCAACTAAAACTCATTTTTGGAGCATAGAAATGTAAGCAATTCCTTCCTTGGGGGAAAGTGGAATTCATTGCCTTGACAACAATATCATCTGTTTTAAAACAACAATAAAACCATAAAGTCACTCTTAAAGCCACCTCTGTCAACACATAATTTATTGGCAGTCATTTTCAGGGAACTATTACAAACAGCTAATAGTCAGAGAGGAAAATAATCTCAAACACAAAGTGCTGTGAAAAACACACCCTAATACATTAAATAATGCTTTGATAGTCATGAACATCGATCATTACGTTACGTTTCATTTACAGTAGAATAAAAGATAGTGCTCTGAAGTCATTTTTTCATAAAAGTGCAGAATATTCAGCAAGTTCAATTTGAAAAAAACACAAAAGAGGAAAACTATGTTATCTGGAACACAACATGCCCAAACATTTAGCTTTGGGGTACAACCTGAAAGGAATTATTTGCAGAAATTGCTGTCATTGAACAGCTTTGATTAAGGCAGTGCTCCCAGACAGTGCCACTCAATGTTAACTTTCAGAAGAAACACCTTGCTCGTGTCAATGAGGAATCCACTCTTGAACCACACTGACATGAGGTTACGCTCCAACTCAGAACCACTCTGTCTGCTTCATGTTCTGTGACCTCTTTTTTGTTAAAAACACAAACCATACCACAAAATAACATGACACATTTTGCTCATCTCTGAACTTCCTTAAGGTAGTAGAAAGTTTTGTTATGATAAAAAAATAAAAATCCCAACACCTTCATTCTCCATCCAAACCAGCATTCAGCCTTCCAGACACAACTTCCCCATCCAATGCAAGTTACTTCTTTTGAAATCCCATGTGAATTACATTATCCTGCCTTAACATATGGCAAAAACAAATGGGAAATGTTCTTATACTAGCAGAGAGACTGAAGTCTAACTCTGTCTAGTAGAAGATTGCACCTCTAGCGCAAATATGCTTACAGAATTTAGAATTTCAGATTAGATACCACTGGTTTTTTTGTGCCAAAGACCATCTTCCTCAAACAAGGCAGATGGCACATTCAAGCAACAGGACTTGAAGGTATTTAGCTCCTCTTACAAAGCAAGAAACAAAAGACGGGAGACAACAGCTTATTATTTGAACATCTGACTGGGGTAACAGGTCAACAATAACCTTGTACTAAGCTAAAGGGAAGTCTTGACTAATGGAAATCTTTTAGTAATGTTCAATAGTTCCATTGTTTCTTGGAATGTAGTATTAAAGAGACTCTAAGAGATGCAATCTCACAGCATCAACAACCCCATTAGTAAGCAAGCAGAAGAGGAGGAAAGTCAAGCCAGGCACTTTCCACGGACAGAACTCCAGAGTTAAACTTACTCCATCCTTCAGGCAGTATGCCCAGTCGCCAACTATCCATTTAACAGCACGAGAAACACACACGCAGATCATAAACCTTTGCCTTACCAAAGGTATAGTAGCATGACCAAAGGTCAAAATGCTATTTAATGCAAACCCAACGCCTGTTTACACCCTTTAACCAGGTTCATTTTCCTTAAAACACTCGCATCAAGGGAATATAAAGACTTACTCTGTTGTGGGGGAGTACAAGTTAACCATTTTGACAAAATAAATAGGAATGACTTAAAGCTATACAGTGCTTTCCTGTGTGAAGAGGAGTAGAGGGGGGAATCTAAAAAGCACTGGATGTTCTCTGCATTTTTTTTGCTCTGTTGCATTGCTTCCACGTAGGCTACACTCTCTTAGCTCTAGGCAAAGAGGGTAAACCCACCAGAAGAGATTCGGCAAATCCATCAGTCCCCGCTATCTCGGCCAAAATAACTTAGAATAAGCCAAACACAACTCCTTTTGCACATGTGACAAACTTTAATGTGAGAGTGCAATAATCCTTAATGAAAAACTCAGACGCAGAGGAGAATTGTCAATGTTGTTCTTCCCAAAATTGTAAGTATAAAAGCTATAAACATCCTTAGTATCAAGACCATACAGTGAATGTACCATAAGAACCTAAATGCACCTTACGGTTCAGACCAAAAAAAAATATAAATATTGCAGATGTTTTGAAATATTGAGATCAAGGGCATGAAACAGATGAGAACCATGAAAACCAAAGATGTTCAGAAAGATTAAGGAAAATGCAATCAAGGAGGGATGGAGAAGACATTAATGAAGACAGACAGGAGATGGATGGAGCCAGAAACAACAACCGAAATGGAAATCTCAAGACACAGCTGTAATTACAGTTTTGATCCACCTACCATAGAAGATAGAAACTTTTAATTTCCTAACCTTCCCAAGGAGATATACGTACAGCATATTAGAGACTCACAGAAAGTAAGCTCTCAAGTAATAATGATATTTGCCAAGATGTGTGTACACACCCTATGGTATTCCCTTAGAGGCTCAAAGGGCTCTCTTGCTTATTGATATACTTAATAAAAAAAAAAAAAAGAGAGAGAAGGATTTTATCAATATTCATTAGCCTCTTATTTTGAACGTATCTAAACATATTTGGATTTCAACACCTAGTCAGCTGCATAATTAGCCAAATGGCTTCTTCACTTGAACTGAATGTTAATTTCCAGATTTCCGAAGGGATATGCAAACTGCTTTGAAGAACTGATGGGATGACTGTCAGTTGAGTATTTATTTCCTTTTCACAGTATTTAGAAAAACCAATTCCTGAATCAGATCCAACCTTGCTCCTTCTAGAAAACACAAGCTCAATTTTTGTGAAATTCTCTTTGTCTGGCAAAACTACACATTGGATATTATTCAAACTGTACAACCGAAGGCTGTCAAATTGTGATTGCTGGCATGAAGCATCCAAAAAGTTAGGTGCAGGATAAAAGACATTATTTTCTCTTAAGAGACCTATATGAGTAGTCGTAAGAACAAGAGCTCTATACTCAGTCTGCATAGCACAGTAAACTTTAACTGAAGTATATAGCAGTACCTGAGTATCACCTAATGAAGGTTTAATACTTCCCATATTTTCATGGAGTAAGTAAACCAGATCAGCTAATTCAGTTCTAAATTTACAGGACAATCGTACTCCATTTGAAAAAACTATGTCATTTACTTCTGATGTCCAGTCAAGACAAACCGCCATCAAATCATCTTTCAAGAGCTGGTGATCTAAAACAGCATCATCCGTTGTAGAAATCAAAATGCTCATTATGTCACGGCAAATTCTTTGAGTGAAGTGTTTGTTATAGGTAAATATTGTGAGTAAACCATCTTCAGCAGAACACAAGAGACTAATATTCTGTCCAGCGAAGCCAACTTGAATCTCCTTTATAGCAACTAAGTGAATCTCATGAAGCATTGTCAAGGAACTCTGGTAGACATCTTGTTCAACTGACAAAACAACAACATATAGAACAGAGCTGAACAAAAGCAAGCAAGCAGGTTCTGGACCAGGTTTTTTGCAACTGCCAACAGCGAGCCAGTAGATACCTTTCAACTCCTCCATTCTAACACAAATCTGAGGTAAGGCACAGGTCAAAAATTCCAGCAGTTTTTCCAAAGAACAGACCTGAAGCTTCAAAAAGACATCAGGAAAATGCACAAATTTCTGTCTTAACACAAGACTGTTTTCCAGCTCTTCATTTTTACAACAGCATGCGAAGCCTTCGGAGGGCTTTCTCACACAGGCATCGGGGATTTCTGTGCTTACACACATTGTCGTAGCTTCTTGCACAGGGGATTCAAGCTGAACAATGCTTTCAGTATGAGCTTTGGCATCATCGCTAGAGTGGGACGTGTCTTGATTCCTATCTGACTTGAAGAATACATTTGCTTGCAGGTTTCTTATAAACGGCAGATTTTTTATTAATGATACTGCTTGTGCACATCTCTCACTTTGGTCACACAATCTTCCCAACTCCTTAATTTGTTTAGAAGCCATGGTGCTGTTGAGCAGCTGACTACTGGTGTCTTTGTAAAGACAGGAAAGCTTACTGAAAAGATATCCCAAACCATAGGTGTGCTCTGGGCTCCCAGCAAAACGAGAAGCTATTGACTTAAAAGAAATCAAATCAGAGGCTTTTTGTGTTGGAAGCTGAGAATTACTAGACTGGTCTTCAATTGTTGGGTGCACTGTCTTAAATAGGCTGTTTTCTTTACAACTTATTATTTCAGAATGCACGTTAGACTGAGCAAAGAGAAGGCAGGATACGCTGCTAAAGCCAGCCTGCTCATTAGCACCCATTAAGGATCCTACAGGAGACAGCTGTTTCAAGTGGGAACAATCAGATTCAGTTCTTGAGCTGTCACAGTCCTGAGAAGTCATTATTTTATCATCAAAATGATTGAAATTTTCAACCTTGCAGAGCGAATAAGCCACATTATTTAAGTCATGACTTCGTGAAGAAGCAGATAAAGCATTCTGATAAGGAACATTCTTACTCTTTAAAGTATTAGTATTTTTGGAGTGACTTAAGCTACTTTCAATGTCACAACAACAAGCAAAGTTGTCCTGTTGCAAATTACTCCTTTCATTTTCAAATGCCTTCTCTGATGTAAAAGGGGAGGAGATTCTTCCAGAACTGGAAAATAAATCCCACATCTCTGTATATTCCTTCTGTCTTTTGTGGTCTCTTACTGCTGTGTTTTCTCCACACAACTCAGAAGCACAATTGCCATCTTTAGACATAAATGGAAAGCCATAATGTGGCTGCCACTGTTGACTTTTCTGTTAGAGTTTCAAAAGAAGAAAATAGAAGCATCTTTAAAAAAAAATCTTGATTCAAGCATTTCTTAAATTGAGGGTTGACTTTGATTAGGTTTGTACAATCATTCAAAACTGGTATAATCATTGCACAATTTCTCTAATTTTGAGAGAGAATCCAACAGAAGTGATTGAGGTCTGATTCAGGAATGGTTGATATTCCCAGCTCACCACTGTTTTTCCTTTGTACAGTATCCGTTTCACTTTGTTTAGAGATTTGCTTTACTCAAAAATGACAGGAAAGCCAAAGGGCGATGCAGAAATTTTAAGCCCTTTATGCACACATGTACCAAAAAATACCCTGTACTATCAAAGACAGTGTAAAAAATGTGACACCGTTTAAAAACAGCAGTCAAAAAAAAGTCCAAATATGAATTGTTGTAGCCCTCCTACTACTAAGGTTTAAATCCACAAAGATTTACTCACCAAGACAAGTAAACAACCATCTTTCAAGCAACAGGTAGGCAACCAAATACAGCGGGAGAGGTCTAAGCCTCAGCTTAAAAAATACGCATACGAATCCTTCATGACAAAGGCAAATTTGCCTGATGCTGTCACTAGTCTCATAGACACCCTTACATACAGTAGTGAGTTAACTGTGAGTCACAAATATGAAGTGGTATTCTGAATTCAGACAACCTCTCCTCATTAAATGCTTTTGTCCTCTAAAAATCAGGAAAGGGATACTGTTCCAAATTAAGAAACGTGACAAAACAAGGAAGAAACATCCGCAATAACACCATACCTTTCAAATAAGGAAAAAGCTATACCAAATCTGGAAAAAAAAAAATCACTTTAATTCCAGCTGGCAAAATACATTGCTGTGTCTATTAGCCATTAATCTTGCTGTGAATTCAAAGCTCTCATTATGCAGCTAAACATTGAGAAATTTAATTACAGGCCATGCCATAATTTAAGACAACCATTTCATTCTGACAAATTATGACCTACCTCATACTTCAGCTTGCGTTGAACAGTGCCGTTGTTAAGCCTCTCATTATCCTAAGAACAAAAAAGGTACAGGTGATTATTAAAAAAGTGCCTTTCTTGTATAAGTTCATTTAAAAGTATTTCTAGGAAGAGACATTCTTTTTAATAGCGCAAAATAACAATTTTCTTACTGATAATTTATTAAACCACTGGTTTAGAAGTCAATCGATCCAGTCTTGGGATGGGTTAGATTATCAGTTTTTACACGAGCATTTGTTTGCAAGTATAAACAACTACCGTTCTTCTGGATGGAATTTTATCAATGTATTTTACAGACATAAACTGAAGATTTTTATTTTATCTCCAAGCTTCTTATTGCCATTTACACACTCTTCCCTGCCAAAAAAACGGAATACAACATAAACAGCCACTGGGAAAAAAAGATGAGCAAAATCTAAAATTGATAACCCCAATTTACTGTGGACTTGGGTTTTTTTTGTAAATAAAGTTCAGTAAACATAGGAAAGTGTGATAATTATTGGAAAACGAAACTAAATCAGTGATCACACATGGTGCATCAAAGGTCAGGATTTCCCACCCATCTCTGCTCACCTTTAAACTGTCTGTAGACCAGGACAGGCTAACATCGTTATCCTCAATTTTATGATGAATATTCTGGAGCCTTCGCTGCACTTCTTGTTCAATAAAGGCATTTATCCTTCAAGACACAGAGAAGTTAAAAAAGTACACTCTTAGATACAAATCAAGACAGGCTAGAGGGCTCTTTGAAATGCTTATGGACTCGAAGCACCGCACAACTCTTAGATGGCAGGCTTAATGTTAGACTAGTTTTATACCTCCTTAAGGAACACAGACTTTTGAGCAAGTGTTCATTTAATAGGCAAAGGTTAACAATCTGTTATTGCAATTAGACAATTTAATGGAGCCCAGGTTAAGCCACTGCTACGTGTACAGCTCTGCGTACAAGTGGCACTGAGGGTAAGAGATGAAGGAGAAATAGAAGGCTGGCATTGCATCTTCAGCTACTTAACGGTTCACTTTTATCACTTTTGCAATACCGGCAACTCAGGCTAACAAAGGTTTGGTCTTCAAACAAGGAATGTTCCAAGAATTGATACTAACAACTGCACATATAAGCGTAAAAAGAACAGAGAGGAAATAGATTTTTAAGTGATACCAGGCAGCTGCCCCATTAAAAAAAGGCTTGAGACAATTTCATTTGCCTTGTTTTAAGTTTATACAAAGCAATACCATACAGACAAGTAACTGTAAACACAAAACCAATTTAAATACATTTAAGCATACAGTCTCACAAACCTCTGTTCTAAAACAGACTGCACAGGAGCAACAGATTAGCCTGTTGGTTATTTAAAGTAAAATACAGCCAATTAATTTCCAGACTAGTCTTTAAGTACAATTACAGTATCTAATTACAATCCAACCCTGGCAGAATGATCTTTCAAAATATTTCTTTTCTGAAGCTACTGCTGGCATTCCTGCCCAAATACTGCAGAAACGCAGGTTACCTACCTGTCATCAGCTAGTGGAGGGGCGGGTGGCTGGGGCTTTGTCGGGCTGGTAGAGGAAGTGGTATGGGCCAGTCTCTCTTCTAATGGTCCATGATTTGCTTTCTGACCAACATCACCCTCGTAAATTTTTTGCTTCAGCTGCTGAATTTCCTGGTCCAGGCTATAAAGAGATGTTAAAATGTAATTTGCTTTGGTTTAGAGTACCACTGATTCCCATTGTTCTTACGGGAAGTACTATACTTTCACTGGCATACACATATGTAAGATCATACGTATTAAAATTTATGGTAATACAAAAATTGTGATTGTTCTTTCAGCGTATTTAGATAGGAAAACAGAGAGAACTCAAAAACGCAGTATTCAGTCAAATAAAACAACTTCAACAGTTTCCAATGCGAAAGGTATCTAACTCAGCACATTAAATATTAATTCATGATACTTAACCTGTCTATTAGGATCACTTGAATAAACTTTCCTCATTCCAGAACTCTATCAATGACCTCAGTTATTAGCTTCCAGTGTGAAGTAAATGAATAAATGGCAGGGGGGAGTGGAGAATTACAAATGCAAAATACAGCGCTAATTCCCCCCCCGAAAAAGACCACCTAAAACAATGATGTGGCAAAACATAGCTGTATGAAAATCTTTGTGTACTATACGTATACAATTTCATTTTCCAGTTATTCCTTTTGTCTGTATATACATTTTTGAAAATTTACTTACAAACTAAAGCATATAATATTTTATATACCTAATAAATCATCTTTTGAAATGGAAACCTCCTCTCTTACTTTAACAAATACATCTCATACCAGCCAGATTTATGCACAGAATAGAATATGCAGAACACACTATTCACTTGTAAAGTGGCCGAGATTAGATTAGTAATGCAGTCATAATCTTCCCTATTTCAATTACAGTTTTTGTCTCTAAAAGTAATTGTTTTTCTAAAGGTTACTTGAAAATCAAAGAACAAAAGAAAAGAAGTTCCTGCAGAAGCAGGGGAAACTATGCAAAGTTGGGATTCTACCGCTTACCCTACAACTGCATATATCTAAGCTGAAGTACAATGCCACAACTACTTTATTCCATCCTGGAGGTTAAAGCAGAAAATTAAAGTTATGACAAATGCTGAAGCTTAGGCTGGAGTAAAGCAGTCTGAATTGTTACTTCATTTTTAGGGTACTTTTTGCAGCACTGCCAGAAGCCATCTGTTTCTTTTGATTAGCAGCAAAACAATCTTGTATCCTGAGGGAAAGTGGATGGGAGATGTCTGATGGATATAGGAGAGTGTTTGCATCTATGGAAAATCAATTTAACCACAAAAATCAGAATTACATTAAACGAACAAAGCTTATCTCTTGATTTGTAAACATCCTACTATCAAAAGATATCACTTCCTACAGCTATAAACTTATCCAGCCGTGTGATGCATCCACCAGTAAGTACACTAAACTGCGTCTTGCCACTTGTGAGCGATACATTCCCTTGTCACAAAGATGACTCTAAAGTGGCTTTATGTTCATCCTATTGCCACAAACCTCTGCCAGTAAAGACAAAACGTGTATGCATTATTCCAGGAGAAGTTAACATCAAATTATCGTTTCAGGGGTCATCCTATAGGTGAAAGAATTTGAGCTAACATATTATTCAAAATGGAAAAAAACCCCATTTTATCCAGTTACGATGGACTTTTGGTCACAGAGCATTTCAAATTAATATTGCATTTAAACATTTTCAGAGTTAACACTGGTCTGAACCTCAGCATGTCATCATATAAAGGTATGTAGATAAACAATAAGAAACACAGACAATTCCTATGCTTACTACAGCGCCCCAGCATTGGGTACTGCAAAGTGGAAACTCAAACACAGAACCAACGAGTAGCCTGAAACATTTAACATACTACCATGTACCTTAAGATTTTCTTCTGCGGCAGCATTAATAAAAACCATTCTGAACTGAATTATTCAGGCCCCTGGGCCACGCACTGAAAGACTTCAAAGTTTTATTTAGTTTGTGCAAAAGGACTTTAAAGTAAACAAGGAAAAAAAAAAAAAGAGAAAAGAGACCTTTTCACTTTCTTGGTATCTTTTTCAAACGCCAGCCTTCTAGCTGACAACATATTTTTTCACTTATCACACAAGTCAGCAATCTCTTGAGGGCTAACTAAGCTGTCTATTTTTGTGGAACCTCCAGTTGTTTATAGCTGACTTCAGTCAAGCAAGATGCTTCGTGTAGAAAATAAGAATTTATGTTCAAGACAATTACGAAAAATAATGGCAATATCCACAACAAAATGATAAATCAGTGCTGAAAATCCTTGACTAAAATCCACACAATGTGGCTCTAAATGTTGAAAAAGCGACCATTACACAGGGTATAAAAAGGAATTCTCTTCTGATAATGGTTTAAAAGGAAAAGGATACAGAAGAGCTCTTCAATTTGGCTACAAACAAGTTTCTTTAAGGTGTTTTTTCTAATCAAGCATCTGTTTGAAGGGCTTACAAAAGGAGTCAGATAATCAGTGCAATATTAAAAAACAAACGACAAATCCCATCTCAAGGAAAAAAACCACACCATTGTTTCACCAATTATGACAGGGTTTAAAGCTCTATTATCAGCAAATCGGACAACACATTTAAAAGTGGCAATTCTGCCCTTTTTCCATTCTGCACGGATTGAATGCATTAATCCCAGTGGATTTTTGCTCAGGCGAAAAATAAAACAAAACATTTCTCCCTCTTCCACATAGGAAGACCCTTCTCTTCCCATACTTAGGCTGGATGTTATGCTACCAGATACCATGTGTGTAACTGATGACATTGCTTCTGTAAAAGGGTTTGTCTTCACGTAGGGCTGTATTAACGCCCTGGAATATTTTCAAATAAGCTTAAAAACCACCATCACATTTTACATGGATCTATGGCTACTCTATTTTATTCAGTCCTGAAACCGATAACAAAAAATTAAACATTGCACCTGTTTACTTTGAATACCAGAAGTGTCCAGTACATCGATGGCTGAGACACACAGTTGGCAGTGGACTGTAACTAGCAGTCTCCAAATCTTGAACAAGTATCTAGCTTGTAACCGACACAGAAACAAAATGTTATACCTCAGTGTTTTAAGAGAAAAAAAGTTGTTAGATGGTACATGTATTTTGTAAGGGTAGAACGTAACGTTGGCTGAGCTTTCCAAATAGACAAAACAGTTTAAGGACTGCGATGGCAAATGCAAATACTATACTGCTGAGGATGGGATCAGTATCCAAACACAACAGAAATTAATGAGTGAGCAAGAATCCTTTAAAAAGCAATGCAGAGTTTCAATTCTGGGTAAACTACTTGATACTCACCAAGAAACTCCAATATTGGGACACAGAACACTTCGCACCCTCAACATCTGAAGTATAAAAAGATTTACTTTTTGTGGATAGGTTCTACTAAATGGAAGCTACCACAACACTTACCGTTCTCGGTCTCGTTCGAGGGCTTTCTGCTCAGCTTCTAGACTAGCCTGCAGACCTGCCTGTTCGCTGCAGCTGTTGTTCAAGGTGGCAAGCTTCTGTTTCTGCTCTTCAATTTCAAAGTCTATCGTCGAGCGGCGTTGCAAAGCCGAGTGCCTCCTTTCTAACTTAGCAACAGCTTGCTCCAGCGCCTCTCTCTGCTGTTTTTCCCTTGATTCAAGGATTTCTTTTTCCTTTTTCCGAACCTTTTCCTCCTGACGAGCTACGTTGGCTGTGAATTCAAAGGTTTCTTGAAGCTGCTGCAGCTGATTTGTGCTAGCTCTATACTGGGCAAGCTGCTCTTCTTTTTCTTCTATTTCTTTCTCTATTTGATAGAGAGTATTGTCTAACCCCAACAAGCCCCTGTCAAGGACTTCAGAAGCTCTTTGTTTTTCTTCCAGCAGAGCTGGCAAATGGTTACTCTTCAGGTACTCAAGCTGGCGTACTTTAGATTGGAGCCTGTACTCTGCTGGCTTTATATCGTCAACTTCGTCAGCCTTGAGTATGGCATCCACAAAGTTTTCCTCATCTCTCTTGACACTTAAATGTTCCTCACGTGCAAATTTTAAGTGTTCCAGAGCTCTCTTTTTATCTGCTATTTCCTTTTCTAGGTGATCCGTTTGTTGAACCAAATCTTTTTCCAAAATAGTCAACTGTTCCAGCTGTTTCCTTTTAAAGTCTATGAAATCACGCTGTGCTTTTTCTAACTCTTCGCAGTTTTCATCACCTTCAGATCGGGCTTCCTTGACTTTCAAAAGAGATTCTCTAATATCTTCAAGATCTCTTTTCTCTTCTTCAACTCTCTGTACATCCCCTCTCTTCAGGAGCTCTATCATGACCTGCTTCTCTCGAAGCTGTTCTTCCAGATGAGCCACCAGCATCACCTGCTCCCTTTCTTGTTCTTCAAGCCTCTTTTTTTCTGATTCCAGTTTAATATACTGTTCATCTTTTTCCTTTTTAAGTTTTTCTAGTTCACGGAAAATCTGCATTTTCTCTGCTTTTTCATTATGATTAAGTTCTTGTAGTCGCTGCAACTCCTCTTTGACACGGGCAAAAATTTCTTCCTGCTGCTTTTTCTTTTGAAGCTCTATCTCCTGTTGTTCCCGTAATCTCTCTTCTTCAAATTTTTCTTTCTCAGCCAGCAAATCCTTTAACCTGCTCTCAATGTGAACACTTCTCCGTTTCAGACTCTCTTCCTGTTTTCGAATTTGCAGCTGTACTATTTCTGTCTCTTTGCGCTGCGACTCTACTTCTTGCTGCATTCTTACAAGTTCTGCTTTGTCAGATCTTTGTTTTTCTTCCATCTCTTCTATTTGTTTCCTACAACAAAACATTACATGCAATATTTCAAACTTTTCTCTTTTTCCAAAAAAAAAAAAAACAAACCCCTATATCCCTTAGAAGTCAAAAAGGTTTGGACACGGATTTTGCAGTTTATATAATGGTTTCTTTTTTTAATAGTTTTCTTTTGCCACAGGTTAAGATCTTACATTGCTTGGAAATGACTCAATTACTGAGACAAATGGTAAAGAGATTCAAATAGTCTATTTCAACATTAAAAGTTGTGGATATATGAAGCTATAGGAAGACATGTTATATAGCACTTTTGTTAAAAAATTAAACTATTAGTTCTGTGAATTGCAATAAACATATTGCTAGAACACATCCATGTATAGTGTAAATACGTATTTTTCTGTATACATACATTCTCATATACACAAACTTGTATAAAAGGATTTGATTAGAAATTTCCCTCATCAAATTTAAGCCAACAGGTGAATTAAAACAATGTCTTCTCTTTCAGTGAGCCCAACTGAATTATTGATAAACAGGATTATAACATTAGGAACAGACGTATTTGAGAGAGAAATTACTTAAAGACAAATTATTATGTCCTGTGCAAGCTCTCTTTTAGAGTTTCTAGTGCATTTCAAATGAGGACAGACTGAGACTTGAAGGTCGCCGTTATCCTCATAATACAATCGCCTGAACAGACGTAGAGACAACCTGCACATCAGCTGGTTATTTTGTGAGAAGTTAAAGTCAGATAAATCAAAGCAAAAGCAAAGCAGCTTCAGTGCAATCTGAATTGAAATATTATCAATATAACAAAAAGGATAAATATCAGTGATTCTGTTGCATCATTTTCTGAATAACATCTGCTAATGCTTCAGACTGTCAGGGGTTTTCTGAGTTTACTGAACTTAGTGCAACTATCTAAGCAGCTCTTTCAAAATGGAGCAAGCAGTCTAAAGCTGAGACGGCAGAAATTGTCTTTCAGCTTGTGAATCTAATCAATGCTGTGATCTGCAACAAGGTGAGAGCTATTACCTGTAAATCTTAGCAGGTATGATGAGCCAGAACAGTCAGCTCAGTTTGCCAGCTGACAACAATACTTCCTTTTATATTTCAAACTGATTTTGAAATAATGTTCTGATAAGTATGATTGGTACGCCCATACCAGCGCTACAGCTTTATTTAAGAGGAGTTGACAACGTGAGTTTTTTCCAATCAGGATTCAATCCAAAGGCAACTAAACCATAAAAAAAAATCATCTGAATAAAGAACATAGTTTGCCATCTTTTAAAAAAATACCATGAAAATGTATGCAACAGTAATACGGTACATTTGTATAATCTACCCTTCTCATAACTTTGCATTTAGTCTTTTCTTCACTAAAGATCAGTTAGGTACAATTCAGCTTGCCTATCTGTTACTAATCAATAAGAATGGACAGTTCAAGAAAATAACCAAAATCTTCATAGAAGACAAAAAAATTATTTATATCGGTATCATCTGCTTGCTGAGTAACACCGTGATTCTAAATTAATGATTTAAATAAGTCTACAACATGTATATATACACACACACGAAGACCACAGAGAATGTTACCTTTTACTTTCTAATTTTTCAAGCTCCTCTCGTTGCTGTCTCTCAAATTCTAGCCTGATTAAATTAAAAAAAACCCAAAAGACAATAAAAAGGTTATTATTTCCTGAATATCACAAAAAATACAAAGATATGATACAATTCAGCGTCTGTTTAGAAGATTGTGACAATGGTACAAATCAAGAGTTTTATAAAACTACTTTCTACAATGACAGAAAATATTTCCTTCATTAGGGTTACAAATTAGATATCATGCTGTCTGACACAAGTACAAACAGAAAAGTAAATTAATTTGGGGGGGGAGAGAGGAGAAACTATTTAAAAAGTCAAGTTAAACAAAACAGATAAATGATTAGCATAGCCTCTGCAAGTTAACTACATGCAGACATAGCAATCAATATATAGAAATTGAATTTCTCTACCTTAGACAGATCGGTCCTTTTACAGGGAAAAGACTGCCATGGGAGGCAGGGGGAAACAGAGCGATCAATTAAGAAAGGAATTGATAGAAAAAAACCATATTAGCAGTACAGAATATTTTAAAAGGCAACAACAGTTTGTTTTATTAGAGGTTAAATTGGTTAGATTCACAGAACATTTGTGATATTACAACTCACAAGTAAAATTTAAATAATTATTCTTTCCAAACACGTTTTTCAAATGTCAAATGATAGTTAAATTGACACTCCTCTTCATATAGTTTATGAACTTGGCCACTTCTGAAAAGGGAATGAACTATGAGACTACACTACAGCATGCTTGCAGTCCCCTCCTTTTCCTCCCAAGAAAAAGAAACAAACCTCAAACATTACTATAATGTAATCAGTGGGGTTGAAAAACCTCAAATTCCAGTGAAGTGCAACATTCAAGTGTACAACATAATTCAAACTCATTTATCCAAAACATTTTGAGATTTTAATGTATTTAGCTTGATAAGGTTCTGAAAAACGATGGGAGAGTATTTTTTATCCTTTCAAACATCAGCTCTTACTACAGTTGTACGGAAGTCTTTCTGGTTTAATTTTCTTTCAAAGATTTCCTGGATTTTTTTTAATGGAAATTTTTCAAAACAAATATTAAAAAAGCATAGAGAACCTACCTATGGACTGAAATATTCAACCAAATCCACAAACATCCAGTTATTTCAGGCCTGTTACAACTTAAGGAGTTTGCAGGTATATGAGACAGTCCATAAACACTGAAAGAATGCAAGACTGTCCCAAAAGTTGATTTCAAAAATTTGATAAATTGCAGTTTAAGATGTCACGACCACAATCACATTGACAGGTTTTTTTAAAAAAAAAAATAAGATATTTTAATATTTATTTCTAAAAATCATACAAATGCCTACAACAAAAAGGAATTGCCCTTATAATCTAACATTTATAAAGCAATTTAAATGAACTTTGATTCCTACATGCTCAAGAAGCATCTTTCTAACCACTGCAATACTAAAGACTAGTTTAACAAATTCCATTTTTCCCTATTTCTCCCAAATTAATTCTTAAAAATACCTTCTACAATGCCTACGAGATTAGCAAATGCCTTTTTTTTTTTTTTTTATGCATAACTCCAGACATCTGGAACCTCCATATAAATGTGTCACTGAGAGCCACTTCACATTGGCATTAAGACTGTCTAGGACAGGCACTTCTGGGCACTATCTCAACGTTACAGCACAAGGAGTGATGACAACAACTTAGTATTTTTAATTTGATCATAATTTCTACAGCAGCAACGCAAAATCCACAAAGTTGGTTCAAAGAGAATGAAAAGCCATCTTAAGGTACTGTGAAAAAGCAAAAGCTTAATTTAACAGTTACCACGAACTTTCTTTCTCCCCCTTTTATTTTAATTTTTTAAGTTACACCTCAAAAGCCCTCGCTTTGGCTATGGTTTGCCTCTGGAATTCAGAGCTCGTGGTTATCACTTCTTGCCTACGGCCTGGCTGACAAATGCCACTATATCCATCATTACTTCAGTTCATACTGATTAAATAAAAAAACCCAAAACACAATAAAAAGGTGGTTATTTCCTGAATATCACAAAAAATACACAGATATGATACAATTCAGTGTCTGTTTAGAAGATTGTAACAATGGTACAAATCAAGAGTTTTATAAAACTAAGAGTTTTATAAAAATTATCCAAAATAATACAGACCCTGGGGAACACAGCTCTGGTCTGTGGGAATGCAGTTGTCCGTTGGGCGCTGTCAGATGTAGACCATCTCTGCTCAGACAGCTGGCAAAGATGATTTACAAGTGTTCCCATGCTTGGTTAAGCCACAATGAAGTGAAATGTTTCAGATCAGCTAACATAACATGCAAAACCCAGAGCAAAAATCTTTTGATATTTTTGGCTGTCCTATAAAACACGTAATTTGGCAAAAATATTTTATATAAGCATAAAAATCATGGAATCATCTAGGTTGGAAGGGACCTTTAAGATCATTGAGTCCAACCATCCGCCTAACACAGCCAAAACCACCACTGAACCATGTCCCTTGTCCCTCAGCGCCATGTCTACTTGGCTTTTAAATAGAGGCCATATCCTTTCATCCTATCACTTGTTACTTGGGAGAAGAGACGGACCTCCATGTGGCTACACCCTCCTCTCAGGTAGCTGTAGGGAGCGAGAAGGTCTCCCCTCAGCCTCCTCTTCTCCAGGCTAAACCACCCCAGTTCCCTCAGCCGCTCTTCAGGAGACTTGTTCTCCAGACCCCTCACCAGCTCCATTGCCCTTCTCTGGACACGCTCCAGCACCTCCATGTCTTTCCTGTAGTGAGGGGTCCAAAACTGAACACAGCACTCACAGGACAATCACTGCCCCAGTCCTGCTGGCCACACTACTGCTGATACGAGCCAGGATGCCGTCGGCTGCCTTGGCCACCTGGGCACACTGCTGGCTCATTGTTCAGCCGGCTGTTGGCCAACACCTCCAGGTCCTTTTCCACCAGGCAGTTTCCAGCCACTCTTCCCCAAGCCTGTAGTGCTGCCTAGGGTTGTTGTGACCCAAGTGCAGGACCCACCACTTGGCCTCGTTGAATCTCATTGGCCTCGTTGAATCTCACTGGCCTTGGCCCATCAATCCAGCCTGTCCAGGTCTCTCTGCAGAGCCATCCTAGCCTCGAGCAGATCAACACTCCCACCCAACTTGGTGTCATCTGCAAACTTACAAAATGGTAACTAGCTTTTGATTGAGATGTGATACAAGGGAAGTGAGCCACCATAGCACTCAGTCTGATATAAAAACAAGTCAGTGGTGAAAACTCCCTAATTTTCTCTTTGAGGAAGCGTCTCTAATACTTTCCACATTGGTGTCACAACAATCAGTTTTACCTTATACTGAAATGACACTGGTGGTGCTCAAAAGGTTGTTCAGGAAAGAGGAATGAACTATACAGAATTGATTCTTTCTTCAGTGAAAATGGCTATTTCCGAAGCCAAATATGGATCGTCATCAACACCTCAATCAACAGCCTCCAAAGGCCAACCCTAGCTGTTTTGAAAATGCACGTTTAACGCATTTTAGACCAGGAAATACTCCTAAGAGAAGGGCTGGTGTTTTGCTGTTAGATAGATTCGGTGGTGCGTAAGACAGTCTGAGCTCCAGTGAAGGCTCTCCTGCCACGGGGTTATTCACAGCATCTCTATTTTCCATCAAAGGCGTTCATGCTGCAGCCTTTATTTCTGCAGGTGTAATAATGATGCCTGTCTTCCTTAGCTGGCTACCTATTTTCTCAATACATTCAGGAATTCACCCACTTTTGAGACCATTACCTCTGCAACATTTGCTTCAAACTAGTTATGGGCTCAAAGTTATTTCAGGACAGGAGAGAATCTAGGGAGGCGGGATAGACAGTCAAGGATCGCAGAAACTTTGTTTCTTTAAGAAGCTAGTAAAAAAAAATATCTGAGTATCACCAAAAAAAAAACCCCACACCCACAACAAAAAACCCACTGGCTATAACAAATCACTGCCAGTTTTACGCAGCGCATATGCAAGACTGATGTTTTCCGGTTTAGTCTATCCGTAATAACAATCTTTTTCACATAACCTTTATTAGTGTGAGCACTACTGTGAATAGGAAAAAAAAAAAGAAAGTAGCTTGAAATTAAAAAGAAAGAAACCCGTACACGTATAAAAGACGAGAATCAACTCTTTCTTCTTTTGTAGATCTACCACAAAGAAACTTAATCTGATTAGTGTTGAATTAAATAGTCACCATTTCCCTGGAAAACGTGGCATATCTAGTGATAAGAGCAGTGTAGATAAGCTGCCGAGAAAGGAAGTCAGTTCTACTAGCACGGTACTACAATAGCTTAATTTACACAGCACAAAAGTACAATCTGGTACTACATCTATTAGGAAAGACTGAGTACTGGCAGGACTACAAAGATGTTACAATGCCGCTCAGTAGCCCAATTTATGAGATTAATTTAAAAAAAAAAAAAACCACCACAAGAAACCCCCATGCTAAATCCACGGTAAGACCAAGGTTTCTCATGAGCGGTTTTAGAGTTACATTATAAGGTAGCTTACAAAAGGTCCACAAATGAAATCTTCAGCATAAATCTATGTGCAAAATTCTATTCTATCCAAAGCTTATCATCTGAAGCAGTGTTGTATGACACCAGATTAAAGACAAAGCCAGGGAACAAGCAGAACAAAGAATTTTGTATGTTAAGCCAAAATTTTATGCAACTATCTCCACATATGGGAAATCAAGAGCCAAACAACCATCCCCCCCACCAAAAGCCACCCACAAAGACCACCCATCTGAAAACACAATTAAAAATAACACTAATTTTCACACGGGAAAGCTAGAGATACAGTAAGCAAGATCCACCGTTTATTTGCTTTCGCAACAACTGAAGGTTGAGCCCCAAAGGCTCTTCTGCCATCGATCGCTAAAGATGCTAGAACTTACAAGCTGCTTATTGCAGCCTACAGAAACTGCAGATTAGCTGCCAGCCTTTAGGTTATGAATACTCAAACTGGAAGAAAAGGTGGTCTTGAAAGTGCTAAATTAACAACAGGCAGAAAGCTAGTCAGGGACAGAAGTTGCACAAGAAACCCCAGAGGGCCAGCTACTGAATCCAGATCTACAGTGCGGGTGGACAATATACCATTATGTTATGAGAAACTGATACTACAATCTACTGTAATAAAGGGTCATACCAAAGGACCACGTTCCACAATGTTCCTGATGGAAAAAAATAAAAATCCACCCCAAATTTACTGTAGGATATTCTTTTCCATCTGCTCTTTTCCAAGAAGCAAGATGCTCAGCCCCCGCGTAATGCCTCTGCTATCCAGAGTTCAGATTTATTGAATGTTTTACCCAGGCTGAACACAGTCACCACTCAGAGGAACAACCACCGCAGCACTGTACTTGCTGAACAGCATTCCTAGCTGGAAGTACAGAGCTCGAGCACACTGCAAGCCACCTAACTCTTTACAAATCTGATGCCATCGGCTTTGAATTATTAAGAAGGCCTAATGCTTGGGCTCTGCTTTATTCAAAACATATTCTTTTCTTTAACCTGCATTTCCCCCAAGCCACCCATTCCCCTTAAAGTAACACTTTCTGCAGAATTACTTCTTTTGGACAAGCTCAACATATGATCAGAAAAACCCCAGTGCTGTCGCAAACGTGGAAAGGGAAAGAAGACAGTGTCAGCATCAACATAAATAAATTTCAAATTGTCACGGAACCCCAGCCTACGCTGAAAAGCTGCTGTCGCCAAATTGCTGTCCATAAAGATGCACCAGTTGTGGAAGATCTGATTGTGAGAGCAGGGCTCAGTTGCAAACTTCAGAGCCTACCTTCTCTTCGCAGCAGTTGTAAAAGCAGTACAAAGCAGTCATATTTGAGGTGGTTTTGGCTGTGAGTTTTTGGGTTTTTTAAAATCATCTATTAGGACAACACCTGCTTCCACACTGCACGGGCAACGCGTGTTATTAGGTATAGCATCTATTATTTTAAACATAGTTAAAGCATCTTAAAGATAGGGGTAAAAGTCTAAATTATGAATAAGCAACCATGTGCTTCCTCACTTAGAAAAACATATATACACAAGAGGGACTATGGAACAACCTCAGATAGGCTTTATTGCTCACAAAAAAGTGACAGTCCTGCAGACCTGCATTCCTCCTGTAACGTGAGCCTTAAGCATAATCCTTTCTTGTGTTTACAAATTAAGCAGGACAAAATATCTATCCTGCAAGCCAGTTCACAAAGATTAATTGGATGCAGACTAGCAGCAGAATATCAATAATTAACCCTCTGCTCCTAGTTTATAGTCTAATAAAACACAGGCATCAAAGTAGTCAGGAATATGAAGGGTATTTCACCTAATCTTATCCTCAATTTCAACAGCACGAGTGCTCTCATAATCACACCCAAGAAAGGAAAATAAAAGTTACATGAAGTGTTAGATGGGAAAATGGTAGTGTTTCTAAAAATTGGTGCATACATTGATAACTTGATTATATTATCCATATTGTTTGATTTACAGGAAAGCAAGGCAAGATGTCTGAAGAACCGATAAGGACAACGAAGCATTATTTCACAAAATATATTAGGGGAAAAAGAAGGATTTGCTGCAATATACTCCATCATAGAGACAATCAAGTAACTCTCCAGACTCTTTTTTTTTTTTCCCTCTCCATAGAAGGGTCACAGGAAAAATCCTTTCTATAAAACACTATTTGATAGTATCTGAAGACAATATGAACATATTGGGCAGGAAATCATTCTTAAGCCTACCTTCAAACTGGGCCTTGCCCATACCATTCTATTTCGTTGCAAATCTGAAAGGCTAAAAGCAAGGCAATACTGAAACAAACTGTCCTACTGTACGCTGACTGCAAAGTCAAGGTCAGTACTGTGCAGTATAATGCAATTACTGATAACAGTATTGTAGCAGAGTAACATTATTAGTTGGGCAAAAGCCCACGGTAGCTAATCAATAATCAGAGGTAACAAAGAACAGCCAGGAACTTTCCCCAGCCCACAGAAAATAAAAGACTAGCAACTGTCACTATAAGTTTTTAATCAAGCTATCTGAAAAGCTAAAGAAATATAAAAATATACATATACTTCTTTAACCTTCTCTTTCATCTGTGAAAAAAGATGTAATTTATAAGCAACTAGCTCACTATCTTGAGATCTCTGTAGGTAGCTCAGTAGCAAAAGAGTAACAGTCACATTTGAAGCAGTGTTATTACACATATTCACTGTATTTAAGACAGCGTTTAACTTGAAGTTATTATTACCTGTCCAATCTTCCCCAAGTTCTAATGGATAAAGAGCAACCCTACAGTAAAACTCAGAAATAAAGCTGCACTACCCAAGCCTGTAATTCAATTCATAGCCAATTTTTCAAAAGCACATAGGTGGTTAAAGTGCCTCATCTCACACAATTCGAAACACAGGCACTAGCTGTTGAAAAAGAAAAATTATAACAAAACACCACCAATTCTCTGTAAGTCATTTTAAGAACACTGGTAAAAACATTAAAATCAGCTTCTCTACAATAAGCAGTCTATGTCATTGTAACTGTATAATAAAACTGTTTTCCACATCCTAACTTGGCCACCTACTAGGAGGTATATAGGTGAAAACATAAGGCATTCATTTCCCAGCCTTTTTATGCTTGTATTGGTATTATATGAACTCGAGAAACCTTAATTTTCAGTTTACAATGCTTTTTTTTCCTCAGGAAAAATAGTTAACTTGTAATTCTGAAGAAAGCATAAACCTAAAATTTGCCATGTCATTACTGTGCTGAACTGCCTTAGTTTTAATGCAAATGTTGTCTCCAAGGCTCCAGGTACTACAACTTCCTTTGCGTTAGATCCGTCAGTGTGGCTGTTTGCTGGTGCAGTTACTCTTCTCACATTTAAGTAGAGAAATCCCAGATAAAAGCATAGTTTTAAGCAGTACGGAAGGTTCCTCAGTGTCCCCTCACCCCATTTTCTAGCATGAACTAGTTCAAATAACATTTCTGAAGACTTCTGGCTTTATTCAGAAGCCCATTATTTAACAAGCACATACTATTAATCTGATAACAGAATATTTTCTATTACTGCCATTTGGAACATTCAAGCCACTAAAATGAAGAACGGTTGCAACTATAACTGCATTTTAGAATATGCTCACCCTGGATTATAAAGCATAACTGCTGACAGGTTTTCACATGATTTTGAAAGATCCGTCATAGACAAGCTGAAGGAAGACAGGAGTCCGCTCTAACAACAGACCATAAAAAAAAAACATATTAGACAAAGACTGATGTGCTTACAAACTCTTACTTTGTCTCAATTGATGAAATATTAACTAATGTATGTGAAGCAAATTAAAAAAGTACTCTACAACAATCAAGGTATGTCTGTATCAACAACAGGTTTAAATTTCCCTAAACACTGATCTAATCTCACCTTTCTTTTTTCCCTTAGCTTAGCAGCTTCTTTGGGGTGGTTAAAGCGAAACATATTGGTTCTTCCAAGTAATATAACAGCACCTGATGGGGAAAAAAAAACCCACACCATTTACTGACAACATACTGTACCTGAAAATGTCAAGTAATTTTTCAGACATGCAATATGTAAGCAAAGACTCCCATTAGGCAAGAACAAAATGACAATGCATTGTGACAATTCAAGTGCATAACGATGCGTTGTCACAGCTACCTTAACTGATGGATACATTTTATTCCTTCCTCTTCCTACTTTAAAAAAACCCAAAAAACAACCCACACATTCACACAATCAAAGCTCAATCAGTTCAGTTAAAGAATAAATAGAGGTTAGAGGAAGCAGTGGAAGCAGCTGCCCCAATCTGATCTATACACTCTTCAACCGTGCTACTTCGGAAGCCACTGGCAGGTACAACGGGAACGTCCATAAATGTGACTAAGAACAAACTCATCCATCCACTACTGACACAGTCGGGTCTGAATCCACCTACACCGAAAGCCCCAGATCTCTAGAATTTGTACTCTCACCCTTTTCTTCTCTTTGTGGAGCAACAACACTGAAGTTTATTATCACTCAAAATAGGATTATTAGACTTTTATACCCAATAGCTATTTTCTGAGGGAAGAAGCCTGAATAATTGATATTGCTTAACGCACATCCATTATTGTATTTAATAAGCTAAGGTACAGGTCACAAATAATGATATTCTGGGCAATTCTTACCATATTTTAAAGACAATGGCAGCAAGATTAATACTTTCCTACCAAGAAGTATATTGTCACTGATGTCTCGCTACTGTCATAACATGGAAGTCTTCCAAGATAACCACCACAGAATCAAGCGTTTATCAGTATGAGGCATTTTTAAAAAGAAAAAGGACTCCACTACACACAAAGTATGACAAAACTGCACTTAGACTGTTCAGTAGAACAAATTCTTACCATCTGAGAATGAAATGCTGTCCTTAATAAGGAATGCTCCTCTCAAAATTAGCTTAATTAGGAATACCAACCCAAATAAGGTCATGCAGTCTTGGCAAATAAATGGCAAAAGGCACTACAGTCACGACATCACTTCTTGCTGTCTATACAGCACCTCAATTTTGAACCATATGAACAGTTTACCTCAGTCTGATCCTAAAAAGGATCACCTGTCATAAATCTGTACGTGGGTTTGTATTGCAAACCAATTTGATACCACCTCTCTTTTAAATGATGACCTTTCCTTCAAGAAGTACGCTGGGCCTGCTTTTTATGCAAACCAATTAAAAGAGATCCTCGACAGTCACGACTGCTGTAGTGAAAGGGTTAAAACTGTTTTTAAGCTACCACTGCTTCATATGCTCACAGTTGTCCCAAACATTTATCTGTCCCACTCCTGCTGACTGCCCGGAGGGGGATTTTGTGACGGTGAGGACTTCTATGAAATTCCTTCAGTTAACTTTCAAACGAAGATAAAAATAATTAAGTGTAAACATGTTTGACCACTTTACTAGGCAGAAGCAACTTAAATAAATTAATTAAAATTTCACAATGAATACAGTTACAGACATGTCTTCCTAACTTTGTGAATTTAAAAGAAAACAGGAGAGAGACGCTTAACAGCAGGCACATGACAGTCAAACCCAGATGACAGATCATATGCACAACTGCCAGGTTTCTCTTTTAGTACTTCTCTGAATCCTACAAACATTTTTGTAGTATTCTACGACTAAAGAAAAACTCTACAATCTTACTTCCCACTTGTCAGAACTTAGATAAGCATCAACATCAAAGCCACTTTAGGAAAAAAAAAAGTCTGGACAAAACCACGCAGGCAAATATTTCCTGCGTGGCAAATTCGATCGTTCGCTGTTGTACCACACAGCTCTCCATCAGAATGCAAGTATGCAAAGTGCAGCCTAAATGTTGGCATGGAAACATAACTGGATTTGCCATGGGGTTTGCTTTCCCTTTATTTAGTGTAAGCAACAATTCTTATTCTTCTTGAATGTTAAATGGCAAAGAAAAGATGTTTGTCAAATACATCGATAGCACTAAGAACAACAACTAAGCAAAAAAAGTCTTTATTGAGCTCTGATCTCACAATTTAACTAGTTAACTCCAATTTCACAATTTAACTGGCTGACTCCAACACATAAATGACCAGAGAGCACGGGGCTGGAGAGAAGTAAAAAAGATGACTGACTTTTGAATGTCATCAAGCATCTCTGACCTACACAGTGAAATACTGTGGAACTACACAAACAAAAGTATCTATAGTTAAAAATCTTACCAATTTCTAGAAGTCACTGTTTTATTTTTAAAAGGTTTTCTTTTATTAAGGAACTATAAAAAACAAACACTGGGAGGTTATGTTAAGTACAGAAGGGTTGGCAGTGTGGCCTAAAAAACTGGAAACTTGGTTTAAATTGAGGATAAATTTAAGGTAAAGGACAAACTCTAATTGTGAATATTAAATTCAGTTACCTCTAGAAATCCTACCATATGTTCTTAAGAATAAAAAATATTGTAGTAAGTTACATTTAAACAGAAAGGCCACATTAGCCAGAATTCACAAGTGCTGGAAGTAATCTGTAGAAGGAAGTGCTAATTAATTGCTATGCCTTTTTTTTTTTTTTAAACTCCATGACAGTCTAAAAACTTCACACATTTTCAAATGAACAGTGATTAATGATGAACGGAAACATTTAAATATATCAGCAGTTAATCAGCGTTACCTAAAGTGGGTATTTAAGGAGGCTGGCACTTCATGCTGGGAGACTAAATGCTAACACAGCTAGGATACATGGATCGTGCACAAGTCATTAAACTAGTTATTTCATCAGTTTTGCCCACCTGATGTCATAGCTGCCACCTTTCTCTCAGTCTCTGGTTACACAGGCTACAGGTCAGCTCGTGCAGCTGTTTTTCACAATTTAGTAAATGAAAGCAACCCTTTCCCCTTCTTTTGAGTTGCAAATTTCTTTAGACAGAAATTTGGGAGGAAAAAAGTCATGCCGCCACTCTTTACAGTACAAAAATCAAGTTTCTACCCATGCCTGGAAGAGGGAGAAAACATCCAAACTCTTGGTTTCTTCTGAGGCACATTAAACTCATGTGAAAACGAGTTTCAACTCCTTTGAAACGCAGTAGGATAAAGTAAAGGTGAGTCATTGCAACTCAATTCTTACTGTTTACAGTGTTATTTGGATATTAATGTCAATGTTTGTATTGCTAACAATTTATCAATGGGACTTACTGAAACATACGACAAAGGGGACTGGGCTTTCTCCCTCCTCCCAGTATCTGGAACAGAAACAAGCACATATGCCTCTCCTTTGGCATGAAGTAACAGACACTTTACAAAATCCACGTTCCCTCTCTACACCAAAACTCCTTACTTTCTGAAAGCAGATTTTTTTTTTTTAAGCGCTTAAGTTTGAGTTCAGAAAAGATGCAAGACTTTCCTTGTTCAACACTGCATTCTTCTTTTGTTGGAATAAGCTTATTCTGAAAGCTTCTTTCCAGGAATGTAAAGTGACATTGTTTTTCAGCAGCTGAGCTGAGTCACAGCCTCACAGATCTTCAGCTCGCTGCTAAGAGGAAAAATATTCTGGGTGCTCCTGGAAGATAAAACATCCCAACCCTCTACTGCAGCACTCACCAGCTTACTTATCAGCCAGCCCTTTCCCAGCCAACACAATACACCTTTGTTCCCAGCTGTCCCGGCTGCTTTTTCTTTTCCAGATTTTAAAGCTTTTATATTAAAGTTATAGTTCTCCAAACTTCCTCCCTAAGGGTTTGCCTCCCCCTTTTCGTCATTTCCCTGCAGCTGCGGTGAAAGATACTCCAGCTGAATCTCCTGCTACATGAGAGTTTGGCAACAGAGTGTTAAGTAGGACTAGTCTGAAGCTCAGTCTGAAGGGCAGGGGGTCTCCAACATTATTTTGGTCCTATAGAGACCAATATTCTTTTTCTTAATATTAATAACTAAGCAATCTGGCATGAAGTTCACTTTACGTATAACCTTCAACAAAATCAAAGGGTAACTATTGATTCATACTCAAGATCATGAAGTGGCTTAAATTAGTAAAGAATTCTCTTTTCACCACATGGCAATTCTTTGACAGAACAAAAACTCTGGGGCTCTCCTGATGATTTTGGGCTGTAGTTGAGAAGCCATGGAGTTAAAATAAATGAAACAATAACCCCTTTATGTACACACAGATTTTTTTCAGTGCTGTTGCCAGAAAGAAACAAAGATGCTGTATCAAAAATGACATTATGCTGGGTAGTACCTTGGTTTAGGTGAGTGGCCTCTGTAACCTGAACACCGTTCACAGAACACTGTGCTCCATTCAGTGGTATCAGATGCACAGTACCATTGAGATTTTCAAAGATGCAGTGCTCGCTTTCCAAATCAAGGCCATGAAGAACTAAACACAAAGAAATAAAATAACGTAATTAGTCTATTAACAACTAGTAAGATTAGCATGCTGATAATAATCTATTTTGTACTACATATTTGAGAATATCTTTTCTCTTTGTTCCGGACAATGTTTTTTTTCTTCCTTCATCACCTTAAATCATCTCCTTAAATGTCGACGCGGTTTATTGCTTTATTCTAGTGGAAAGTAGTGGAAAGAGAGGCATGTTAGGTTGCTTGGGGTTTTTTGGTGTAATGTTCTCTCCTTCTGTGTTTTAGCACCAGATTAGCAAATGCTTCTTTGCTTCTGATAGCAAACAGTAAAGTAAAATTTACATCTTTGCAGAGACAAGGGTTTTTTGACTGGTTTCTGGGAAACAATGAAAGCTTCTTGACCTTAAAGCAACCATGCTTAAATCTGAAAAGACAAGATGTGACTGTAGACTAACAAGGATGGCTGAAATAAGGTTCTTACATTCTAGTGTATTCAGGCCTTTTATCAATCAGTTATGATATTTTCTGTCTCTTCTTCAACTAACGTACGATTATCCCTACCTGTATTGTTTAATACCATAAAACAACGCAAGTTTGCTAGTTTAATGAAATTTGTATAAAAGTTTTAATTGAGGCCTATTTTGACCCACAAAAATATACCAAAGTTATTTGACTCTCAGCCTCTCACCTGAGAAGTAAATGATGCAGTTTATTTAACTGAACTGCCTGCAAGCAACATATGCGACAGGGTTGTCCAGATCTGGCAGTTAGATGCTTTCTTAAGAAGTGAGTAAGAAAATCAGTAGAAATAGCCTATCTACTTTTTACCAACTTCTAGAATTTTCTTCAACTCGAATCTCAAGTCCAACGACTGCTTTAGGTATAACACTACTGTCGTTATACAAAGGCTAAGAGAACGACTGTGTAGTAATTGTGACATGTTTCTGAAAAAGGACGGTATCTTTACAAGACGCCATTTCAAAAGCAGAAAGAAATAAATTAGCAACAAGTATACAAATAAATTTTAAGCCCAGAAGCTATTTCAGAAGTCATGCTCCTTGAAGCAAATCCCACGTAATTCAGCTTTTGAATTTTCTAAAAACTAGAATACGCAAGAACATACAGCCAACTAACTGAAAAAGAGGAAGAAATTATGAAGCTTTGTTCACATATTGAGATTTTAAAAGATGGAACACCAACAGAAGAACATTAAAAATGCCAAATTCCATACCAATATCCTGTTCTGTCATAGCATCTTCTCTGCCAACATATGTTTGGCCCTCCTAATTAAGAGGGAAACATGCATTATTTTCAGTTGAAACCTCCCTTCCTCCCCCACAAAGATGTAAGTTATCCTTCCACTTTCCCAGAGTAACCTTAACGAAATATATGTGTAAACATACATGAAAAAAAAAGTAGGTAGCATTTTTAGAATGCTTTCACAGTCATTATTATACAATATTATTAGCAAATTCGAGTTTCAACTGTCCTGTGTAGAACCATCTTTGTAGTTTTGAGGCAATTAATCTAGATTTGGATTTCAAGTCAAGCTTTTACAATTAGATGAATGACAAACCAATATACATGGCTAGGAATATCAAACATCTCTGGTTAACCAGTTGACACTCAGGATGAACCTAAACAGGAAATTAAGAGATATTTTAACTGATCAGGTGCAACCTCTTAAGAGCTTTTTCTTACTATAGTGGAGAAATGTAATGAGCTTTTCTTACTATAGTGGAGAAATGTCATGAGCATTATATTTAGACAGCAAATTAATACAACAATTTGTCTACTGAAAAAAAAAAGTCACAAGGCATAAAAAGGCTATGGAAACACAGATGTGTATTTACCTTCAAATGGTACAAGATGATACCAGTGCTGAGAAGATCATCGTCAATGCCAATGAGATGAGGCAGTTCAGAATCTAACACAACACCTATCCCTTCTTTCCTCAGAGCCAAAGTTTGTTCCTGTAAAGGAAAAAAGTCTATTTATTAGGATATGCAAGAAATATTGCTCTTCCTTCTCTTTCTAAGGCACATTTAATGTAACTTATTCTCTGTAATATCACCAAAAAAAAGCACCGTTGTTTTTTTTTTTTTTAAAAAAAAACTCCCACATTTTTAATGTGACTTGTATTTCCATTAAGCATTCCAAGCTTGCTGTTCAGGAAATCTGTGAAGGTGTTATTTGAAAGAAACCAGACAAACAGCTGAATTATACCAGATAAGGAAGATCAATCAAGAACGTAACAGAGCAATATTGTCTAAAAGCAAGCTATGTACCACCTGCATAATGGTAAGGATTTAAAACTTCTTAGAATTCAGTACAGACAAGGAATAGAAAACTGAAAACTGTTTGGCAATCCTTTAAATAAACTGAACCTTGCACAATAAAAACCCCAGGCATCTGAAAATTTGGTAAGCCTATGCAGTTAAAACATCATCCAATGTAAAGTAAGCACTGAAAATAGTCAATAAATGTAAGAAATATTTGCAGCACATAATTTAAATGCTTCAAAACCCATTTGGGCAAAACTGTACAGCCACCTGTAGGATGAAGCATCATTCAGCAGGACTACAAGTGGGACACTTCAACCTCGGATAAAATACCACGTGACGTAGTACTACAGTCTACACAATAAATAAAAAATTAACTATAGCTTTGAAATACATTTTAGTATCTATCAAATTTTTTTTTTTCCAGTTGAAACAAAATCCTATTGACTTCTAGGCCTGCAAGATAAAGGCAACGGAGACTGTGGATGTGTACACACACTGCCTTTCAAAATGAATGTGTTTTTCTACCTAAAATAGCTAAGCCCTTAGAAACCGAAGAAGATTGACAACCCAGGAAGGAGAGGCAATGTCAGCAAGTCTCGCTTCTGTGTATTATAAAAGGCACACACTTTTCTCCTGGTGCTAGTAAACACAGAAAATAGGTTTTCTGACAGCAGTGTGACTACTCCTTTTCCAAGTCATCCGTACGCCTTCTCCAGAGCCAACCACAACACTACGCCGTTTGTAGCAAAAATCCAGAGATTGTTATATGTATTTTCCCAAGCAGAGCAACTTGACAAATTTGAAAGAAGAAAACAGATGAGGTATCTCATTTCCCTGCATAGTACAAAGAGTTATCAATATTGATACTGTTTATGAAATTCTAAGTATGGATACACCTGGGCAAGATGAGATGATGACACAACACACAAAAAGATGCTCCAGAACAGAACCAAGAAATCCCACTCTGGTCACGAATGAATTAAAAAATTCTCCAGCATTCAGAAAGAAAGAAAAAAAAAGCTGTGATTCATCTTGCCTTGCAGCTCTCTGACATTCAAACTGCACCCAGCTATTCCTTGATACTATAAAAGTGTCACCTCATAAAACCAAAAAATACAGCTTAAATCATTGTTCGACTAAAAAAGTAATTTCAGTCAAAAATACCTATCACATATTAAATATTTATTGAGTAGCATCTACTGTTATACATAATTTATAGTGTTCCCATATGACGAGGTTGAAGACTTAAAACACTGAGGACTGGTGGCCGTTTACACAACTGCTGGCACCTTCGGCCTGATGGAACTGATAAAATATTAAGAGCCACACATTCTTCCCCAGCAAAACAAAGCATTTGCCAACATCCCTGACAGAGGAAGAAATAGACATCCCAGGAGGCAAAGAAATTATCACTGGGTGAGAAAAATTATCCGTCAAATAATTAAGCACAAAGAAAATAAATGATTCTTCATTTTCCAGTTTTTTAGTATTTAACACATTTTTCCTGTATTCAGAAATAAAGCACGTTTAATTGTGATTTAAAATAGATGTGTTGCTTATTTATTCAGATCTAAAATTAAAGAACACAAATTAATTGAGTTTCTAAACCCTTATTTTGTAAATGACTACCCTTCACACACAGAATGCATCCTCTGTTGATGGAAGTATTATAATAAATGCAGTGGACAGCAGCTGAGATTACCTACAAATATTTTTTTTTTCTTTAATACTTGTTGTAAATTAACTTTTATCTTGAGACAAAATTTACTAAAAATCCTGAATCTTACTCAGGTATCTGGAGTAACTGCTAAACTTCAGTCATTTGGCTTAAAATTTAATTCCAGACTCAAAAGTTTCTGCAAAGAAGCCTCCAAACACCAAACTACATCCTTTTGCCCCAAACAGGAGTCACAGAAACCCCATCAGCAATAGCTCTTTATTACTCTGTTCACCCACAGCAAGAGAGAGAGAGAAGAAAAAGGCCAGAAAAAAGTAGTCAAATTGCCCCTCTTTCATCCTCGATGGCATAGGAAGGATGTTTCTGAAGGAGGACGGACCTCTTTTGGAATAAATGGCAGGTCTGTAAGCTATTATAAGGCAGAGAAATTGTTAGGTTTAATTGATGATTTGATTCATTTTCATTTGTGCAACACAGTTTTGACAAGCAGCCCCTTAAATCAAATGACAAGAGCAGGAAAGGTCACTGTCCCTATTAAAAAAATACTAATTCAGAACATTTATGGAAACCTCAAGGTGCAGTTGAAGAAAGCCGAATGTACCGCATGCATCTTAGCTTGAATTATCCTTGAACAGAAGATTGTACATCTACACCCTTACACCCTCAGCATTTAAGATGCATGCATAGACTGTGCAAAATAAAGCAAGTTAAGTATTACCCACAAAGGAGCACTCCAGTTAATATAGATGGGTACTGTGTGAGAAGGAAGGAAAAAAAAAAAAGATTTTCTTCTTCTTCAGGAGCTCTTACTCATTTGAAGAGTAGAAACTCAGAAAATAATTCTGAGCCAGTACATAAGAAAACACTTCCTTGAGTCAAAGTTAAAAGAAGAGTATCGTATTGTATATTTAAATGATGGTCTCTTTGAATTTAGCTCTTGACTCAGCAGTCAGAAATACCCTGCTACAGTAAATTCATTAACACTTCTGTGAGAGATGGAAGAGCTATTGTGAAATCTCATCCCTTCTGCACCGATGTACCGAGTTTGCCGTATTAACTGATACAGAGGCATTTCCAAGCTCACAGCAAAGATACTCACTAGTAGTTTAGGAAGAAAATCTTTGTGTAAAGTACTTTTTCAAGCCACAGACTTAATCTTCAACATATACAACTGCCCATGATAAAGAACACTTCCAAGATAGATAGAATTTCTTTAAATGCATTTCTGTAAATGCACACACAGAGAAATGGAATTACACAAATTTAATTTCTTAAACAGCACACTAAATTAACTTAAAAAAAAGAAATTAGCCCAAAAGACATTTCTAACATTCCTTGACCAACCTACCAGTAAAGTGAAACATATGTTGCTACTGTCCCAGCACATATTAAAGAGTACACATAATTAGTACGCTGCCCTGTTAATGAACTGAACCTCTTGGAGGAGTTTAATTTCTGTTACACTTTCCAATGCAAAACCTCAATTCTTTTATTTAAATATTGAACAGTTAGCTGCTGGCAGAGAGTCCTGAGAATACACTGTGCAGACACTTTCAGCAAAACATAACATTATGCTCGCTAAGTAAATTGTCCAGATGTCTATATTTAAATTATGCAAAAACTTGTAATACCAAATTAAAGAAATTATGGGTAAAAATGTGCAATGGCAAAAGTCTTCGCATTAATATTTAACCAGACTATTCTAGAGCAGATTCTTACACTAACAGGTACTTTGGGTGCATTTGATTTCATTGAAAATATGCTATTATATCTGGAGTTCACAAGATACTCAGTGGCCCAGCACTAACATTAAGCTCTCCATAAAATATATAAATGTAAACTGTACACAAGGGAAGTTCTTAATTCTTAATTGGTTTTCCTCCAGTTATGTATTCTGTACATTTTGTATTCCCTTTAAATCACCGGAAACAAATGTTTCATACCTACAGGAAAGAAAAAATATCCTATACTGCTCCAAATTCAGAGACACATAAAAACGCTTCTTTCCAAACCACGCAGATCACAGAATTAGGGGAGTAGAAAAGAAAATTATTCAGCAGGAGTTCACAACCAAAAAGCAACCCCATGTTAAACCGAAGGGCACTGCAGACATCAATAATTTACATAGATGTAAGAAATGGTGAGAAAAGGGAATTACTTGTAGACGAAGGCACAGGGTGTCCATGGCCTGTGGTTCCATAGCTCCAAGAACCACAAACACAGAAAGTATGGGAAGCTTTCTGGGGAAGGACTGCTACCCACTCACCCTGGTTTATATTCCAAAATTGGGTACTATTGAATAAACCCTACTTCACCTATGGGGGCATTTAACTTGAGCCAGTATAATTTTTCTTTTACCAACAGTATAAGGGATGAGAATGTTTGAAGTTTGATTTAAAACCATATTTCTTACTGTCTTAACATATGTTACCAGTAAATATACCTTAGAAATTTGTTGTCAATACAAATTCTCAGTCTCTTTTGATCCCGATTTTTTACTTTAAAAAAAAAAAATATTCTTTACAGCAATGAGTTCTTCAGCTATTATGCATGAAAATCAAAATAAGAAAACATTTCTCTCATTCACATTTACACCTTTTTTTGACACAGTGAACTGTTTTTAACTCATGTTGAGAGAATAAGAAAGATCTTACTATTTTAAACTCAAATTTGTGGTATTAAAAAAAAATTACTTAATGATTAATTATGCAGGTTTTTTTGCTTTTGGCAAGTTACCTTTCAAGAGATCAGTGTGGAGAAGGGACAAACATGGAAGCAGCACTCCTGACTGAAGAGAAACGCCTCCTTTCCTGGCCACCTCCCTATCTTCTCACTTTGCAAAACCTTTCATAATTCTTGACATTTTCAAGAAAATAAGAGGTAAAATTCTTTGGGGGACTATTTTTGTTACCTTTCTTTACCCAGTCCTTCCTTTTTTTTTCTTAGTTTCGACAAGGTCTAGCCCAAGACCTCCATAACCACGGTGTTTTCAATCGCATCATACGCCTTTTAATAACATGTAGCTTTCTGATTTTTTGCATAACCAAAGTGCAGCAATGCTACCAGTGTTATCTACATTCACAGCTTTATACTTTAACAACAACGTGCACTGCTTGCCTTATGAAGAGGGAGGAAAAGAAAAAAAAAATCACATTTAATTTGCATTATCTAGTAAATACCAATGTAGATCCCCTCACAATCCCAACAACTAGAGAAACTAAACTCCAGTTTATCAGCACGAATAATTTTTCACTTAAACTTTGTTAACCTGTAAATCCTTTTTGCATTTAGCTGAAGGCTGTCATCACATTATAAAGCCAAACAAGCTAAATTATAGATCACTGAGGTTTTCCAGAATAAAACCCAGCAATAGTTTAGCTGAATACATTACTAGAGCTTCCATCAAACAATTGAAGTACAAAAGCTAAATTATTCTGTAGTTTTCCATATTAATATATTGCTTTGACACCCTAACTAAATTATCCCGTAATCAGGAACTCAGATCAACAAAATATTCTCTTATTGTACGCATCATCCGTGCATTCCACAGAAGTCTGATTTATCTTTAGAGTTACAAAATTTTCCAGATATGTCATTGGGGTATGTGATGCTTTTATTATTCCTGTATCACCCTCCATACATTTCTGCGTTTATCTACATTAATCAAGTACTCTTCTGAAATATGAAAGCTTTCAGTGCAAATGAAAAAATACTGTTTATCATCATGTTTCCCCCCTTCTTCTTTTTCTTTTTAAACAGGGGAATATTTTGCCTACTTAACTAAGACAGACGATACTCCAGCATGCAATTCCCTTCTGTGTAAGCTATGAAAGTGTTGTTTGCAAATATATTACATTCCATATGGCACTGGTAAACAATAACTGTCTTTCATGTAAACGCCTAACTTTGGTCTTAGACCTCAACTTGCACGCAACTCTGCATGACTCAGAATTGCTAAAGCCTCAAGGTTGATGCAAAACCCACAAAGCATTTCTGTTGCGTGTTTGAGCAAACACTTGCAAAACAACAACCTGTTACTAAGGCAAAAGTCTACCTAAGAGCTCTCACAAAAGCAAGTCTTGTAAACCCAACTACGCAACGAGATCACCACTCTTGTACAAAACAGCTGTAGACCGTGGCCCAGCTCCATCTCCACATTATTTCTTTTTTTCCCTTCTAAATACAAACTAACTGCTATTTTCCACTCAAAGCTTACTGCCATTATTTGGGTGGTACAGCCCTGTTTGGAGGGGTTTTTAATGGATTAAAAATAGGAGGATTTAAGAGGAATACACTGCAGACGGACTTCGGTTTCTATTTACAGAAATTATCTGAATAATTCTAGATTTAATTCTTCTGAAAGAAAAGTGCTACATAAACAGATGGAATACTCCTCTGAATTTTCAACTGCATCGCACGCTAATTATTGTATTTCGAAAGAAGACGCAGCCAGCTATTGAAGTTGCACTCACAATATTAAGAGGCAAGAATACTAAAAATTTAGTAAAGTTTCCAGTAAGCCCTAGGAAACACATGAAAGCTTACTTAATAGTTCTGTAATTTAAGCAAGGTTTCAGGCATCTTAAAACATCAGCAATGCTTAAAACATCAGGCTGTTTAAAACATCGGCAATGTTTCTTACACCTGAGGGGAAAGAACTGAAAGTGACCTCCTATGTTACCTAACGCAGTTCCCAAATATCACAATAAATCATTTTATAGATTACATTCAGGCTCTCATCCGTTAGATAATGTAAATTGTTTCAAAATACTTGGTCTGAACTTACTACTAGTCAGTTCATAGTGCTCAATTTTGCATCACCATTGACATTCAGCTGAAATAATTATTTTCCTTCTCCAGCATTTATTCATTGATATAGCTACTGATATCATTCATGCCCACTCTCCTTACCGTTGTTACACCAGACTAAACTCCAAGCGTCTCCTTTCACGTGACCACACTGCCCATAGCCAGGTGTCTAACGTGTCTCAAGGCTATCTATCTTCCTTCACCTTGATGACTTACATGCCACGGGCCCAGTGTATCTGCAATTTTGCCAGCACCGCGTACAACGCCACCCTTATTTTCCACTCAGTGCACAAAACATCGAGCTCATTCTTCCAAGATTTCATTTGCCTTTCACAGGGGCATGAAAGTGAGGTCTTGCACCATCCTCCTCCCCTTCCACGGTGTATTAAGTTCTTACTGCTTCTGCACGGCAAATTCTGTGTCATACATCACCCTTCTATTATTCTAATCCTTGGAGTCGTCCTGTCTGCTGTGAGATGCTCTGCTAGACAAATTATGTCTCGCAGCTTTAGTATCAGCAAACTTCACCAGTTAACACACCTAAAGAAATTGTTAAACACGACCAAGCCCAAAAATGAGTTCCAACACCACCTTCCAAAAAAACCCCACTACTACCAACTTCCCTTCCCTCCCACTACCACCACTTTTATTTTATTTCAATTCTAATCTCCACACTGTTTAATTAAGGAAATAGCTTCCTATGTGTCACGGGGTCAAATGCTTTACCGACATCCACAGAGACGAGAACCAGTCCTACAGCTGTTTCTAGCAGCGATCACTGATGGACAGAACCAGGTCCAGCACGTCCTAAGCAGACAAACCAGGACCAGCTAGCCCTAGAAGCAATCACAGACTACAGACAGCATTATAAATATTAATTAAATAGGAAACGACTACTTATAAACCAACACATTTACAGGGAAGAAGGTAGTTATGATTGTTCCAATTTTTGAAAGACATATGGCAGAAATTAATAAAACATTTTAAAGAAGTTCTCACAAGAAAACCATTTTTTAAAATTAAAGTCTCCGCACTAGTCCAGCAAATATAAGCCATTCAGGAGGCAGTATCAGTCAAGATTTTGAGTCCCTCCACAATTTACTTCCGCATAATGAACGTAGGTCAGAGTAGCAGTTCTGAATTTAACATTTGCATTTAGCTTTAAATGTTTAGTTCTGCTAGGTAGCATTTTAGTAGATTATTTTTCTTTCATTTTATCTTGATTATGGAGCTTATAGTGACTTTTCTGGTAATTGACAAAGGTATAATCACCTTATTTTCTTCCCCAGAAATAATGTGCTAGGTTTTACTAGGTCAGTGACAGCAAATACGAGTTGTCACTTACGTGAAGTTTTTAATGCAAATTAAAGGACTATTAAAAGGTCAGAAATTGCAAAAAATATATTCACTTTGATCTCAAGGCAAACATTTGAGGATGCTACAAAAAGACAGAATAAAGTGCCCTTTAAAAACTATCAGTTTGATTTTGTGTACCCAAAGCATAAAATAATCAGTACTTTAAGCTGGCACAAATGGCATTAGCAACTGGTGGTACATCATGAAGTGAGTAGGATTGCTGACGCTCTTATTTTGGTAAAGAAAACTGGTAAACTCAGTTGAGGAAACTAAACTCTTCCCAGCTACTATACACATCTTCCCTTAATTCATGTTCCAGTCAAATAAACCTTATCTAAAAACAAACTCAAATTCTGTCATTAACGGTATACAGGATATGTATATGTAAATATAAATAAAAATTGTATACATATACATAGTACACTGTCAATTGACTTGAATTTTCTACATTGCAGCATTTACAGCACAAGAATTGAAAGCCAGGAGAAGAGATGCAGGAAATGCCCACGCCCCTTAATTACACTTAATGAAACTACAGTTTATTTCACAATTTTAACAATGAAATCAAAATGAACAAGTCATTCTAATTCGCAATAGCCCAGTATAGTAACTTAACTGCTTTCAAGAACAGCATAAGGGGATGCCACATGCTTGAACTGTAATCATAATAAAAGGACCTCAATTTTAACTAGAAACAATAATGAATCACATCTATAGATGCCAAACAAGATGAAAGCATCCATAAGAAAAAAAAAAGGTCAAACATAGAAGATAAACATGCATAACATTGGGGGAAAGGACAAAATAACAAAAGCATAATTCCCAAAATATATTCACAAGAAACATGTATTGTTTGTATCAAAGGGAAGCATCCTTTAAATTTAAATAAAAACAACGTATACTTTGAAATCTACAATCTAGCATCAGTCCCTAATACCATGGCCAGAAGAAATAATGTATCTAATGGAATCTAAAAAAAGCTCACCCCAAAACTTAAATCATATTTCATAGCCAAGACAGACATTCCAAATATTGACTTAAGTGTAAAGTCATTTTTTGTAAATTCAGCTAAAACTGAATGCGAAAAAACCAGGAGAGGAAACTCTTTCAACCTATGTAATCTAGACTATAGTATGTTATGGCATATCTTGGCAGACTGCAGTTATACCAGATTTAAGTATTTGTTAAATTTAGGGCCAATTTAGCCAATGAGAGTAACTTAGAAGAGCAGTTAACTTTGTCAGCTACTAACAGAAAATAACACTTCCATTAAAGACACAAACTCGCTGGACGCTTTGGGAGAAAACGCAAAGCAATCTACCCAAACTTCAAGAAGCAATCACTGACCTTCGCACTTTGCTGCCCGATTTGAACCCTAACTGGATGGCTGCCATCTTTTTTTGCACTCTCAGAAAAACCTCCAGAGGACTACTTTTTGCCAGATAATGCAAAACAATAAAAAAGAAAGTCATGTTCACCAAAGGAGGCACGACATTTATTATATTTACATATTGTAAAAAAAAAAAAAATGAAGCGGGTTTTTCTTCTTCAGTGGCAAAGCTTTACATTATTTTTATAACCATACTGAGATTTGAAAATGTTAGTGCACAAATGGCAGCCTTGCCTCTCACCTGAATGCGCAGCGACCCCGGACAGGTAGAACTGCACCTCAAAAATTACAGATCTAGGGGAGGCAATTCATCCCACTATGTAAATGAACTCAAAATAAAAGATTAATGCACTGATATAGAGTACAATGGAGCACTTTTCAATGATTTATAATGACTGGCAAGTAAATATCACCAATCAGAACAGATGGACGGCAAATCCACTTGTTCAATCCCAGACCTTTGAGGCAGCCAGGACACTAAGAGTTTCATATTTTCAGAAGTTAAATAAGACCTCATAAAGGGTCTAATTTTACCTATTTCAATAAAAAGCAGGTGTTTGAAATATTCATTTAAATGCTTCACTAACATAAATTGTCAGGAGCAGATTAAAAATATCTTTCAAAAATGTTGCGAACCAAGACTACGTGACATTGAAGACAGCTCGAATTTAATACATACGGTGTCTTTTCTTAACGAAACCAGTTCACAGGTGGATTAAGACCAAAAAGATCACTGGTAAACAAAAGCTTATGACTGACCTCTGAATACTACTTGTTGAGTTCAGAACAAACTTTAATACTGCTTTACCAAAAGCAATCTGGCATTAAAAGATTTAAGTATGTTATTTTAAATACAGAGAAAACTTTTACATTTCCTGTCTGAAGCACCTTATACTTGAAGAAAACTATAGAGATTAAACCTAAACCCAAATATAACCAAATTCTCTCTCCCAGGCATATTTCAATTAAGTATCTTAATGAGTGTCTTAAATTCAGCTAATCAGTTTAGGTCTTAAGAGACTGGCAACTTTAAAGGAAAACGGCCCAAAGAAAATTCCTCAGGAAGAAACCCTCTCGGATTTCCCTGGGTTAAGGATACAATAAGATTCAATTTCCCTGGGTTAAAGGAATTTTTAACCTTAAATTCCCTCCTTTGCCTTTCTGCTACGTTCCCTATATAGGGCCCTAACTCTGAAACCAATCAAGGTCCATCAGACTGCTGCCTTCTTCCCTCCACATCTCAGAACTCCACATTGGATTTTGCCGCCATCTCTGACTGAAACCAGAGGAAAAAAAAAAATAATGAGACACCACGATGTGATCACATAATTAAAGACTGTGTAAACAGAAGGAAATGGCAGGGGGATTACTGTAATTCAGCTGGGCATTTTAAGCATCTACGTTGCAGCTGCCCAAAACTGTGACTTTATATTTGCCACATCCTCAGCTGCATTTTCACAACGGAAAAAGCTTTCCCTGCAAAAATTAAGTTGGCATACGTAACCGAAGAGACGAATGGATCTGTGCATTCCTATAGGGGCTCAGAAAACCAGAAAACCAAAACTATATGCTCTTTTTTAACACAGATAATTCTTGGTTAAGTGGTAGTCACTCTGGTTTTTTTTCCCCCCCCAAAAAAAATATTCAGGGGTCCCTGCAACATGTAATCAGTAAATAAATTAATATTCCAGAGCAATTGCCACATCAATATTCTAAACTCTGATTTTCTCAGAGCTCCATTTAGAAAGCTGTCACCGCAGAAGGTGCAGAAGCACAAATGACAAGTGCACCCTGCTGGGGGAAAAAAAAACAACCCACCAAAAAAAACCCCAAAACACACCCACACACAAAAAAACAAAAGACACCTACAACTAAGGACATGTCATTCCTTCATGCAAAGCATAATTCACAATTAGTTATCCCAATTTTTTTAATAAAAAAAGCTTCTGGACAGCTTATCTTGTTCCTTAGAGCAATCAAGCTTCCCACGGTGACTATGGTATGGGATTTTGAGTTGTTTCCCTTGACCAGAAATTCTTCTTCAAAACAAACGTCTCTGCATTCAACTGAAAAGAGAGACCAGTCATTGCTTTTTCTGAAGATTCAAATTCTTAAGTCACGTCAGCGCCATTCTTCACATTCGTCAAACCCTTGTGCCGACCATGGCACTATCCAACCGAAATGTATACTGTAGCCTGAGCTCAGGAACAGAAATGAAGGAGGACGGTAAGAAGCTTCTAAGGGGTGGTAACAAACTAATTCCCTCTTTATGGCATCAGACTGCTTCTTCACATAATTAACGTCCGAGTACCTTTGGACTACTACAAAATGCAAGAAGTGGAAACACTGTTTGGTTTGTTTTGAAATGTAACCCATATCCAGGTTTGTTTCCTTATGCTGCGTGAACGCAGTCACAAAATGAGAACACAAGGGGAAATGAAAACCAGTTGAAAACAAAATAAATTTCCAACCTTTGACAGTCAAAGATTTGGAGATTTGCTCATGCGGGAAGATACTTTTTAACAGAGATGCACCACAGAAGAAATTCAAGAATTTAATGAAACACATTCAGAACAAATCCTTCAGCAACAGTTTGTCCAGATGATGCAAATCAGACTTTTAAAGAAACTAAATGTAAATATTTAACAAAAGCTATATGGAATTTGACATTTTGAAGATGAGCAAGTCCTTAACTGGTCTGTTGTGGACTAGTTTGCCTTAATTATGTTTTCTGAATTTACCTAAGGGTAAAATCTCCAGGCACAGAAACGGTGATATTCATGGATGAACTATTACTAGGTCAGAAGCTGCCCAAAATTGTAAATCTTTTGCCAAAGAAGTTCCTGCAAAGCAACGAGACTTCTTTCACACAGAAGGAAGTTGTGCTGGGGAAAAGAAAAAAATTAACTACCCCATAGTATTCTGTCTAAACCCTGTGTTTTAGAAGTATTCATATAGCCAAATCCAACTGAAAACAAATGGGAATTAGGCAACTAAAGTACTTTCAAGAACTCACTGACGTTTCAGTACCCAAAACAGGGATAACCTGAAACACTAGTGCATTACCCTCCAACAAATAAAACTGAACCTGCGCTCTCTTTAACAAGACTCTATTGGATGAGTCAATCACTGCTGACAAGATTTTTGATTTCCTTCTGGGAAGACTGCAGTGGAAAGAGAAGGATATTAAGTTATATTAGATTGTCAGGGCTGAGTATTCTCTATATGTCTCAATAATATCCTCACAGTCAGAGGGGAAAATAGGTAAGGGTAGCAGAAAAAAAAAATTGCATAATAAAGCAATTTTGCTGTGGACCAACTGGAAAAACCTACAGTAACAGTGGGAGAAAAATGATTTGGAAACAACACAGATGTGTTCCCAGAGCTATTCACGTTTGCGTTGATGGGTTAAACTATCCAGACTACATGCTGAAGAGATGGAACAGACCCACTCCTTACTTTTGAATGCTGAATTTCCTCCTGGAAGACAGGCAAACATTTCCATCAACAGTTTTCCAGACAACTAGCATATACATAGTCATCCCGCCAATATTAGGCAATATTGGAAAACTATGTCAGGAAATATTAGAATGCCAGCATTATGAAACTTATTGATACAATGGTTCAGAACATAAAAAGATTTATCAAAGCATAATATTACTCAAAGAACTAAAAGAGGAACAAGGAACAGCCACCGCAAAGCACGAGAAAACATTTACTGTCAACACGACTGTATGGATAAGGGGAACAAAAAGGCAGGAGAGGAGAAAATAAGATTTCAAAAGATTGTGAAATCTGGTTTGCGCTGACTAGTAATAATTCCTTAAAAGATGAAGGGAGAAACAGAACTGAGTATTTAGCTTATGTTTTGGATGGGAATCGGTTACACGGACACCCCTCTTGCTCTGCAGGCTGGCTCCCTTACAAAATACTTATCACAAAGAGATCAGCCAAGACAAAACACTGAGCAGCAGCTGAAAGAAATTCGATTGTGTCTAATTGTGATTGACAAGACAATCCTAGGGTAAAAAAAAAAAAGTCTGTTCCAAGAAAACAGCTTTGAAATATTTGAGATTCCCATTAAAGCGACAGCCTACACATTAACTAGGAAAAGCTATTTTGCTCCACACTGTGTCAGTGGAGCTGCTCCTCTCCTTAGTGGGTGTCTGTTAAATAAGCTTTTTTGTATTCTATAAAGCTATATACAATATCAAACTTCTCACCTATGTTTTACTCTGTTTAGCTTGACACAGGTATGGCTTCTGCAATAATAAAATAAGCTTTGAATCACCTGCCACAGAAGTAGTAAATGTTATTTGGGAGACAAGGGGAAGAATGGAGGAAATATGGAACACAGAATCAGCGACGAGGTGTGCACTTTATAATCTGTGAACATGCCAAAACTACGTTTTGTACTATCTTAGGACTTCCGTAAAACACTTTTGAAAATTAAAGGCTATGCTCTTCCTTTATAAGCAATCAATTAATTATTTATATAATCATCAATTATGAAATGTGATATTGATTCCCTCATGTATATGTACATTAAATAAGGAACAATTCCTATTACGTCTTCTCCTTCGAGTCAATGGGACAAAGAAATAACACCATCTCTCTGGCTGCCAGTCAGTTTCAGTACAATTAAAACTAAAAGTTGAGTACAATTAAGACACTTTAGTCTCCCAAGAGGAAGAAACTTCTACTATCCAAAGCCACAAAGAAAACCACAACTGAGAAGAAACTTCCTAATCAGATTTTTTGCTGTCTCCTAGAGCTTTAGGCCACACCACCCACATCGATCAAGAAAAGCCATTAAAGAGTCTGCAACAACCAAGATCAGAAAATCGTAGTTTTGTTGTGAGCAGCTTACTGTGAAAGCGCAGGTGCTCCAGCAGCAGCCCACATAGGCATCAATAGCTCTCCGAAACGAATGTCAATTAAAAAGGCAGATGCAGAACTGCTCAAATGAGGAGCTGCTAAGATAGTGAAGCTAAAAGGATGGAAAAACAATAATGCTATTCTTTTAAAGTATACGGGAGTTACAGGAGTTCTTCATCTCCTAAGGTCAGCTTACCTTTTCCACTTTTTATTGTTTCTCTTTCCCTCTCAAAACCAATGACCACGTGCTCACCGCTGACATACAGCTGTCTATTAACACACAGAAACTCTACTATTGCAGCAGCACCCCAAAGCACCACTACATTTTATGTGCTGCAAGGATTTCCACTAGAAGCCTTGGCAAATTCAAAGTAATTTTTCAGGAAATTTGGCCTTTGTTCCTGGAATTACAAGGACAAACTTAACAAGTTGCAGCACCCGCTCCTTGACACTTTACAACTTGTACAGACAGAACCACTACTGACATCTGAGAAAAATTCCCTGAATAGAACTGCAGGATTTGGCTAATTGCAAGTAGAGGTGCCTGTTTGGCTGCTCAGGCTTCCTGGACAGTAGCCTGTAAAATCCTGTTTTCCAGTGGCTTATAAAACTTAAACCATCAAAGCGTCCATCTTCCATGCTGGAGCATCTGCTGCAGGCTGGATTCTGCCCCCAGCAGCTTGGGTTTAAGGGAAAACTATTCTTCTCCTTCAAAAAACCGAGGCACGTAGAGCACTTTGCTATGTCTCAAGCTGGGCAGGCTTCACCTCTTCGCAGCTTCCTATGCGTGACCACTCTAAGCATACATTAGTCTCAAAGGAAAAATAAGTCTATGTACTTCAGCACCGACATTCAGGGCAGAGAATAAGACTCTTTTTTGCCAGTCGTGATCCTTCCTAGCAGGAGGTGCTATACCTTCCAGCTAAGAGACAGCAGCTCTGCCCTTGGGATTCTTCATGCTGGTATCTAAAAGATGGAAAGGGGTCTGGCTGGAAGAGAAAGAAAACGGCTATCTTAATTCATCCTCTTCTCCCATATGCATTACAATACAGTCTTTAATTACATGATCATATATTTTCTACAGGACCTGTGAATAATTCATTCCATAGACTGTACTCTGGGAATGAATCAAGAGAATGCAGTGAACTAGACTATTATCTACAGGACTCCTACCTCATTTGTTGCTAAAACTGGATGATGAATGAGTCATGGAATTGTAGAGGAAAAAAAACCCACCCTAGTTTCATAGCCAATACATTTATTCATTTTAAAAGCTATTTCAGTTTTTGTGTGTTTCTTGGGGGATGGGAGAATTAAGAAGTGTTTCACTTACCTGGAGTTCTGCTTTGTTTATAATTTACCTAGTAATACATTACTTCAAATCTATTAGCCCCTTCCTCAGGGCCAAAACGTAACCCTCGCTATTGAAAGAAAATAAAGGAGCAAGATGATGTATGCTAGTAAGCAACAACTACCAAAGAGAAAAAACATAAACTGTGGACTAGCAATGCAGCAGCAAAGCCTTTTGCAGAGAATCATAGAATCATAGAATCACTTGGGTTGGAAGAGACCTTCAAGATCATCGAGTCCAACCATAACCTAGACTGCCAAAACCACCCCTAACCCATGTCCCTCAGCACCACGTCCACCCGTCTTTTAAATACCTCCAGGGACGGCGATTCCACCACCTCCCTGGGCAGCCTCTTCCAATGCCTGATAACCCTTTCGGTAAAGAAGTTTTTCCTAATATCCAACCTAAACCTCCCCGGCACAACTTGAGGCCATTTCCTTTTGTCCTATCGCTTGTTACTTGGCAGAAGAGACTGACCCCCACCTCACTACAACCTCCTTTCAGAGTAGAGAGTGAGAAGGTCTCCCCTCAACCTTCTCTTCTCCAGGCTAAACAATCCCAAATGAAAATCCCCAAAGATGGACAGGCTTGGTCGCTGTCACATTCTTGTCCCTCGCAGGCCAGCTACTGAGGCGGAGTGAATGAACCTGAAGAGACACATGGAAGTCAGAAACCAGAGCCAGCCTTTCCTTTGTGCAGGAATACAGCCCTACTGCAACAGCAGCAGCTTTGTGCTGCCATCTGCATTGAGACATCTCTTAGTGGATTTCCTTACAAATATCATCCCAGTAGTAGGGATGAACAAAGAACAAGCACATCGCTCCAGCGGCACTCCTACCGCAGTCCGGCTGCACGAATCAAGGCTGTGCTTAGTTGCCAATTAAGACATTAAGTCAGGCGACACAACAGTACCATGTACTCAAAGCTATCAAAATCATGCCGTAATAAACTCCTAAATATACTGCTAAAAGCACCAGCAGAATAAAACTGTTCTAGTATTTCATATCCAATACACATTGCCATTAGAAACAGTTCCTTTGTGGGGGACTCAAGATAAATTATGTTTTTCATCTAAAATGTTGATGTTGGAATGCTTCTTTATCCTCCCATAACCAAGTCCAACAAGGAATTTACATTCTGTCTTTTCTCCTTCTCACTACGTCTCTGCTGATTCTCTAGAAGAAACAGCTTTCAGGGTATATTTCTTCTTCTTTTTACTACAGGCTAAATCAGGAGCTTCCACCGCTTTCAATTTAGCTCCCCTTCCTGCCACAAGAAAATTAATAGAAAAGCAGACCAAATGCCCAGGAGGAATTGTTGAACAAGTGGCATCTGAGCTGTAGAAAGGATTTCAAAAGCAACTCACTCTGTCTGACTCCCTCTCATTTGAAAACTGCCTACGAGCCCTAGGGATGGATTAAAGCTAAGCATGGCCTGGATAATCTACAAATGCAGGGCCCCAGCAGTAAGGAGGATGGCAGCAAAATACTTGGGAGTATGGTTATTCCTAGAAACCGGAGGGCCTCTTTCGGAATGCACAGCCTTGATCAACCAAACTATTCAACCCTGCCTTAATCCGTGGCTGGTGAGCTCAAAAACGGCGGCCTCCGACTGTGTTTCTCTGATGGTCCAGGTGGTTTCAAGTGGGAAAAACGGTTTAAAACTGAAATAAAAAACAATCAGTAGCATTAGGCAGCTCTTGCTTGCGACCTTCTAGCAGAAACTGAAAGTTAAAAGTGGTCAGACCACCGCAGAGGCATTCCAAGCAGCTAAAGAGGCTGCAAGAGAGAAAGGAGGTTTCTTAATAAGATGAACACAGGTGGCAGAGACAGACTTGAAATCAGACAACTATTTCTTTTGAAATCTACTTTTGACTGCTGCACTCAGCGTTCCCCAGGTGGCTGGGACCCTTTCAATAGTGTTTCTATTAGCAAAAGAGCTACAGTAGATCAGTAGCACCAGTTTCCAATTTAGTATTTTTTTCTTCCTCTGACAACAGCAAGCCAATGCCGAGCGCGGACAAAGCACTGAAAAAAAAATCACTGGTGAGCAAAGAGCAATGAGAGCTGCTCTCCTAAAGAAAAAGTAATGTGTATCTCAGAACAATCATATAAACCTTTAAAAAGTTTGTTTATTTGCTGTTATAGAAAATTCTCTCTACTATTTTCTTTCTTCTCAGTCTGCATTGACCTAGGCATACTTACCATACTGAAGCAAGGGGGATGATCTGTTAAAGTAATAACCATCATTGAATAATGGCACCTGTTCAGTAATATAGTATGAAAATATATAACGTCTACTTAAGGTAAACCAAATTAGGTTTGGGTGATGTCTGTCCAAACACAAATTCCAAAGCAGAAATCTGTGTGGCCAATAGCATAAAGATCCTGGGATCTTTATCATTCATTTTATCTTAATGACACCAAAAAAAAGGGGGGGGAGGGAGGTAGGGAGGGGGTGCATATAATTCTATGTTTTCATGTCCCAGCTTCTGAACCAGCCCCCAAAGAACAAAAAGTCCATTTGTAGAGGAAGCTTCTGACATTTAGTAATGACACTTTATCCCAATTTGAAATTTCGCAACCAGAATAGATGATTTTATAGACTACAACCACTGCCAGTAACTGCTACACTTGCGAAAAAACTAAATAATGCAGAAGGCCAGGTGTAAGAAAACAAACCCTAATAAAACTGAGAGCTAAACTAGATATTACTTTTCATTGCTCAGAAGGCAGGAGTTATGGGTAAATACTGTACAAGGACTGAGAATGGTAAACGTTCCCATGTTTTCCGATAACTTTCTCAAAGAGATGGAAAAAACCCAATAAGCTCATTAAATTTTAATGTACTGAAATTCAATTAGAAATCCACAGAAGTGATTAATGAAGAGAAAAATGTTAAAAGAAACAGTTATGAATAGAAGCTGCATATCATTGCCACCGGCTTTTCAACAGCAAGATCCATTAGAAGAGAAAGCAAATAGCAGAAGAGGCCTGGTGAAAGATCTGTATGTCCAAAAGCCTCCCTGCTTTCTCAACTATATTACCTGGTCAAATAAAAGATACTACCTCTCCCAGAAACTGTTCTTTATATCCCTAAAATATCAGAGCTGCAACAACGTTAAGCAAATAAATATATTTTAAAGGCTTTAGCTAAAGTAATTTGTCAAACATTCTAGATATACAGTTCTTTGAAAAAGAGAGTTGATAAATGTACCGACAAATAATTGAAATAATTTTGAATGTACATCATCACTTTACAGTGCATCCCACCTGTGAATTGTTGTCTGGGAGCATTTCTGTCAAAACAGTTACACGGGTTCTTCAGGACTTGCTCCTAAACCAATGCTTTGGCATTCCCATCATCTTACTTCAGTAGATCCAAACAGCAATGAAAGTCAAGATACTGCAAATCACTTTGCCTTAAAATATCTGAATTAAATCTGAATTAAGCATGCAGAAGAACCTGATTTTTGTATCAGCAGTGACATCTAGTGCAAGAAATGAAACACACATTTAAACAGGCTTCTAGAAAAAGAGAAGCTATTATCATTTAGTGTCTGATTTCTGACTGAGATAGACAAGGATAATTAACATCTGCCCTTTAAAAACTTTCTTAGTATCTTGTGTTCTGCACAACACTCACCAGCCAGCTGAAGGGAATCTTATTAAGCATAATATGTTAGTAGGAGACTATTTAATGCAAACAAGCATTTTTCCTTTCCATACAAATTCAGCTTGATAAATGTAAATTGTATTACCTAACTGTTGGAGGGCAAACAATTGTTGAGAAAGCAAACGTCCCTAGGAACAGAGTTGTTCCTCTATTTATTCTATCAACTTTTCTAAAAGAAAGCAAACTCTGCAGTAACATCTGACTTACATTCTTTCTGCCAGCTCCAGAGATATGCAATCCTATTTTAATTTTGCAGTGAATTTTCAAGTTTCCTTAAAAATTCAAGCAGAAGACATAGCTTGTACAAAGGAAACAAAAACTGGAAGCAGGCAATGAGCGTTGTCTAATACAGATGACAAATAGAAGAAGCTATAAAATAACAAATAAAATTTGTTCAAATGAAAGTACAGATTTAAGCCTCCCGTTATAAGTACACAGTTATGCTTCAAACACAGCCAACAACAGACATTCTAAGCAAAATGCAACACCAACATGTCTAACTAGCAACAATTTTACAAAAATGATTCACTTACTGAAATGTGAAAAAAACCTTAGAAACAAGTGTTATTCCTGCCAAACATACAAATAAACACATATGCCAAAGCTGAAAATGAACAGTTTAAATACAGTATCATGTATACATCGTATACTATTCCTGTAACTCCCTTTTTTTTCCTTCAGCCTGTAAATAGAACCATGTTAGGACCCGTGTTCCAAAGGCATGTGTCCAGAAGTCTTAGAGAGTCACACGTACTCTTTAAGGGCAGAATTAACGCCTATATTGGCATCTTTTGTAAAAACTTCCTAATATGCAATTTTCCGATACCTAATGGTAAAATGATTAGGTTGATACTAATAATTGCAACTATCCAGATATATTTTTTGTTTGTCGGATAATTTGGAAATATATAAATTATATAAAATTAAAAAAAAAAAACAACCACAACATCTATTCATTAGCAATCTAGGACAACAATGTTACGCATTAGGTGCCTGAAGTTCCAGTAATCTTACAAGAGAATAGGCAGAAAACCCACAAGATTTTGTGGGTTACTGAGGGCATTGACTGGGGAAGTGTCACAAGTACTGGTTTTTGGCCAAGAAGTGCATGACTAGTGCAATAGTCATGACTAGTGACGCAATAAGAACTTTTTTAAAGTTGTACAGCTTGTTCTTCAGGAGTCCAGGACCTTGCACAACTTCTCTGTCCTACAGCCATCAAAAGGTGGATTTAGTAGACAAGAATTTTATGTGAAAGTAGCTGGTGTTAATTGAGAGCACTTTTCACCTGAGCACTGAGGTTGTTAAAGACGTGAAAGAATGAAGAAAACAAAGGCTTAGCGAAGGGCAAGGCGCTGAGGCAGAACACAAAACAAGTGAGAAGAGGAAAAGGAGACAAGCCAGTGAAGATTAATAAGAAGTGACAAAAAGGCATAAAACAGGAAGATGGTGATGTATGCCCAGCTTTACAGGCAGAAGATCTGACGTAACAGTATTTAAATACCATTCAACAACTACTGTTTAAAAATTATTTGGAAATGCAAATAAATGCAGACTAATACAGCATTTATATAGAACACAACAAACTGCTCTTGACAGAGGTCACTACAGTATACAAGCCAGCATGGAAAGGAAATGATTAAAATCAAAATCTATTAGCTTCTGCCACCCTAATCAGCACCTCATAAAGAGCAACACAATTACTTTGAGTTTTGGTCTCCTAGCGTCTTCGCTGGGTATAGCAAAGATTCCTAAAGAAAGGAAATTCCCCTCTTTAGATGTCTACAAAAATAACTCTTTGGTATTAGTCTGTATTTATTCAGCATGGCGAATTAAGAGTATTTCGCCTCCCGCAAGAAGAGGCAAGGTATAAAAAAAAAAAAGTACCTGTTCAATGCTTCAGTGCTTGAAGATAGACATACTAGCAACAGTTTGCTTCCCCAGCTAGGAACAACAATTGTTAAGCCATAAAAATGTACTATTAACCAGTACTCAACCAAAGGGCAGCAAAAAGAAAAAGATCAAATCAAGAGTGTTCAATAACATATTTACACAACATGTGGTAAAGTACTGCAGCGGAATTAGTGTTATTGATGAAAGTGAGGCTGTGTCACTGAATCCAACAGGACAAAGCCAGTCAAAGCAGCCACTAGTTAAACTATTGATCATGAGAATTAGACACACACACACAAAAAAGACCCTGTTCTTTAATAGACTCTGGGAAGGCAGATCTCTCTGCAGCCTTTGACATCAGTTGAGCTCTGCCACACAAAACTAATGACATGATTAGAATCAAACAACAGGGTAACGAAATAAAAGGTACCTCTAAATCTACTTAAAACTATTACTAAAAAAAAAAAGAGCACCTAAATAACACTAGGTACAAATGATGTATATCAAAGGCAGCGAAAGCTAAAAGTCAAACCAATTTCTACACAAACAGTAAAGGGGAGAAGAAATTTAAAAGAAAACTGGGAAGAAAAAACAGCAGAGCATTATATAAAGGAGTACAGATTTTAAAAAGATTAATATAAAAGCTGCTAAAGGTTAGAGAAAGAAATTGGAACACACACAAAAGATGACAAAAATAAGATGCCAGCGAAAGAAAAAAAGATTTCTGGGAGAATGACAATGCATGCAGTCAAATACAGCAGCCACATCAAAAGAAGTTTTGTACCAATTAAAGCCTCAAAGAAAGAGAAAAAAAATCGAAAGCTGGATAGGTTACCCTACCATCTGAGAAAGCATCCAAAGAAATTACAGGCACCAGGATTGATCTTTAACAGAACAATACAAAAAGGACTACACTAAGGAAAAGAGCAAACAGTTTTCCTTCCCTCCTCCTCCTCTTTTCAGGGTTATGTATGGAAGAACATTAACAGAAGGGAAAAAAAGGGAAAATCCATAGAAAGATTCAATGAGAGCGAGATGAAAGCAAAATCCTAGAGTTAAATAAGTGCTGAGGTTGCAAGACACCTGAAGCTAGAGAAGCAATGCAAAGCAGCGCTGTTTCCTAAAGTGCAAATCTCTTGACAGCTGGTGACATTTCAGGGAACAACCCTAAGCCCGTGGGCTTCAAAACAAACACTACCATTTTGGTTTTCAATGCAGTATTTTACCCGATACTGAAGCATCGTTTCACGTATTTATTAAATTCATGAAGCATTAAAATATCCTCCCTTTGATTCAAAAGTGGGACAGGGGACAGACTGTAATACTAAGTCAGTGAGGTTAGAGCATCACTTTGTATTAGAGCGAGGAGGTCAAGGATGCAAAGAAACATGACCACTGGAAACATCGCTTGTCGCTTCGGACAGATTAACAACGCCAAGATGCTGCCACGCTGCCCAGTAAAGAACACTTCATGTGGAGTCAGCACAAATCCAAAACCCTGATGGATGCGGTGTCCTAATCTTTGCCTGAGGAAAAGGGAAGGATTTGGGCTTCAGGCGTGAGCTGACAGTAAATTCAGGCTCCAGAGGAACCCAGGGAGTTGTGCTGCAAAAGGGGCTCTTCCGAAAGCATCAAAGAAAGAGAGTGGACTGTCAATACTACCATCACCACACCAAGACATGTCCAGTCTGACAACAGCATAGATGAACAATTATGTACAACGTTCACGCTAATAATGGCATTCAGCCATATGGACTCGGCACTACATCCAGAACGGACAACGTTTAAAGACAGGATAGTCCAACATACCCAGCCTAAGGACGCACGCTGTGATGGAAAACCATGCTCCAGGTCAACTACATCAAGACAAACGTCAAAGGGGATTTCAGCTACAAGCAGAAATAAGGAAGAATACTGGGTGTACATGTCAGCTGCACACACGGCACTATGCCGACTGAAATAATCGAATTTTAAGCTGGCAAATACTTTTAATCCAAAGCTTCCCTTCACGTGGTATCCCCTCTTCCTCAGTATTTTCTAGCTGGGTAGTGTTTCTATTCTCTATGAACTATTTTCAAAGCAGCATTTAGGTGTTATTGGTCTAATTTAAAACAAGGTTCAAAATAACTGGCAAGAGCGAACAAGTTTGAGGAACACCTTCCCTGCGAAACAGTATGCATCACTTCTTTGCCAGGCCTGATGAAAGTGCCGTGTTCAGTAAAAGCCAGGTAACTTTTTCCAGCAACACCTGTTGATCTAGTAGAAGACACCAACATGCCCTTCCTGTATTTTACAAGGCTTATGCAAAATCCTTTCAATTATGTTGGATTTAAACATTAACAAATTTTCCCATCAGCCTGCAAGAACAATTCAAAACCATGTGAATTCTGGTATTTAGAACCTAGTAGGAAAATGCATAACTACATATACAATAGAGTAGGAAATCCCATTCAGTTCCTAGCGAATGCACTTGCATCTGGCAGGTGTATATTAATAGGTAATAGGTAGCCATTTACATGAATTTTCAAAAGCCACTGCCTAAAAGATTTGGAACCAAAGGTGTTAGGGACCGAAAAGCAAAAGTTTATTAATTCTCCAAGCCCACTGCAGGGCAGGAACTGAAAGGCAGCAACTGTCGCAGGACTACGAGCCCAGGGGGAGGTAAGGAGAAGGAGGTTTTAAACATAAATACAAACGTGAAGTTTAAGTACCTTAACGAAGGACGTCCTGGAAGCTACTGGATTATGGCATGGAAAAAGTTGCAGTTGTGACTGCAGTGAGGTGGACATACAGAGACAGTCTCACTTCTCCAAGAGAGCCGAGACGTTCTAGTTTTACAAATGAACAACATGTACAGTCTCTGTGTGCAAACGGGGCTACATCAATAATGAAACAAAAAAGGCAGTGAACTTATAGGGAGAGTCCATTACAGGAAACACCGCTGCTCTCTGTAGTTTAAAATCAGCTTTCTAGCTACTCAGCCTGGCAAACTTCCAAAAAGCCCTTTTCTACTCGTATACTGGCAGTGATCTCAGGAATTGTTAAACAAGAAGTGAATAAAAATATGGATAGGTTCAGTAAAATGGTATCAAATAAAACAGTACAATCAAGAAATCTTATGCAGCTCTTCAATTTTTCAGGGCCAAGAAAGTTTTATCAACTGCCTTTAACCCAAAAGTGAAATGTAAGCTATGTTCATGGCCTCAAATACCAGCACATAAAAGTGCAAAATAACAAAACCTCTGCACCAGAAGAGTACAATTACAGCTTCTGTGTTTAAGTCCTTTATATTCAGCTATTTAACAAATGCAGCTTTCCGTTGTTTATATGAATCGTTCAGTTAACACCTCCTACAATTCTGTGGAAGAATCACTGCATTTCCAACATAAAGTTTTAAAACTTGCCATATGCTACATCATGTTCACTTTCACAATTGACCAAAATTCACAAATTCACCATATGACAACGAACTCCCCAATCCAGACGTGAGTACAGAGAGGATCAATAGAGTTCGATGTACGTATAGATGCTTCAAAACAACAACACACAAAAATAAAGTAAAATTGGACCCAAAACATCTCTGTGGAATATGCAAATGGTAATTCCCAGTTCAGTATCTGGACAGACATTAAACAGCCCATTCTGTCATGCCATCTGCTAGGCAGTTACCGTCCTGCTCTGTTCATTATGTTGTTTTGTGCTTTATTTTTAAGCATGGAGCCATTCACTTATTTGGAAGTCAGATAAAAGACATAGAAGCGAATTTAAAAAAAAATAATAACTGAAGGCATCAAAAAGTGACGCACAGCAAAAAATCATCAACAAAAAAAATCAAGTTTCAGATCAGTGATAAGGAGAATTAAAGAGTTACTTCTAAATGTTTACTTGAATTGCATTCCAAGTTTATTTTCAGAATACACAGCAAGTCATGAAAGCTCAAGCTTTGCTTTCAAAAATTTTATTTAACAGAACAGTTAAAACATCTGGGAAAAAAAAAAATGCTGGTCAATGTTATGGAAATGAAATTGTGGGAATCATTGCTCTGTGTGCACACATACGTGTATGCTTGTATGCACGTATGGAATCATAAAGTAGTCCATCAAATATCACCTCAGAATAATCACGAGCCAAAAGCCAACATAAAATCTTACCAGTACAACTGGACAGCAGAGAGGCAAACATATAGGCAGGGAACACAAGAGTCTCAGTCTACATCACCCAAAACCCACGGTATAGAAATCACCAAGCTGCCCCCTTGGGTCTGTACTAAATCTGCAGAGATTCAACTGCAGAAAACCCATTTAAAGCTGTTCTTCAAGTTTACGAGCCATTTCTGACCAAAATGTCAGAATCTGAAGGCCAATGCAAAAATTGATCCACTATGCACCGCACTCACTGAGATACCCAACATGAAATAAAAGGTGATTATTCACAGGTCTTGTTGATACAACACAAACACCAAGGGAATGAGGGATCCACTTGTGCTCCCCCTCCCCGCCAATTGTCTTCGTTTGCAAATCAATAAAAACATTCAGTATTTTAAAGATATGTAAGAGAGAAGCTGTTTTGCACGGAGGTCACTATGGTGAAGAAAAGAAAGAGTTGGACTCTTCTTTATTAATAATTATTTAAAATCTTGTCCAAGAATTCCACCATGCTTCAATATTTACTCCTAAAACCCAATTCTTTGGAATAAGCCAAAACAAGACCAAGAAAATTTTATGTTATTAAAAGAAGCCAAAGAAGGTGGCTTAGAACAGGAAGTTTTTTTTTGAAGGAAAAACTCTAAGGCTAGTTCCAATGCCAAGTTGAAAATATATTTATTTTCCTTACTTTCAGAATATCTTGAGTTTCATTCCACTTGTTTGTCCATTCTTTAGTCAGTTCTTGTACCTATAAAAGAAAACAAATATTGGAGAAAAAAAAAAATCACATCTCTTCTAAACCCATTGATAACGCATTCTGAGAGAAATACTAAATATTTGCACAATTCTTTGTGAAGTTCAATACCTAAACATCTAGAAGAGCACTGTTGCTCCTGCAATAAGCAGCCATACCGACAATTTCTCTCACTCAAAAAGGGAAACCACAACATTCTTATTTATAGTATAAAATGAAACAAAGGACGTGGATGGCCACTTAAAATAATGGCAGGCATTTTCAAAGAAAAGGAGTAATTCCATACAGTGCTTCGTTAGTCCTACAAAGTCTAGTACCACAGACGGATCCCTTCGCTGTAACGAGACGACAGCTCCCTTCCTACGGCGCAGGTAGACACGTTCAGGCCAGCGTAACCTCCAGACAACGGCAGGCAGAGGAGGAAGCAGACAAGCAGCCTCCAGGAGAAAACCAGAGCAAAGTTTGCAACAACTTTAGAAATCCCACATTTGGTTGAAATCAGGACAGAAGTGAGACGCCGCTTGCAAATTACAGACAGGGAGAGCTTTGGGCACGAGCGCTTGGGTTTTGTCCTGCTTTTCCTACTCGGCCAGTTGTCCATCTCATGAGTTAACGTCCATGGCTTCCATATCATTATTCCATATCATCTTTCATTTTAGAGTCTTTCAGGCTTTTTAGAAAGCAGTGCACACAGGGTGCTTCAGGCAGATCCTCCTCAAAGCTCTAGCTGACTTGGAATCATAATCACAGGAAACAGAATATATATATATTCTACATATACGTGTATATACATATATATACATATGTATGTTCCTGCATATATATGTATGTAGGAACTTTCATTTTTTAAACCCACAGATTTCTGCGCAGGAATTAAATACATAGACTTCTAAAAATACATAAAATCTTTTATTATTTGAATCTACTTCAACTGCAGAAGGCTAAAAAAAAAAAACCAAACAAACCAGCTATGTCCCTTTATTAGTCCACATATAAAATCACTGTAGGAAAAAAACCATACAGATCATCAATGCAGTTCATCAAAACATCTCCACATTTGTTACTTTCAGCCGACTTTCCTAGCTGTCTTTGGAGATCAGCTGCAAATTAATCAATGGGAACTAAAGAAGCTTCTCTCTTTTCTACCTGTATCTCAAGATTTCAACACAGAAAAGTAAACACATCTTTTAACGCATCATATCAGTCCTAGTGCTGCTATTCTCCATGTTAAAACAAAAAACAATCGAAAAGATTAAAGAAAAACATGAAGGAGGTCCATCATAAGTCTATTCACCATACCAGAACAGTTTCTATTCCTCAGAAATCATTTAAACATTCCTCTTATACAATGACAAATCAACTCATTAAAGAAAGCTACTATATATTTGTCAGATAATTTAAATATGGTGATAAAGTCTTTAGAGCTGTATAAACAAATTAATTATTGCATTCATTCAATTATAAAAAAGCTATAACCACTGCAATATCTACTAAGAATTTTCAGTAATTACATCTATTGTTATTATCATGACTAGTAATCACATAACCTTCTAATGAGGCTGACAAAAGATAATAAAATATGCTCGATATACTCTCCACACAGAGGGACCAACACTTCTGAGCAGGACAAGCGGTGATTACTGTCACAGCACGAATAACATACACTAATTAGCACATAGTCAGCAGTTTATACTACTCAGCTACTCTTAGGTAAAAGCTTTATGTACAAAAATAAAAGCATACTACACATACTAACAATATAATTCATCTCTGATTCAGTTAAAAAAAAATTAAGTTCTAGTATGAATAAAAAAAACCCCAATTTGCAACTAAAGGCTCACACTACGGTTATGCAGGTCCTACTTTAATTATTGAATACAACACAGTAAGGATTCCTGCATATACTCCAGAGTTGTAAAACGCATTCCTAACAGAAATTTGTGTTACGGAGAAGCCTGGAGTCTACTTGGCAGCTACAGTTCATACTAATGCATAGATCTTGTCCATTTTTGTCATGAAGTTTATTTTTAAAGTATTGTTTCTCTGGAAGGTATTTCAACATGTCTTTAAAATTGGTATTACCAATGGGAATCCTGAGAAGTGCAGACAGATACCATACCAATTACTTCAGGGAGAAGGAGATTCTCAACGCAATGCATTCACTCTCTAATTGTAAAGGTCTGAGCAGCACGAGTGTAAACCTTACAATTTAAACCAGCTAAGAAGCCCCTATTTTTAAAGGCACAATATCTACATTTGATTGGCATCTTGTTGACAATATTCAGAACTAAATACATTGGTAAATAAATTTGCTGCCATGTAACTGAATGATTTCAAATACTTTCCTCTCTCCTCTTTCAAAGTCCAAGTAATACTTTTTTTAAAACAGTTTGCAGTAGGCTTTAAAAACAGGCACATAAATAGAAAAGGATTAACATAGAACGACAGAGTAAAGAATGAAATATTTCAAATTAAGTGAAACGAGAATAACATTACATCTACATTCTTCTGGACCCTATCAGTGTATCTAAACTCTACACTAGCTGGATTATTAAAAGAGCATGATATGAGGCACATGAAGTATACTCACCTAGATCGTAGACCCTCCCCAAAAAATACAGCTCATTAAGCACTGAACATATTTGCACATACCAGATTTAAAGACTGAGTTTTTCTGAAAACCTACCCCACAATTTATTACTTCAAAACATAAAAGAGTTGACCATTTTCCCTATAAATCTTTTGCTGTATTTTCTATACACTAAATGCTTTGTTACTGTGATTACTGGTTACTGATTACTCTGATTTAGGGGCTTTTCCCTCTCTAGTCTATTTACAAACATACTTTTTAGTAAGGCAAGCTGGCCTGAGAAAAATATTATCATTGATTAGAACTGTTATACAAATATCACATATATATGTTGTTGTTAGTTATGTTACTTTACATTAGTATGGTAACAAAATTACAAGTACAGGTGTTTGGGTTTTGTGTGGGGTTTTTTGTTTGTTGTTAAAAAAGCACCAAGAAAATGCTGCTTGGTGGGAGAAAATTTAGTTATGTTTACAAAAAAAAAAAAATCCTGAAAATTACTAACACTCTTGCAACCAGAATGCCCCTTTCCTTTTTTTGTGTTTGAAAACTGTATTATGAAATTATAACTCACCCTTGCTTCATTCTGCTGAAGCTTTTCCTCCATACTTAAAGCTGTTGGAGAATCCAAGAGTGCAATCTAAAATTGTAAAAAGTAAACAACATTCAAATAAATAAAAAAAAAGAAAAAAGATAACAGTTTCTGGTGGAATCAAATGAAAGAAATGCAGTTGTTCAACTGTTTTGTTTATTTAGGATGAAGTACTTTAAACTCCAACATACATCATTTTACCTTGAAATATTGTAAACAGAGTAATTAAAACCTTGTCAAAGCAGGTATTTCAAAGACACATCATCGGTTTGGGAATACTATTTTCATTCACTATGTATGCTCATTGCCACACGCATGCACACACTGAAACCAAACACAAGTTCGTAACATAATTCCTGATACACCTATCTTTACATTGCTGTTAAACATGAAAATTTACTATGCATCAATAGTTAACAATTACACTATAATACATATGTATACTGCTTATCTTTAATAAATACGTATTAAGGTAACTGGCCTTAGAAAAGGAAAACTATTATACAACACGCACACACACAAGCAATACTCATTGTTATGTGACCTTCTACACTGAATCCAGTACTATCTTTTGTTAACCAGTATCTTCAGAGATCTACATAAGCATTTGCAATGCAGCATTCTGGGAATATAAAGGAAAAAATCACAAAAGAAATTATACAGAGATTTATAGTCTACTGTGCATACATAACACCACCTGCTGTTTTACCAACCATCACAAATTCAATTAACTTAAGCAAGTTCTCTATTGTCTCCCACACAGCCATCTATCACATCCTACAACTGAACCAGATTTATTTTGCAATATCCCCTGTTTTACAGCTTGGAACTAGGTCAAAGCATTAGATCTTCAAAGGGGTCCAAGTTACATCTACTTTGCTAACTCTAAATCAAAGCTTATTTCAAGAATAAATTAAGTTTTCCCCTCCTAAAGGATACAGGAGAAACACAAGTATAATAGAGCAATTCAACCCCATAAAGAGTTTTCTAATGGTTTGTAATGAAGCCGAGCTCTCCGCTTCAATCATCTACAATACCAATTGCTGCTTCCAACTGTGGTCCCATCCTCCTTCTTCAGCAAATGTTTTACAGCATGAAGTCTAGCCTTCTATTAAAAAAAAAAGTCCATGCTGAACTGACATTTCACATTGCACAGCCTATCTAAAATAAAATTAGATAGCTCTACAAATAAATCTGAAGGACCATTCCAGATACTTCCAAGTCATATTTGCTCAAGTATGAAATCTAGCAGTCCCTAGTGACATTATCTCAAAGAGACAACTCGCCTGAGCCAACTGCATATTCCTTATTGTTAGCTTTGGTTTCACCATCCTGGAAACAGAGGAGAAATGAAGTCTAACTGAGCTTGTGCAGCAAATGTTTATAGTGGCCAATACTGACAGAAGAACAAGAAAGAGAATCGTGCAGAAGGGAAGTGTAGCGTGACACGTTTTCTTACACCACCACTGAAAATACTTCTATGTATTTAGCCTGTTCCATGCTTTCTAATACACCGTGCAGCCACACACAAATATAATGTATTGTTCAAACCCATCCATACTCCTACTTTTTATATTTACACATCTTAAATGCTTTGTGCCTTCTACTTGTTTTAAGATACTAGACAAAGTACCTCTTCAGCCCACCAGGCTAGACCGGGGAAATACGGTACTGCTCAGTCTCCTTATGCTGCAGTGACTACCTGCTCCACAGCCCGCTGCAATCAAGCTCTGATTATATTAAGAGAAAGCTAAAGGCTTTGGGATGACAATTTTTCCACCCTTTACGTTAAAAGAGGCAATCCACTGGCCATATGGAAACTGATTCAATCAGGAAAATAATATTCATTCATAGCCTCATAGAGCTTGTTTACTCAAATCAATATAATGAAAGATAATTATCTCATTACATTCTAGAAATAGATGTTATAACTCAAGGAAAATTACCCATAAATTTCAAGTAAAGCTAACCTGATTCCCTTGAGCAAGCAGGGCTTTTAATCGGGCTATTTCAGCTCTCAGCTCACGGATCAGTTTGACGTTAGGATCCTCATTAATAGTTGGCTTGTTGATGATGTTTTTGGCTCTATTTGCATAGCGAAGTGTACTTAAAGTTTCTCCATAATTGACATCAGCAGGTGAAATAGCTAAGGAGATGAAATCAGAAACAGTTTATCCAGCACCATATGTTTCATTTAGTAAAGTTAGTTCATACTTTAGAAGTCAGATAAACTTAATGTGGATGTAGAGACAGAAACATATGATTAACCAGTATGGCCGCAATTTGTTCCAATTCTTCACCTAGTTCCACTGCTTTCATGTCACTATAACTTCGCTTAAGTAAACCCTGCATTAGAATAGTGTGTTAGAATAATCAGGTCCAACAATCAAGCGTTGTAAAGAAATCTTCTTGCCAATCTGTTTAACATTTACATTTCTCCGGTAGCATAAACATCCTTTATGAATACTTTACAGGCTTTCTTGCAGATTTTTTTTTTTTTTTTTTACAAGAACAGTGGGAAAAATGGTGAGTATTCTATAAGTGTCAATGTAATCGTTGAGCAGAAAAGTCACTGCAGATAAAAAACATAGTAGGTTTAGTCCAAGTTTTGCAGGGCAACTACATAGCATTCAAGCAAAAGCTTTCACAAAAACCAAAACAAGAGAAGAGCTTTTATAATTTACAAACCTAGCTGTTCTGCTGAGCTGCAGGCACCTGGCAGCACACAGAACTGCTACCTACCTGATGCAGCAAGAGAAACCAGTAGCATTTTTACAGGCAACTTAACCAGGAAAAACAATGGAGTTTAAATGAAAGTGCTAATGCTATCCTTCATTTAATTTTCCTAACAATATACAGGATGTTCACAATTAAAAAGATAATTACTGCACCTAAATAGATGAGCAAAGACACACAGAACACCATGCAGAAATTATGAGGGACCAGAAATCTTAATAATGAAACTGAACAGGAGACCCAGAGAACCAGACAATGAAAACACCTGTAAAAATAATTAAGTAACCAAAATATTCTGCCCTTCCTCATTTTCTCCATGGTAATAAAGACTCTTTCTGTGGTAGAGACTCTCCAAATTAGGGAGAGGCACTCAGTGACAGACTACACTTCCCCTAGCTCACACTACCACTTCCCTACTTTATCTACTGTCTCCTCTCCACTACTCAATTATTCTCTTTCGGGAAAGATGTTACAATACGTTACAGCAATACGACAAATCAGAATGGATATATTTTTATAAAAGCCTTTCCTACAGTTTGAGATGATCTTCCTTCTTTTTTTGTGTTTAGTTACAGAAAAGGCAGGCCAAATGTATCTGGACAGCTTGTCAGGCTCTGTTAGGCAATTCAGCCACGTTACCAGTAGAGTTACTGTCGGAGAAAAGATCAACCATCAGGGCTCTGCCGAGCAGAAGCATTGTTAATAGATGAGGAAGTAGCTGAAAAAGCAGCTGTGCGCTGTAATCGTTACTATAGGCACTGAAAGCTCACTGCCTTTCTAAAACTTCTCTTCCCAATCCCTCTGTCAAAAAAAAAAAAACATCCAAGTTACTCAACCACGTAACTGAAAGAAAGCACCAAGAAGAAAGATGCCGGCACAGTGTTACTTAAACAGCCAGGAGGGGGAAAAAACCAAACACACACACAAAAAAAAAAAGCAGAGTCTGGTCCAAAAATCTTCTTTTGGTACTGCTACAATCAGCCTTAGGAAAGAGTAGGTGGCATGGATTCCAAAACCATCCCCAAAGTCATGCAACAAAGGAACGGCTATCCAGAGAGTTTCACTATAGCAAAGTGACTGAAGAACGCAAATTTGACCCAATGCATTTTATCCCCTCCATTCTGCTCTCCCCCCATTCCCGAGAGGAGTGCATCAGTTAGGCTGCACTTCCTTTTGAGCAGAAAGAGCGAGAGAAATTTCAGAGCTGCTCTTCTCTTCACACATTTTATTTCTGACATCCAAAATTGTCCCCCCCTTAAACATCTCCCAGGCTTCACTTGGGGTTTTTTGGGGAATGGAATTCCCGTCCCAGTTTGTTGAAAAGACTGCAATACATATGCCATAGCTAGGTTTTTAAACCAAGTGATCCTTACAGAGCTTCATACGGTTAAAAAGGAAGCTGAAAGTTTACAAGATGACTGATCATAAATAATTAAATTTAGACAAAAAGTTAAAACACAGCATGCATTCAAAAAGTAGGTTAAATCAAAATGACAGTCTCACCCACCGAGTGTCAGAAGAGACAGGCTGTTTCTGCTATTAATGCAACAAAAACACCGCAGTTTTGGAAAAGCAAACTGATTCACACATCAGTATTGACTAGATGCTCAAAGCTGGAATATTTTATTTACCTGGGATCAAAGCCTGCAACCTGGGGAGGAGAGGTGTAATGGGAGAGAAGTACAAGACTTTATCTAGGTCCAGGTTTGAGCATTTACCACGAGACAGAGCTGTCAGGAATATAAACTTCAAGAATAAACAGGAACCAGAACTTGAAGTTTAACTGCCCAGATAAGCCAACCATTGCACCATGCACGTGTCGAAGAATCCCACCAGTGTGGCAGATGTCAGAGCAAATGCAAGCAATTAGGCAGATACATTTGGATGATCCTTTCTTATGCAAACAAATGTCTAATGACTGTACGTACACAGTCTGGATGCCTTGTTACAGTTGCGACCAAATGCTCCAGCCAGTGATCCTTGCACCCAAACAGGTGATCCGCATAGGAAAAGGAAGCTCTCAAATCCTGGAGGCACCCCTGCTATTGTTTAATAATGTCATAAACAACGAGACTGTCCCCATATACACAATGAGGCCCTATATAGTTCTACAGCTGGAAGAGACGTTCTGCAGAGCACAGGTAAAAGCAGAGCGTTACTAGAAAACTCAGAAAGAAATTAATATGCGTAAACAATGTCCTACCTTAACAAAGCATCTGGAATCTAATTATTTACAGCCACTCCTATTAAGCATGAACCATTCGGGATGCAAAAAAAGTAATTTAAAAACACTTACTGGCAATCATTATAGTTTTAGAGTTTCCTCCTAGGCTATCTTTTAACAGCCAAGTCAACACAGAGTCCCTGTAAGGCACAAATACTTGTTTCTTCTTTGAAAGAGGATTTGTTGCATCCTGAGATAAATCAGCTGCGACATGGAGGTAGGGGGGAAAAAAAAAGAGCAATTATGTATTTTCATTCATTTTCAAAAACGGTATGTGTTAGGCCACTATTTGTGTAAATAAAAATGAGCAGAAGTGTAAGTAAATAAACCAAAAGGTATTTAATGATTAAAAAAAAAAGAGACAAGCACAAAAACCAGAGACTTACCTAAGGCAGAAATGACATTTCCCAGAGTAACTAGAGATTTGTTAATATTCCCTCCTTCCTTTAATCTAACCCCTGTGGCACCAGTGGCATCTGCTCTCTCACTTCCAGCAAGATCTACCAAATGAATCTTGCTAACAGTCTCACAAGGCATTTCAGAATCAAATTTAGCCTACAGAAAGAAACAAAGGAAAAAAAAAACCCAAAGAAAAGTGTTAAGCTACCAAAATCTGAGATTTTACTGAATCCAACTTAGTGACCTTTTTCATGTCATAATTGAAGTTAACTTGTTTACAATAGCACAGCTTCAGAAGACAGGTGTATTAGAGGTGCCAGAGAAAAGCATTTGATCATGAATTGCTGCGTAACTCCCACGCAAGTACTTCTTTAAACTGTAGTACTTATAACTTCCTTGCTTTTTATGCACATGCACTAACTAATATGAATTGGTATTTACATGATGCACAGTGAACATGTGCTGCATTCATTTTATTAAGCTTTCAACATTTAAAGTTACAGCATACATATTTACACTCAATTTCTCCCTGCCTCCAAGCTCAAGCAAGAACAAAATTGCAACTGCTACTATGACTTTAACTGAGGTTTCCTCCCACTTTGTATCTCAACTCACGGAAGTCAAGTCAGATTGCCCTGTTTCAAACTTCCTTCTACTTTTACAGTACAGCAGTAGAGGCTTTTTGCTGCCTGCCTCTCATCCTCTCCCAGAAGCTTTGCCATCAGCAATTCATCATTAGTGAACAGCTGTGCACAGGATTGCGTGTGTGTGTTTTTGGGGGGAGGCATGCAAATTTCTGCCAGTAGAGCAAACCACCTCTATGTTACTTTCTCTTCACCTATCAGGTTATCCACAGACTGTCTAAAAAGCCCCCCAAAAAACAAGGATGAAGAGCAGGAGTCATTTGAAAAGTTTACTACATATAAACAAAAGATCACTATCCTCTAAGAAAATGGCTTAAATTTCTCAACTGTTCCATCAGTAAATCAAGGAACATAAATAGGTTTCCAGCAGTAACAGATGAAGAGTCAGCAACAAAACACTCAGAAAACATTTCTACGCTTTACAGTTTGGGCTATGGAAACAGGGGGTTTTTGTAACCTTTGGATAACGTCAGAACGTAAAAGGTAGCCTACATGGAGCTCTGGCTGAAGTCTCAATGTGCTCCTCACACACTCCTCCTGTCACAGCAGCGTCGTGAAACACACCGGAACTGGGCACTGTTACCCAGCCTGAACTCCCAATAATTACCTCCTCAAAATCTATTACATATAATTTTAAGTAATCACATCACACTGTAAATTTTAAGGATTATAATCACTGATAAACATATTTACCATTCTCAAAATGGAACTTTCACGCTTTTAACTTTCCCTATTGCAAGGTAACAACAGAGTCATTATCTACACATAGCCGCCTATTTGACAACCTGATTTTTTAATTAGCACATGAATTATTGAATGGAATCACATACTAAGACAGGGCGTTTTGTTTTGTTACCTGAGTAAAGTTGATTGTGAAAATGGCGTGCGACCTGCTACTGACATCATTCATTCCAGTTGCGGCCGTCGTTCTGTTAATGTTTCCTGCATCCATGAGTTCCTCTACATCAGTATAATTTTGCACTAAATGTTTAGACAAATCTAAAGAAAAGCAGAGTGTTACAGTATGCTCATATCTGAACTTGATTTTCTCTACAAGAAGATTCACATTACCCTCACTACTGCAAAGGATTGCTGCAATTAGTGTTTATTGTTAGACTTGTTTATCACTTACAGAAAGGAATGAGGCCTCATGCGAACAATGGAGTACTTGCACATTTACAGTAAATTAAGAAAAAAAATACGCAATATTGCTAAAGCATTTAGTTCAATAGCATAAGCATAATCCCTCAAGAGACATGAACCTTGCCTGGTAGAGGACAGATTAAGACAATTAGATCCTAATAGGTTCTTTCTATCTAAACACTAAAAATATATATATTATAGTCAACAAATTCTTAAAACCAATTGCATCCCTTAACATTATTCACAAACGTGTTATAAATGTACAGATAAAAACTGTATTTGTATAATAATCTTAGAATTGGGAGAGCGAGCAGGGATACAAAATGAGAGACTATTCTTTAATGTTTTTATATCAAAGGAAAGCACCGCATCCATCATCATTTATATTTTAAAAGATAAAAATGCCCTAGGTAATTAGACATGACATTTCAGAATATATAAAGGTAATAAAATATCCAGCGCAAAACACTGGAAGTGTTTTTACCCTCGACATAGGGCCCTTCTTTGGGATGTTCTCGTATTCGTAAGTTATTAGTTTTTGATGACTTCCGTCTGAGAAGATCTCTCACACGTTCATTGTAAATTTCAAGATAACTGAAAGAAAAAAGATTAGAAAAAACACTGACTGATGCAAGAGTCTTTAAAAAAAAAAAAAAAAGCAAGCCACGTTAACAGTGTTTGAAAGCAAGATGCCTGGAGAAGCTAATGGATCCAAAGTCAGCTTAAGATAGCAATGACTACAGCGTACTTCTATCATGAGGAAAAAAGCCAAAAAAGCAAGTAGTAGAAAGGAAGCAGACATTAGCAAGATCAGGATCTTGCAATGTCAGCCTGAAATAAAGGGTAAAATAAGGAAGACGCTGTCTCCTGGCAAAGGCATTTTCACTATCATTTAAATAAAGCAGAACGCACAGCTGTTGGATTGAAGTTACAAGTATTGTGCGTTTTGACTACGACTGCCAACAAAAATCAATTATAGGACTGAGGCCAAGCATGGAGAGTTATTTGAAAAACACATGCTTTTCTCAGAGATAAGTGAAACAGGGTGGTTGTAACTGAAATAAGTTTGATAACCAGAAACCTATTAACACGCCAAGACGTACCTGACTTCTGTCCGAAAGGATGCCTCATTCCGCTTTGTTTTTTCGCTTATTTTGCTGAATAATCCTTCACAAATTCGAGGTATTAAACCCTCATCACCCTGCAATAACAGCAATTCTTATTTCCAAGGCTATAGATGCACGGTCAATACATTTCGAAAAATTAAAACCCAAGACCACTAGTTGAGAGTTCCACCATCCAGAAAAGTGGAAACATGGAAACTTTTCAGCAAATACTCCCTTGTCCTTTATTTACCTGCAGTCATCTTGCCATATTAAACCTCATGTGTGTGTTGGAACGTATCTACTAGCTGCAATTCTTTGCTATCGGGATACATTTCACCGCTCTCACTTAGTTCAAAGAACCCCAACTGCTTAAGGCAGAAACTGGCTCCCCAGAGCAACATATGAACTGCCTTATCCCAGTACTATCTTTTCTAACTTCTTCTCCTTCTACCTCATTTCACTATGGACTTGGCAACACCCGCAGAATGAGACAGGAGCCACATTCATGCATCCACGAGCCACTCTCATTCAAACTCCCAATGCCCAGCTCACGCTCCATCCTGTCTTGAAAAATGCAGCAGGTCCCCTGAATAAATTAGCATGCAACAACAAAATCAAAACTACATTCATCATATCCCACAAGGCAGCCAAATTAAATTTGATATTTAACTTCCAAGTGCTTGACTCTGCAGTAAAGAGTTTTTACGCATAAAGGTCTTGGTCAGTTTAATAAAGCAAACTGAAAAAACATATTCCTCCTCACAGATCCCAATAGACTACAGGGTTTACTAGCAGGGCACATTACAAGGTCCTTGCCACTTCAGCTAAGACAGCAGCCAGCAGCAGCAGGATGTCATCTCCTCAGTTAAGCTGGCACTTGAGAATTGAGCCTCATCCCAGCGAGGCTGCTGCCGCGCCACTCATGTCAAACACGTGTCAGCCTGCGAGGCAGCAGCTCACAACACCGGGGCATCCAGAGACTTAGCACACCGCTCTCCTCTTCCCATTGTTCCAGGGAGACCCCTTTCCAGCCAAGCAGGGAGGCAGGAAGGCAGCGCCAGGGTTTAGCCCAGCAGCGGAGAGGAGCAGGAGCACACTGCGCAGCTCTGGTCTCCGCTGACAAGGGGCGGCTTGCTCCCAGCTGCCCCGTTCCCACCGAGTCCCATTAGCGAGATGACCGACTACCTGACGAGCACATCTCCTCCCACCGCTTCAGGAAGACAGCAGCTAACGCTCCTTCAGAGCTGAAATGAGTGAACGTGGCTCCCGGGAATAAAGGGAGAGGACATATCCATACAGATGAGCTTTGGGCCCTCAGCTGCAAACTCAGAAGCGCCTTACAAAACAGTCTGTCAGCTCTAATCTGCCTCCAGTCCAAAAACGCACAAGAGATTTGATGCGATGGACTAATTCGACTTCTATGCACCGCTGAGGCAAGAAACGTTCTTGCTTAGAGTTAGGGCCCTTGTAATTAAGCAGGAGGCAACTTAGGACAAACCAGACCAAACATCCAACGTGAGCAAAGCCCAGGCACTCCAGGCACCCAAGCGAGCTTGGCTGGTGGGATTCTACAGATACGTGGCAGCAGCAAAACATGAAGACAGGGGACTACTCTGCACCAGACTCTGACAGCGCCAGTGCTCCACGGGCAAAGATTTCTCTTGTACTCGGACCCCCAGAGAAAATCTGACCCTTTTTGCCCAAGCCCACTCCAGTCTACTGCTGCACAGGTTCCCTCTGTCCTCATTCTTCAGCTTCCCGCTGCATTCTCTGTCCCAGAGGACATAATCTCTTCTTCCAGGTCAGTCTTCTTCCAGGTGCCACCTCTGAATTCCTCTTCCACTTTCCCTTAACCAGACATAATGCCCGATTCATCATCCAGCCTTTTTTTTTTGTAATCACACTCTATCCTTCGATTTTGCCCTTTTCCAGCTTCTTCCCCCTCTTCATCACAGCCCCTCTATCCTTCTCAAACCAGGCTTTGAAATAATAATCTATTCTCTCCTTCCATGTTGCCTAGCTCCTCACCTGGCTGCAACTTGGGTTAAAAAAAAACCAAAAAAACCCCAAAAAACACCACACACACACACGCACAAAAAAATCATCAGAAAAAGGGAGAAACTTGCAGCTCAGTCAGGCTTTTTTGAGACAGTTGCCTTTGCTAACAAATGAGCAGCCTTTTCCAATACGTATCAATCTCTACTCCAGATCAAGTTTCAGGGTTCAGCACTGGAATTTCCCCTACACTTTTATTTTTTAGTACTTTTTTAATTTTTAAAACACAAGAAGAGGAAAAAAGTAAGACTTTTCTTTCATCTCATGCTTGGAAACACCTGAACAGTTTTAATTAAAGCTTAAGGAAAAACATGAAAGATCCATCACAAAGTTTTAGGCAAGACATTAGTGTCTGACATAATTTAGCAACAGTGAAAAAGAGTCTTCAAATAGGAAATACTAGTTCTAATTGAGTAACTTCAACCATAGCAATATAGTGATGGGAAAGAAAGAACACACAGCTCCCAGCATATTTCATCAGTAAAATATACATCTTACAGGATGTGTACACTCTTTATTAGAAACTATATTTAAACATTTTCTCCCTTTTCACTCCTTACAGCTCAGGGACAGGATCCACTACATCTCCGACAGGTTCCTTCTGGGTTACAGAGTTTCCAATCATGGAAATCTGTAGAACCAAAATAGGTAGTTCACTTCAGAACTGAATTTTCTCATTAAAAGCCTGTTTTCCTTCTGCACTATCTAACCAGAAAACTACTTACGGCAACTTCAATGTCCTGTTTCTTACCAATCTACCTTGGACACAGGGAACATATTATTCCCTTCCTTTCTGCAGCAGCCTCTTACATCTTGGAAGACTTTTGTTCCTCCATAGTCTTCCTTTCCCCGCATATGCAAGTCTGACTTTCCAGACAGATCATATTTTATAGCTCTCTGATCATTTCAGTGTCTCTGCTCAAGCCTGATTCTAACTGATCCACATATTTCTTGAAGTGATTGCTACACACAGTATTGCAGAAGAAGCCTTCCAGAGCCAAGAACAGCAGATATTGAAAGCAAAATGAGAATAGAATTCATACTTTTTAAGGAGAAGTAAGGAAAAAAGGAAAATTTATTTCCAATTCAAGTTTTCTTATAGCACTGTAGTGTCTCTGACAGGGCCATCAATTTTCAAGCATTTAACTTGGCGGCTGAGTATATTTTATACGCGCTCTGTACAAAGCAAGATTAAAGTATTTATGTATCATGGCAAGAAGATTAGACCTTTATTATTGAATAGCGTCAAACAAACTTCAGCACCTATTCATTTGCAAAATGTCTTGATGATTACGGCCATTACATACAGTGAGGCATTCTCATAAAAACGTTGCTTTTATAAATTTCTGAAATACAAATCCGCATCTAGGTCATAAGATCTCTTCTGGTTACAAAAGTCTATTCTGCTTACCATATTGAAGTTAAATATAAAGCCACTTATTCCGTGACAACTGAAAGAAAAAGATTTACAGCTAATTTACTCTCCTAAGCTAAAGGAGGTACAAAGTGCCCAATGGTACTACATTTCAAAAGTGTGATCTATCTGAGGAAGGAGGAGTGGTGATATTCCCCTGTTCAATTCTGCTGGGACTAGACATGCTGTAGTTTTTTTCTCCCCAAGATTGAAGGAGAATGAAACCTGTAGAGGCTGCCTTGCAAACAGGCTTCATCAGTTGGCCCTTTTAAACAGCTCAACTCCCAACACTTCAGAGGGTTCTTTCCATCCTTGGGCAGTCATGGAAGCAACTTCTCTCCCAAACTGCCAAATGCCCCTCTTATTATACCTTCTTCTTCCGGGGTCTTCACTGGAGTGCTCAACAGGACTTAATCCTTCAAATTAAAGTTACTGTATCATCTCATAATGGTTTGCTGAAACTTACATTTAGCGACTGTCACCCCCAGTTCCTACTCCTCACTTGACAGCCTTCTCTAAAGAGGCATCAAGGACCTATTTTAATCTTCTGGCCCTTCAGAAGAGGCCTAAGAGACAGATCTCTTGAGAAAGAGCTGATCATTTATATTCTCAAAATCAGCATCTTCTTTCTTGTCTCAAGCTGGGCACAGAAAATCAGCAGTAACGTTTGAAATTTTTGATTTTGTTACTAAAAAAATTATTGCTTTTTGCCTAACATAATAGAGTATCACTTTAAGACACTTCTTCCAACTCTACATATCTACCTATAAAAGAAAAAGCTTCTAAAACCTCCAGTTACTAATAGAAGATATGATACATGGGGGGTCAGTAGCATACAGACAGGATCAGCAATAATAATTCCATACAAATATGCTCTTGCAATAGCATAATTTCAATACATTGCTACAGAATAAAACCACACATTTGCAAAACGCAACATACCGCATTCCCCATCATGGTGTAGGACTTCCCAGATCCAGTCTGTCCATATGCAAAAACGCAAGCATTATAACCTTCAAAAGCAGATTTAAGTACATCTGTTCCAAGATTTTTGAAAACCTAAAAACAAAGGAAGCTTTTTAAGACAGCAGAAGCTTGGGGAATCAATCCAGCATGGCAAATGTTAAACAATAAACTACCAAAGTATAAGCTATTGGCACCAACCAATGATATTTACTATAGGACAGGAAATTAGTACTTCAAGTAAAATACTAAATTTTACTACTGTTTTTAGTTTACAGCAATGCAACAGTATGGTTTCTGCTTCTTTTTCTGTCAGAGATCTATTTGACATGCAGAAGTACAAAAAACAAATTCCCATCTTTCTACAGCTCCAATTTCTTTCAGCTAATCTCAGATACTTCATTCACTTTTCCGTATTGTTAATATCTACTCAAATTCTCTATCTTTGCCAACTCTCCGTGTTCTGCAAATATCTGGCCCCTTCTCAAACCGGAATGTTTCCATGATCCTGTCAGTTTCTTGGTTTGTGTTTGTGGAGAGTTTTGGTTGGTGGGTTTGGGTTTTTTTGCTTTAACCAAGTGTAAGAAAATGGCCCATTATTTTCTCCCTATTTCTTCCCTAACTGGCTTCTCCATACCATTACTTTTTAGGCTGGCAAACGTGGCAACATGTTTTTCATATGGTAAATGGCTCTCTTTCCTCAGCTAGCCCCTTCTCTTCTGCCCTCAATATTTACAAACTGGTAACAATCCCTTCTCCACACGCCATAATTTGGAATCCATTCTCACCTAGTAACTTCAGCTCTCATGAGATGCCTTCACCACCTTCCTCTGCAATACTGGCTCCAGTACCCTTCCCAGATTCCTCACCTCTCGTTATCATTACCCCTCAGTTCCATCCATGGCCCACTGGGCAAAGAGTAACACCTGGTGCAGCATTTCTCCCAATGAAAATATTAATCTGGGTCTCCCAATATGGATGTGATTTTCAAAAGTCTCATAAACGCTTCACATAATTTGGCTACTAGTCCACAGCATACGTGGTTTAAACTAACCAAGGTGTACAAGTCATTATTAACAGCAAATGGTGCGCACACACACGGTATAATCATGCTACTCCTCCCTCGGAGGAGTGTTGGGTAATTTCTTTAATCATTAATGCTCAGTTGCAAGCGTGCCTTTGGAATACTCGACCTTCCCTTGAGCAAAGGAGTTACAATGCTGTTACCTGTTACACTTCTCCAAGAGGAAAAGTGTAAAGATCAGCCAAAGCAGAATTTCCCTTCCTTGCCATTTGAAAAGGAGCATCTTAGTGCAATTCTCCCTCCTAAGTAACGGCTCCTTTATTTCCCCCCCCACTTTTCCCTTTCCCTGTGTCCAAGTTTTTAGCTCATCATCTGGGCCAAGCCTTTACGCCCTACTGTTTGGACTGCATTTTCCCTTTTAAAAATGTGTGTGTACCTTGCAAGCGTGGTTTGAGGCAGTACGTAGGACACTTCCAGTGAGTGTTGCCTGAACACAGAGGCTTAACACAGAGGTTCAAAGACAAGCTATTGTCAGGATGGGACTGTGTCAGAACCAAACGACTGGGACACTGGTTTATCACAAAAGGGCAGTAAACTCATCAAAATTCTATTTGTTTCTCTTCCATGAATACAAACTAAGTAGCTTGATGGTAAATTGCCACTCCCACTCTAATTTTTGAATACTAAAGCACATTTTGCATCTACAAGGCATATTAATGGGGCATGCAGTATTAGACAGACTTCCATTTATTATTTTTCTGCCTTTCAAAAGGAAAAAAATAGAACAATCATGAACAAAGCGCACTAGGCAACCGCATTACCAACAATCAAGATGAATTTTATTCCACAGCAAGATGAATGTGAATCAAAGATGCCCTTCTTCTATGCCACCAGTGCAGTAAACTGGAAATTCTGCAGCAACTTGATAAGAGCTTAACTACAAAGTCTTCCAATTAAATTAAATATGAAATGAATAACATGAGCAAAACAATAGCTCGTGCAGCATTTGTTCAGAAATTCCACTCCCTTGGTTTGAAACTTCCTTTTGTTTTCAGTGTGCTGCGCACGTTGTAATTAAAACAACACTTGACCCAGGGACAACAATATTTTTGTGGCTGAGCAAGAGAAGTTAGCATTCCTGACAGGAAGGATGAAGGTGGCAGCCTGGGGTTGTGGGACACACTGAAATAGCAGAATATTGAACACAGACATCTAAGCCATGTTTAGGATTTATTGTTAACATCCTATTACTATGAACCATAAAGCTCCCAGCCTTAAAAAAAAAAAAAATCATTGCTCAAGGCTGCTGCAGCAATCCCTATATGGGCATTTTAATTTATTTTTTTCTATAAGCTCCTGACACAGGCAAGTTATACTGATCTTGCCCCAACCTGACCTGCTCTGAAACAGAAGCAAAACAGAACCAATAAGGTAAAACTTAAAATAAGGAAAACTTAATTTATCACTTACATGTGGAAATCGGACATCAACACAGAATACAACCATTTTATATTAATTCAAGTTTTCTTTGCAAATGGCTGTTTTAACATGAATTAACTTCATTATTTCACAGCACATTCAGATTCTGGAAAAAACCTGCACTGCAACAGCAACAGCCTAACAACACAATGGACTCCCTTCCTGGGATTCTTCTAACACGGCCTTGTATAAGAGAGATTTCCACAAGTATCTCAAGTCAGGTAACGAAACAGCAACCTCAAGGATCCAAGAATTAAATACCCATAACCCTAAGCTACAATCGGTGCTTAAGAAGAATTTCTATTACTACTTTTACAGTACATTTTGCAGACTTTTCCAAATATGCGTTGATACACCATGAACACTGTTTTATAAAGATGTACTCATCTCTATCATGAAGAACTGAGGATATGGTAATCAGTTATCACTGAGAATTATAAGCATTTTCAAGAAACTAAGTAGTACTAAACTGAAATCCAGTGCTCAGAGAAGTTTTCTAACTTGACCTTACAAGACAAATCAGGCAAGAGAACTAGAAAGAAGGCATTTAGCCTGCTGTACTAGAAAACACAGCACTTAACAACGTTAGATAAGTTTAAAAAACAAAACAAAAATCGAATTCTCAGGTACCTAGGGAATTTTTAAATTACACAAGAAGTACTTACAATGGAAAGAAGTTTCAAAGCATGCTTTCAAGCCAAAGAAAAGGGAAAGGAAAAAAAGAAATTAATTATTAACGTTCAGAAATCCTACCATTTCTTGACAAACAAAGCTGGGACTTTTACTGTCTGCTGAGAAATACGAAAAATCATAGGTAAATGTCTTAGTTCTTTCTCGTCCTGTGTCTCCAGTACCACCCTCTGGCACCTATTTAAAAACAAATTCCAAAAAAAAAAAAAAAAAGAGAGCTGGTACAATACATTCTGATGAATTAAAAACATTTTACAATAAATAATCAAAATGCAAATTTAAAATAAGGCTATACACATTTAGGAATTTACATGACAGGTTAGCCTACTATACCAACAACAGTGAAAAAATTAGGAACAGATATACCCTTCAGCCAGAAGGATAGTCACATTACAAGACAACACAGAAGGAATTATTTGGATTTCAGTTTACTGCTCTAACGCCACAGTATATTTTTGTCACAATACTTACATTTAGTTAAATCAGTCCTGTATATAAAACTCAGATTATAATATTTTCCTACACATATAATTACTAGGTGCCAGAGAGACCTTTGCACTGTGAATAGCATTTCAATGTGGAGCCATAATTTAAATGATGTTACATACCTGCTGCTTAAGCTATCATCATGCTCAAGAGATGACAGCTAGCACCGTATTTCAGCAATATTCTCTGGTATCTGAATCAGTCTAAACAAACTACACACTGACACTTGTCATTGGAAACTATCTTGCAAAAAACCTATCTGCTGTGCTTGATTTCTCTTGCTGAGAGAAATGTTAAAATCTACCATCAAAATATTATAGCAAGTAATGGGTACTTTGGGTTTAGTTAATTTTCATGGGAATTCCAGAAGACTTCTTCTACCAAAGAAGCAAAGGTTTAATAGCTACCAGGCACATATCTCTTCTATTGTTGGCTTTCATCTTCCAGCTCAGTAATGACCAGAGCGACAAACCTTTGAAAAAACTGAGATTCAGTCTATAGAGTGGTTTTCAGAAAACCGTGGTGCAGCAAGTTAACAGTTTAACCTGTTTCCCCCAAAGGATTCTTTCAACACTGTATTTTAAAAACTAAGGGGTGTTCTCCACAGTGCAGTGAACACCACTGTTTTGTCCAGTCATATCTTGGCTGCTATTCAGTTAGGACTTCCTTTTTTAAATTTGGCTTACTCACCTTTAAGTTTGTGATTGTCGTTTTATTTTTTTCCATTGAAATAATAAACTTTGCATTCAGGTCTTTCTCCCTGAAAGAAAAAACAAGACTTGAGTATGTTAAATAAAACATATCACAAAAATTCACAGTCATATTCCCACTCACTAGGTTGCTTGCCACTGTCAGTTATCAAGTGAATTCACTTTTATTTCATTTTTTAATTGTTATGACCAATGTTTATTTATTGCTATGGGATATATTTGAAGTACTTGGGCTTGCCTCCAAATCCCTTCATCTACAAACAGAGCAGCAGCTTGGGGAAACCTGCTTCAGAAGTTTGACTCTGCAAGTCAATTAAGTGGTTTGTTCTTAATTTGAAGTACTCTGATCCAAAGCCTGGTGAAGTCAATTACGTGGCTCTAAGGAACTGCAAAACAGAACGTTACAAGATAAGCCCCAGCCTCTTAACACCATCCTAGTGGTGTTTACCCATATAGCTTAGGTAACGGGGACCAGATATTTAAACCACAAAACCCCAGTATTTTAAAACTCTCTTAGAGATGAGGTATCCAACAAATATTTTTGAGCTGTGATGGAACACAGCAGTGCAGGAGAGAGGCTCTGCTACCAGGAGTTTCCAGGAAGAATAAAAGGGTCATTTCTGCAGCAGTGTTTTCATGCACCCACATCTATTTCACATCAGTTATTTCTGAATGTTTTCAAAACTAAAAAATCCTTAGCTTAGTGTCTAAAACCAGAATGTATCAACCTGCTTGCCAGAAATCGGATTTCATTATAGTCGGCCATAACAGTAATACAGGCTGCTCTTGGATGACAACCTGTGAGCGTAACATCTCCTGTGTTATTTATTAAAAACACGTACATGAAAAAAGAAGAGCAAGAAGAGGAAGACTGCTACAAACACCATACAAAACCCCGCTCCCCAAATGCTAACAGACACGCCTGCTCCAAAACCATCTGCTAAGTCACCGCACAAACTGGTGTGCCCGACTGGTGCAAAGGAAAGCAGAGGGCTTTAAAGCAATGAAGTGCTGCTTTACCATCCTGCACGGTGTCTCAGCCGTTACTGGATACCTGCTTGCACCAACCAAAAATGAAAAAGAACCTTCTCCCTAGTAACAGGAAACCCGAGTTCAGGATTTTAGTGTGACATTTTCTTCCTCGTGGTGCACTGGCTCACCCAGCTCTATGTTTCTCAGCTAACTGTGCAGCTACCCCCCATACACATTCAGTTTCCCAGTAGAAATTCTAAAGAAAAGCAAACCCCATTTTAAAATCTACATTAATGAATAAAGATTAGGCAAATAGAAGTGCTTATTTAAATATCAACACATTAAGTTATTTTCTAAGCTAATAAAATATATAATTGTAATAATTACAGCATTAATTATACAAATGAATTTAGATCTACCATTGAAAAACGTTAGAGGCATGCCTTAAGAGATGCCTCTTAATCATTTCCATGTCCTTCTTAGTAGCTTTTACTAGCTCTACACTTAAGAAATACTAAAATACAGCTATGCACAATAAACAAGGGAAAGGAAAAGAAATCTCTGATGATATTTTTTAGGAGGAAATAAGATTTTGGCATTGTAGTAATGCAGGCTGTGGATGGTTACCATTCATCCTGCTTCTTCAATAGTCTCTACCTGTCTGTAACTATTTGTTCAGCGAAAGTATCGTAAATAATGTGGCCCAACTAAATGATCTATCTTACTACAAAAAATTTTTACAAATATAATTTGTAACCTGCTTCCTCTAGGAAGTATGGCAGGCCTCTAGGCGGGAAGAAGTTTGGGCCAGAATTATTCCTTTTTTGTCTGGACTTCTTCATGGATGAGGTGTGCAAGGGGAAATAATAAAATATGTTGGTGCTCCACTTCTCAGACCTAGCCAGCTCTCCAGGTTACAAAACTTAAAGATACTCAATAACGGAAAGCTGACACAAAATGTTTACAAAAAGTCTACATTCTGAAACAAAAGTATTACACACCCATATATGAACTACACAAAATTCTGAGAAGCCTACAGTAACCAATTTTTGTGATGACACTGATAATATTACCAAACATTATTAAAGAATGAGGACTTCAAAGTAAAAAAAAAAAAAAAAAAAGCCTTGTAAATCACTAACCAATAAAAAAATGATAAACAGAATTTTGCATTTTTGTAGGGAAAGGGATAGGGAAAGGAAAACCTGGAACAGGAATACTATGATCAGAATCAATATGCCAACCTGAGAGAAGTGAAAAGAATTAACAGGAATCAGATGTTAAAGCTTCGTTTTAATATGAGACAGCCAAGTATAATTTATTGAGCACATAAAGAGTTCGAGAGATTCCTATAAAAAACCAATTGCTTGCACGATGCCAGTTATTTCCAAGCACTCAGTTAACGCAGTTCAGCAGGTGCTGAATCCCTTTCAATAAGTTTTGATTGCAAGTTCCACCTTAATTAAAGGTTCAGGCTGTGAACACCTGCACTGCAGTGTCGGGCACCCTTCCGAGAACCTTCAGGGCTAGGAGAACCCTACTGCAACCAGCAGCTCCTCCAGCATCCATAGGAACCACCAGCCCCATCTCAGCCCAGAGACAAGCCCCAGCCACTGACCAAAGACTCTGCCCCAGCAAATTCCACGCCCCGCATCACAAAGCGACATAAAGGGGCCGACTGCCAAAATTAGTTCACAATTAACGCTTTGATGAGTTCAGAAAGCATGCTTCCCCAGAAGCCCGATCTGCTCACACAGCAGTGCTCAGGACTAGCCTCCACGCTGTTCTCCCTGCTGTTTCATACACCACGTGGAGTTCCAGGATCACAAGGGAAGGGAACTTATAACCCGTGATCCCGTGGCCCATAACCAAACTACAGAGTGATCAAGCAGGCAAGTTTCTTGGCACAGACACCAGGAAATACATCAGCCCAGTGCTATTATTAACCTCTACTATTGCTAAATTCAGCTAGTCATCTAGTAATTCATTGCAAGGGGATAGTATATTTGCCTTGTAGAGGGATAATTTGATAAAAGGTTTACTTGGGCAGAATTTTAATAATTTCCCTTCATCACAAGGGGCACACCGGTTATGAAGAACTGCCCCAAACTGAAGATGATTCAGCAGCTATATCAAAACACAGCAGCTTCATAGAAGAAGCTGCAGCGTAGATATCTGTGTCAAGTTTCTTTCCCTACTTCCCCTATATTCCCTGCTTATTTTAAGAGCAAAGACCAGAGCAGCTTTTGGACATCCATGGGCATCCAGTCAGAAATCACACTATAGGCAGCCAAATACTAGCCGTATCTCCAGATTTCAACGCAACCTTCAACAACCCCCAATCATTATGTCACTCACCCAGTCCTTCGCAAGATTTTTTTGAAGTTCCTCCCACGGACAGAAAGGAGAAGAGCATGGAAAAGCACTGTTACCTCAATTTTAAATCAACACGGGAAGCTTTACAAAAATCCCTATTACAGACATGCAAAATGTGTTTGCTGTTTTTCCAAGTTCATCTCTAAGTCCCTTTGGTGGAAGGTTAAGCTATTTAAACACCGGCTTTTTATTAATCTGTTCTGTACTATTCAGACACAAGAGCATTTATTATAGCTTATCCCATTAGAAAATCATTATATTGTTTTCCATTAAATTGATACTATGGGAATCCATTGTGATTACCATAACACGTGTCAGACAACTCTGAAAAGAGAACAGAAAGAACAAGCTGTATTTCATCTGGGGAGCGGGAGGGGAAAATCGAAAGGGACAGGACAGAAAGAGCAACTGGTTTTCCCAAATAGTGCTTCAAAAGATGACTTCAGAGGACCTCCAAGGCTGCAGGGACAAGGAGACAGGCACTACCTCAACTGCGGAGCATCTCTGTGTCAAAATGGAAAGGCGGTCTGTAAAATATACTCTTGGAAATTCACTTAACTGTAGACATCTAATGGAGCATCTATTGGAAAACGATTATACCGAAGAGCAGATGTGCAATTTTGTTTTTCAACTACTCAAAACCATAGTCTGAGCACTTGTAAAAGCAACTCAACCATGCTCAACTGCTTTTCTTTTCGGTAAAGTGCCTGCTGCTTCTTATATTCACATTTTAGGCACAATTTTACAGATTTCCTATTTTATCACTCTGCTTGTTCACTACCCAGGTGTATTTCTGGGGTCACAAAGTGAAAGCACAAGGTTTGCTTAATGACCAGAAGAATTCAAGGTAGATTTAACTGAAGAACAAGCACAAAGTGTGCCACAGAAAGAACCTGGCTTTTTCTTGTAGCTTGGTAACACACTAACTGTGCATTTGCCCTGACATCCCACTGAATTACACAGACCAAGAACACTTCCCTTTGTTTGAGTAACTCTTAAAAGGGGAACATTCAATTCTACTGTATGCTTTAAAAAGTCAAACAAAAACCCTACTACACATGACATTCTGTGTTACTTTCTATAATCACAGGAAAAATAAAGTTGGTGCAATCTCAACTATCACACAATTTCTCTTTCCTAGTCAGAGGTTTTTGTTTGGTTTTGTTTTCTGTTTTCGTTTGGGTTTTTTTAACTTCTTCAATGCTTATTGAATCATTTTGTAGAAAGTATATTTTTTTTAAATGCGATTCCATATCTAGGTGCAGTTAAAAACATACATCTGGTGGTCTGTTTATAAAACATCTTCATTACCCTTTGGGTTAAAGTCATTTTTTCCATAAACACCAATAACAAAGAGTTTCAGTATAACATTGGCTGAGACCTGAAATCAGAACAAGTCGAGCAAGCTGATTTAATCCCAGGATTTGGGGAATCCACTGTGACTTGAATCGCCACGATTACACTGTAGAAAAATCACAGTTGTCTCCATAGCAGGGCAATAGCCCTACATATCCTGAGCTCAAAGTGACCCCGTGCTGGTGACAGATATGGCTACAAGCCCATAATTAAGTCACCAAAGCCACGTTTACGCTCATACAGTCTGAAAGTTAACAACTACACATTGTACATCAAGCAGCATGACTGCGAGAGGATGTCCTTCGGACTCGGTTTGAGGGGATGCTCCGAGGTGGAGCCTCTGGTACGGGCTACAGCTTGCCCCGTGTTGGGGAGAGCTCTGCAGACACTCTTACAGCCCGCCGTTCTCTCTCAACAGCACATCTTCATTATCTTCAAGACCTCTACCAACCTGTCAAATCTGGCTGACATCGGCCAAGAACATGGGAGTGGACTGGCTGACAAAAGAGCTGCGCAATCTCTCAAGTTTCACCTCAAGAAGCCAGACAAGAAAACAGCAGGGAAAAAAAAAAATAATCATGGGGACTGAAGCTAAAAGAAACAGCTTTCTACGAATGCGATTGTCATTGTGTCTCAGGAAGAAAAAGAAATTGTGCACGTACTCGGTACTTTTAAAGAGGTTCATCATAAAGCACATTTTGCGTGGCTTCAGGTTTTCTGTGATTGAAGTAATCTTAATAATTGGCTAGTGCAGACTTACAATGACATCCACGTTCCCTTTTGTGATACCAGTTTTATGAGCAGCACTGGCAAACTTTGCAAATAGTTAAATGAGAGAGTTCTGCTACTCCCAGAACTTCCTTCCCAGTGCAGCTGAACCCAGAATAATAAACGCGCTAGCAGGGAATGCAGAAACAGGGGAAATCTGGTAGGTCTCATGAAACAGAAACATTCCCTGAGTTTCTATACTAGTACACACACCTCAGTTCTTGCATGAAGGACAACCTAGATTAAACGCCTTTAGCCATAAGAATAAATTTTACCGACAATACTGAAAGGCAGCAGTTTAATCTACAGCAGGAAGGCTCTCCTGGAAAATGAGCGTACAGGTGTCCTTGCGCTGCCTTCTCTCAAATGTCGTCTGCCCTTTTTGGGAGAAACCTATGCACTCTCATGGTGGCACATCCAGACTGGTCAGTACATTAAATCAAGTACCTGACTTGCCTTTTAAATTTGTGTTTTTAATAGCATTATAGGCAGACCTCACCTCCCAAAAACTCAGATCAGGTCTACTGGGTAGCCACATAAGCAGATTTTTAAATGATCAGCAACAGCTGGCTTTAAGAAAAAAAAGTTCCTGTATCCATACATGCCATGATCAACAATCACGTAACAACCTGAATAATATTTAAGCTTCAATCATCAAACTACCCCAACGGCAACTTTTCTGCTTTGCTTGCACAGATGGAGTGTCAGACCAGTCTCAGTAATGCTCTTACCAGTAGGAACTAGCCCTGCATAGCTAAGTTTTAAGATACCCATGCATGACACCCCTCTTACACATTTCTGACGTCAGCCTTTAAGAAAACGTAGCAAATGCCCGTCTCTGGCAGAAGCAACATAAAATATAACCTCAGACATAGTCAAGTTGATTTGAATGACATCTTGGAATTCTGTTGTAACTACTGTGACACTGTGAAGTTTCTCTAGGACTCTTGGATTTTAGTCCCTGTAATAGTTTGCTTTTACTATCTTGTTTCTTCTGATTTTTTCTTTTACTCCTGCTATCCCAAGTCATAAAGACAGTACTGACTTAACCTCTTGCATACAGCAAAATGTGATTCAAAGAAATCACACTGTTTCCCTGCAGTGCCTTTGCCTTTTGGGGCTGAAGGTCCTCAAATTAGAAATTTGGGGAAAAAAAAAATATTGTGTCTGACCTCATGGATCTATTAGGACCTCAAGTAACCAAAGGCTGTTGTTCCGTCATTCTTGTCCTCAACTGAGACACATACAAGCAATCTGGATCCAACAAGAAATGACTTCAGTTATCCAAATACAAATATCTTTCAAATGTGTAGGCATACAGAAAAATGATGGGTGTACTCCAGGTTCTGTATCTCACTGCTGCTTTGTATTTACAATATAAACTCTTTGGAGACGAGTCTTCATAAAGCCAATATTTGAAGTGTCTAAGTCTTTAACAATAAGAACTTCAGCCCATCAGCAATTAAGATGCCAAGTGCCATATACACCCTTTTTCTGTTAGATAACTCTGAAAAAGCCCCTCTCAATAAATAACCCTGGCTTTGTATACACAGCTACTGCAAAATAGAGGACTTTGCTCTTCAATTCAGTCAGCTGTCCTTACCAACAATACCTGCCTTTCAGATACTCAGACTTCTAAGAGTCTTCGAGTCCAAGAGCTCAGTTAGGTTAAAAGAGCCAAGTGCTAATCCCATTTATTTCAAAACTGGTCTTAATTTCAAATAAACAAAGCCTGAGAAACCGACAGACCCACCTTTCCCTCTCTTCCTTTCATCAGGAAAGCTACAATACATAAAGACTTGCTACCATTTTCTCTGCTGGTCTCAGGGAGCTCTCAACAAAAAGCAGAGTTTGAAAGTATTTTACTGTTCATTATTTTAGTGATATAACACGCGTAGGTAACCCAGCAGTGTGGTTGGTAATACTGAAATAAATGAACAAGGAAATGCTATTCTAAAACTGGGGTTTTAAGTTCAAAATGCTTAAGACTGTAAAGTTTTGGGGATTTGAAACCGTAAATGAGCCCAGTTTAATATATTGCCCCACATGTGCCCACGCTGCCGCTGTGCTGCAACCCTGCTGGCACTGGAAGGTCTTTGTACTTCAATGCTAGGGAGGGGGACAGACAAAACAAGGTAGCAATTGTGACAAAGCCCACAGGCTTGGAAAACTTTTGAAGCATTTGCTTTAAAGCACTAAAAAGGACAGAAAAATAAGCACATATAAACAGAGACTATATGTGGGCTTCCCGATCTCTGATGGTTTATGCAAGATTAACTGCCAGCCCCAGCCATTAACTCTTCAGCTAATGGGAGCTCAGTATTCTGCTGAAACTCCTTAGAGCTCCCTCCAGTTTTCCTGCTCACTGGCACAAGGACACAGCTCTGCGCTTGGGATTCTTCGTGCCTTTTTCATCTATCACACAAGATGCAAGATCCTGTTTTAAGGACTGCATACCCTGTTTGTTCTCTCTCCTGTGTATAAAGCTGTGCAAAAACCACTGCAGAGAAGGTCAGAAATAGAACAGCCAGCGCAGGAGCCACTTAAAAGCCACCCAGGTCTAATCTCACCTTCCTATTCAAGCAGATCTTTTCCCGTAATGACTTTCTTCAAAGGAATTAGCTCTTCCCAACTGCCTGGGCTTTCATTCCCCTCGGGAGACTCTTCCACAACCTGCACTATCTCATTAGCAGTAATTCCTTAGATACTGTTTAAACTGATCCATTATTAGCTTCATTCCATTACTCCCAAGATACTATGAAGGGGCCATAACTAAGTATTTAATTCCTCTTTTCAACGTTTAAGCCCTGCAAATATTTCTAGATTTGCATCTCCTAATCTATTCCACTAGTCATAACACAGGCTACACATTTAGCTCAGTATTTTTTTTGAATCAATGATTCCTGCCATTTTTGCTGATGTTTTCCAACATAATTCAAATAATAAGGTTCCAGAAACAGGACTTGACGTGATATTGACCCAGGGGCTTGCTAGGGGAAGCACCAACCACAGCTTCTGTGTTTGGCTCTACAATATACTTGCAAACAAGAACTGTACTGTGATTGCAGCACACTCCTGAGTTCAAATTCATCGCTTCCAAGCAGAAAAACTCCAAAGATTAACCACAAAGGAAAAGGGCAGAGAAAGAAGAGGAAAATAAGCCACAGATGTTCAAAGACCATGTACTTTAGCACAGGTGAGAATCTAAAGAAACAAACCACCAGAGAGTGCTGGCATTCTCTATTGCTCACACCCCCAAGTTTCAGCTTGCTTCAGCGCTGCTGACATTTGCTATTGTGGAAAAGCCGAAGGAGAGTCCAACAAGTTTTTCTAGAAGATCCTGACCTGTGGCATCCAAATTCCCAGCCAGCTATCATCCTCGCTGTTGGCTTCTCCATTTGGCTTTAACTTCTCATTTTAGCAAAGGCCATACTCTCATTAGACCCCACTCCTTAACACAGCTGTCCCACACTGCATTTTACCACCCCTTAGGAAACACACGGCCAGGCCATTTGCAACTTGAACTCTTCAGGAGAGCAACTGTTCTGCTTTAGGTTTACAATGTTCTCTTTAAACTACCAAGTAAAATAACTTTGGCATTTTTACCCCCACCTCATGGCTGCTGCTTCTTCCATTCCCAAACAAACAGGCCTGAACTATTTATCTACTACTTATTACTCTTATGGCAAAAAACCCTTAAAACCCAACCATTTCCTGTGCTATTACATTGATCGTAAGATTTCCATCACCTCTTATTTATTCTTGCCACCGACAATCAAGACTCTTCTGTACGCCCACTAGGCTCTTCTCTATTTTCTTCTTTTCTAGCCCTTACAAGTTCGAGTCAATGCTCTGCCATGAGCAAGCTGTCACTTCTACTTGATTTGCTTCATGGCAAGTTCTCCAGCCTTTCCTCAATTTTCAAATGGCCTGCTTGCAGCCTTATAACACAGCTTACTACATCCCTTCCTCAAACCCACATAGATACCATTTAGAGAAGCCTTACAACACATAGCACCTGTTTCCTAGCAAACACTGCTGGCTCAATTGCGTCTTCGTTCCAGAACCACATACAGCAATAACAGCAGCCTTGAACAACCACCACTGAGACTTTTATAATCTTTCTGAGCATTTTTTACATCGGTACAAATGTTTATGTCACAAATTATTGCTGGTACCCACACTCGAAGAACATACATTCTCACCATGCTTAACAAGCAGAGCCCTCCCTAGCGCTGGGCAGGTCCCACCAGAACCAGGGACCAACAGGCCCTTCGGAACAGGCGTACCTGCGTGTCCCACCTCTCCTGTCCTCACGTTCAAAGTCCGACGACTTAAACACATGGCATACAGCCATCATTTCATTTCACCTATAGGGAAACACACATCAGAGTCTACATTTCTTTCTCGCAACTGAATGAGTACTGGATTTTTGTGCTCTCTCACGTTTGCCAGCCTCACTGTGCTGAGCTGCCAAGGCCGAAGGAATGAAGCAGCCCACGGCTCTTAACCCCACGCAAGAACCTGGCCGTACCACTGGGTAGCCCATCGCCAGCCATAACCCATCTGTTAAGCACGTCTTCTCTCAGGTCAGGTAAAAGGTAGTGATTATTAAGGAGAGATGATGTGTACATCGTCATGCTGACGCTTACTCCTCTGGCCCTCTCTGTACTAGAGGACCTGTCCTGAGAAGGTGCGCACGACTATTGTAGAATAAAATTCTTCCTACATTCACTCCTTTTGAAGAGGTGAGAGATAATAAATAGAAAATAAAACCATTTCTTCATGTACCTTGCAAAACTAAAAACACTTTTAATTTCAGACTTCCAAGTTCTCTCAGTGCCAACTTCACACAATTCAAGAACTCAGATCCAAGTCTTTGCCTTTATGCACTGGTCCAACACTAACAATGGAAGTCGCACAATGACGAAGGTCCTTACATACACACAGCTCACTTCCAGGGAGAGAAGCGTATCTACTGTGGGCGCTTTTCCAAAGGGAAAAATCTGCTGGAAGTCATTAAATGGATTCAAGGTTTTGTACACAAAATACAGCAAGGTGAAAAAGCCACATTCAGAACAGTTAGTTTATCTTGCCAACTCAGCATCAAAGTAGATTTTTATTGGATCCAGACTCACCCATAGATAAAGGCGGAGGCAAGAGAGAGGTACACTCACCCCAGGCACAGCAGAGCCTCACCCACCCTTAAAATCTTCCAACTTCTTTTTATAGTAGAGAAGTTGTACGTGATTATAAATCAAATGGCAAGCACCGTTATTAAAGTGGCAGTTCGCAGAGTTAACATAAGAAATAGCAAACTCAGCTTGCTGATAAACGGCTTATCCTCGTCGGTACTGTAGTTCAGAAAGTGACAGTATTGCAACACTCGGCCATATTTAAGCTCTGAGTTATATTTCTGCTGTCACTCTGGAGCTTCTGAAGAGCAACAACCAACAAGCAGTGCTCAGAAACAGACACAGCAAAACTTTCACCACGCACTTCAGAGACAAATATGGTATTTAACTATGGGTGTCCTTGCTTGTAATCACTCCATCTTTTCCCATGCTACCTGTGTTACACTGATGTTATACACACTTTGTCAAACACTCTATCTTTATAAATTCATGAAAATGAAAAATACACACAGTAACCTGTATTTCAGACACTGCAATTCATCATGAGGCACCAACTCATTCCCCTCTTCCCTGCATTAGAAATTCTATAATATATTCTCCATGTATTTCTTTTGCTTCTCTTCTCAATTCTAAAAAGCATGGATAGTTAATTATAACTTTCATACTCCCTGTAAGCTCCTACCTAAATCACTTGTAAACATTCAGAATGGAAATTAAGATTTCAGCTGGCTCTTCACTGTTTACTTGTTTATCTCTTTTCACTGCCACAAAAACACTCTAGTCACACGCTCCTTGTAAAATGAAACACCTTTTTTTCTATCTCTGCCCTTTGCATTGCCGTATTAATTTGAGCTGTTGAAAACTCTGCTACTGATACTAAGGCGAGGACTATGCAAGCAGTTATTTTTAAAGATAACACAACGTTGGTCCTGAATTTCCCAAGGTGCTCTGACACCAGTTCTGCAGGCAGAGAAGTTACCTAGTTTTACAAGTGTAACTGAGAGGTGTAATAATGTAAAACCAAGCGGGCCAGCCTTATGTCTAATGAATAATCACGCAGAATGTACTTGTGGATTAAAGTATCAACATAAGCATGGCTTTTAATCCAAACAAATCCCAGAGTCACACAAAAGCCTTCTCCAAGCAATAAAATATATTTTCTCTGTCTCCCCACTATCAAACACAAAAGCTGTTAATCTTCACGCAGTAATTGTGAATGACTCTACAAACACATAAAGCACTACAGCCACTGACACACATTTCTGTCGTCCCCATCAGCCACTTCTCTTTGGGGAGCAAATCTGTGTGCATGCAGGGTTGAAAATTGACCCTTTAAAAATTAAACCAAATTGGAAATTATATTTCATTATATTGAAAACAGGAACAGAGCTGGAGGAAAGTCTATACCACATTTTAAAAAAATATTTAAAAACACTGAGAGCACCGGTTAAGGACAGGGAAGAACAACTTACTGCAGTGCAAAGCCAGATTCTGATATCAGCTGCATCTTCTGCAGGTAAGGACAGCATATTACCCTTGTTTAGTTTGTTCAACCAGTTAAATAATTAGTGTATGCAAATGCAAGACACATGAAAAAGGTTAAAAATCAGAAAAAGCTTCTTTTCCTCTATTAATTCATGAATTAAAAGCCAAATAGAACAGAGCTATCAGGTGTACGAAATCAAGGGGCATAAGAACTGGTGATAGTAGCTGAAAGAATCAAGTTGATATTTCCTTTATTAACTATTGAAATATTTTTTCTTATTTAGCACACTTTAGATGGTTTCTTTTACCTGAAGAAATACGTATAAAAGTGGTTTTCCTGAACACTAACTGAATTCTAGTTTTCATGCAGAGAAAACATGACATAAAATGCAAGTCTGAAAAGATTACTCCCTCCTCCTTCTTAAAAGACTCTGAACAGATGAACATAAAGCACCGTATTTATTCAAACTGCACAGATGCTGTGCGTAGTACACAACAGAGAGACACAATTAGGCTAGGCTTAACAGGATCTCACACTATGTAGAAGGCAGTGACTAGTAACCAGTGACCCAGAGTTCAGTAAGTGAACAGAAAAGTGCCTCAAAGTCGATTAAACTTCTCTATAACCTCATTATTTTGTCCAGGAAACAGCCATTCTGAGGAACGACGGGATCTTAGACAAGAAACTGCATTTTGTGGGATCAGGTATGGGATTCTCCAGCCAAGTCCTCCAAATTATATGGCAATAAATGAATGCTTCTAATGACTGTTTTGGAAAATGAACCTTAGAAATAATGGTGACCAAAAGCATTAACTTGCCAGAGTAAAATACGTCAGCCACCCAACCTCACTTCCTAGCAGGTTTCTACTTGAAAAGTAGAAGAAAACCTAGTCTTCTGGCAGCTGGCAGGTTTTTAGGCCCTGTACATAACCATGGACTGAAAGGCTGTCACTGCAATTTGGTATTGAATTAAGAAAACCAAAGGATAGATGGAGACTCACCAAGTAACTGAACTCTCTAAACTCATGCTCACAACTGGTTTCAAAGCAGCAACGGTAAAGCCATTAGACATCACTTTTATTATGTTATCCAGAGATATAGTCAAAAACCTCTAGTGTAACCTCTGCATAACACAATTGGGGATATTAACTACTTTAAGAAGAATGGTCAAGGGCTTTGACAACAGCACTGAAATTAACAAACTCAGGTCAAGCCAGAGAATGAGAAGACTCAAACCAAATCACATCAGGAAATTAAAAAAAAAAAAAACCAAAACAAGCCACCAAAGTTTGTCATCTAAGCAATGGAACAGCAAGTAATCCTTAAACAACAACCCCCTCCCTATCACATGATTCATTCCAAGATCCATGTTCATGACTTATTACACAATTAGCAGTGCTATGACACCACACAGTGCAACTGCTCCATAATGCAGGAGTCTTACCAATAACCATTCATTAACACTTGTCTTCTCTAATTAAAAATGACTCATGAAATAAGCTGCATTATATGATTAAGCTTCGAACAAACCAAAGCAAATTTAGAGACAGACACTACATTAAATTTAACTCTATACAGTATCACGTTAAAGATTTGGAAAATAAGTGCTGGAGCACAAACACCCAATTGGGAAAGTTCCTTCAAATGGGCAGAAAGGACCTTCCTCTGTAAAACACTGGAGTGACCCACAAGGGAGACGGGAGCAGGGCTGAAAGAAGACATGTATAAGGGAAACCAATACGAGCAAAATACGATTACTGCTCGTGGCTTATGGTTCACCATACCTTCACTATTGCAACAGGAAAAGCCACTAGATCCTCTAAGGCTTAGGATCTGTTTTATAATATACAGCAAGAGTCCAGCACTGACTAAAGCAGAAGAGCACCACCAGCCCCAGTACCGCTCCCAGGCTGCAGAGCTGGGTGCCATGGGGAACAGCAACTGTGCCTGTGAAAAATGAAGACTTAGAAGCAACAACCCATGACAATGAATCCAGCTCCCAGATGATGCTTTATAAACATCAAGTACCATCCCATAAATAACAAGGTTTTAACAACTTGAATTGGAAGACTCTGCACAGTTTGCTTAGTTCCATAGTCAGACACTTACTAGTCTTCAAAATAAGTTCATTCATAGAATCATGGAATGGTTTGGGTGGGAAGGGACCTTAAAGATCATCTAGTTCCATCCCCCTACCCTGGGCAGGGACACCTCCCACTAGACCAGGTTGCTCCAAGCCCCGTCCAACCTGGACTTGAACACTTCCAGGGACGGGGCAGCCACAGCTTCCCTGGGCAACCTGTTCCAGTGTCAAGCCTACTCATTGCCACTCAGCACAACACGTCAAAACCAACGTTGATCACACCAGGCCCCTGCCTGCCCTGCTCTTAGGCTCCTTCTTTTCCACCGTATCGCAATTTCCATCATTTTCTAGGTATGCTCTCATCTAGCTCCGTGCAAGTTATCCTCACATGTGCATTCTAGACACGAGGTCCAGAGTCACTGTCTCATTCTTTTGCCGCAACACTTGCAAACTTCTACTCGCACCTTACCAGTTGGTGTTTCCGCTGCCTACCACAATTACCAGCCCTTTCCCTGTCTGCCGTATGCTTTCCAACTTCCTCTCCCTCCTGTCTCTTAGCAGATCACAGTTCTAGTCCACAAACAAAACTTCTCTTTGCCACCAAAACACTACAAATCACAAGCCTTATCAATAAAGACCTACGCTACCTGCTGTCAGAGATTCTTGAAGGAAAAGTGAAGCGCATACATAAAGAATAATTTTAAAAATGCCTAAGAACCATATGGTTAAACCCGGCGGAGGGAGCAGGGGGAAGCAGGAGGGTACGACAAGGCTATTCACCAACCGTGACCTCTAACCACTCAGCTCCACCAAACTGCCTAAATTACTTGAAACCAACCCACAACATTCTCCCCCTCCAACCTCCATCAACTTAATTTTCATCAGGTTTGTTTTTCCGCATCCCCCCCCCCCCTCCAACAACAAGATCATAACTGACTACCAGAACTCGGCAAACCATTATTTTTTTTAAAAAAAAAGCTGAATCAGACACAGTGAAAGGAAGGGCGGGAGCCTGACTGGCCGCCTACACTTTTAAAACACTTTTTAACTTCGCTACGTCGTTCCAGAAAAGGGGAAGAAGTAAGAGCACTGCCAGTAGAATCTGATCATTTTCTACGTACGGTTCTTAAACTAGATGCCTAAAAATTAACTCCGGTGTGCATGTTACGTATTTATTTCACCAAAGAACAGTGTTTGTTTCCCGGACGCATTTCAGGGAGCGGGTGATAAACTCTCAGCAATGTATTAAACGGGGCGAGCTGCCTCTTTTACACCTTAAGTATCCCACTAACACCCTTTACCATAACGGCCCCTCCGCCAATGCTGGCGCTACAGACGGACTAGCCAACAACCCCTCTCTCTCCAGTCGGCGGAAAGGGTTGCCGTTGCCAGACGGTAGGAAGAAGTCGCTTTCTTCCTGGTTTTGGAAGCCCGGCTGCCCACCCCCGGCCGGCCCTCGCCTCTGAGCAGTTCCCCACCTTCACCGAAGTAACTTTTTCCTCATTCTCAAAGGACCAGACAGACCGAGCGGGACCGCAACGGGCCGCACTAGCCCGGGAAGGCCCCGCACCCTCCAGCGCACCGGGGGAGCCCCGGGCAGAGCTGCCCCCTCAGCCTCCACCGCCGCAATGGCCGGCACCGCCGGGGCGCGGAGCTCGGCGGCGCCCCGGGAGCGGGGAAAGGCCGGGGCCGGCCGGGCCGCACTCACCTGCGGTTCATGGGCCGCACCCGCACGGCCACCTTCACCGAAGCCATGGCTCATCCCCGCCGGGCCGCTCGGGTCCTGCTCCAGCCGCCGCCGCCGCCGTTGGCCCGGCCTCGCCTGGCTCCGCCCGGCCCGGGCCGACCCGACCCGCCCGTCGGGGCCGAGCGCAGGCCGCCCCCC
>VZSF01005369.1:1287371-1302381 GCA_013398295.1 Chionis minor | reverse complement strand
AGAAGAGAAGAAGGAGGAGGAGGAGAAGAAGAAGAGAAGAAGGAGGAGGAGAAGGAGAAGAAGAAGAAGAAGAAGAGGAAGAAAAGATGAAGAAGAGAAAAAGAAGAAGACAAAGAAGAGAAGAAGAAGATGAAGAAGAAAAAGAAGAAGACAAAGAAGAGAAGAAGAAGATGAAGAAGAAAAGAAGAAGCAGAAGAGGAAGAAGACAAAGAAGAGAAGAAGAAAAGGTGAAGAAGAAGAAAAGAAGAAAAAGAAGAAGGAAAAGAAGAAGATGAAGAAGGAGGAGGAGGAGGAGGAGAAGAGAAGAAGGAGGAGGAGGAGAAGAAGAAGAGAAGAAGGAGGAGGAGGAGAAGAAGAAGAGAAGAAGGAGGAGGAGGAGAAGAAGAAGAGAAGAAGGAGGAGGAGGAGAAGAAGAAGAGAAGAAGGAGGAGGAGGAGAAGAAGAAGAGAAGAAGGAGGAGGAGGAGAAGAAGAAGAGAAGAAGGAGGAGGAGGAGAAGAAGAAGAGAAGAAGGAGGAGGAGGAGAAGAAGAAGAGAAGAAGGAGGAGGAGGAGAAGAAGAAGAGAAGAAGGAGGAGGAGGAGAAGAAGAAGAGAAGAAGGAGGAGGGGAAGGAGGAGAAGAAGAAGAAGAAGAAGAAGGAGGAGGAGGTCGGGGTGGTGGGGTACAGTTACGGTGGAGAGGTATAGGCTTCTCCACAGGGGCTTCTCACCCGAGGTGTGGACAGATAGATAAATAGATAGAGGAGTGTGTGCATATATATACACACACAAGTTTAGGGGGTTGTATATGTATATACGTACATATATATATGTATATACACCCCCCCCTTATAAATATATCTCTCCCCATTATATATAGGGAGAGATATATAGGGTGGTAGGTAGGGGTCTCTCTATATATACACACTTATATATATGCCCCTATATACACCCCATATACATCTCCCTATATATATCGTGGGAGTATATGCATATATATGTATGTATACATATATATATGCACACCCTATACATATATATTCCCCCATTATATATCTATATAGGGTTGTAGGTCAGGGTCTTTCTCTATATACGTACCTACATATAGCCCTATATACACCCCATATATATCTCTCTCTCCCCACACACACCACTGTATATATACACACTCCTATATATATACACCTATATATGGGGGGATAGAGATGTCTATATAGATATATAGATATATTCATGTCCATATAAATCCATATGTAGCTACAGGTATACCCATATATATCTTTTTTGTCCTCAGTTATATACTGACATATATACATACGTAATAGGGTAAATTCAAACGTCCACTAGGTGTGGTGTTATGATGGAGAGCCATCCCCTTAGAGGATGCCCGGGACATCACCAGGCCAAGCAGTGGGGCAGAGCCCCATCCCAGGGGATAACAGGGAGCTGGGGACCTCGTGCCAAACCTCCACCCAAGGTGGCGGCAGGGCTCCTGCTGGCAACGCCGCCCTCCCAACTGCCTTCAGAGAGAAGCAGACAGAACCTGGACAAGCCTGAGGCCGTCTTTAAGCAATGGGAAACACTAAGGAGGACTTGGAAGTGGCCGTGCTCCCGCTGCCACGGGAAGGGACAACCGCCCCACCAGCACCACCCAGGCACCTCCTTCCCTGGGGAGCCACAGGCGCTTGGAGGACCCGGACGCAGCCGAGTGTCTGGTTCGTACGGAGTAACCGTGATGAAGACAAAGTAAAAAAGGAGGGTAAGTAGTGTTATCATAAATACTAAACATTTTTGTTTGCTTGGAGTTGGCAGTGCCAGGATGGAGACACCATTTAAAGCGCTGTACAAAGGCAGTTGCATTCAAGTCATTAAGGCATTACTGGCTTGAGAAGCCAAAAAAGAGCAATTGCCGAAACACTGGAGGAGGTCTCCGACCTTCTCAGACCTCTTTAGTGGTGACTTCTTCCAATAACTGTCTCCAAAAAGGGGAAGGAATGAAGAAAGGAGGGACGACAGTAAAAACATCAGCTGATGAGCAATTAGTATTGGAAATTGGGATCACGTAGATGAAGAAGTTGACCTGGGAAAAGGAGGAGAGCGGAGAAGGGAAAGTGAGAGGCAGAAGGACCCCACGTTTACACCCCAGAGGTGTAGGGGAAGCAGTAGGAGGAGGTCAGAGGAACACAGCGAGCCAGGACACAAGAGATTTGGAGGGTAACTGACTGCTGGAGGTGGTCAAAGGGGATGGGGTGGAAGCCCACCGGACATGGGAACACAGATGAAAAGCAGGGTGAAAAGAGATACCACGGGGTGGAGAAAGGAGAGGAGGAAGAAAGAAGCCCGAAAAGCGATGTTCCCGGCAGTGCATCGGATCAGCTGAGAGATGAGGTGATGTTTGAAGAGAGAGGTCAGGGCCGAGGGGTGGTTTTACAGCAAAAGAGAAGTTACTGTGTGTTCAATTTGCTTGAGAAAGAGAAGAGGAGGGATGAGAACGAGAGAGGTCTGGCGCGAGGGGTTAGAACATCACTGGTGCAGCAGCTTAAAAGAGAAGGGAGGAAGAAGTATATATGGCTGGTAATAGGAGAGAAGGAGGAAAGAACATTATATGGAGAGAGAGAGAGAAGAGCACACTGTTGGAGACCCAGGACGCTTTCAACAGCAAGATGGGACCTCTGGCCTGAGAGTCAGAGATTAAAAGCTGCATTGAAGGTTTGGAGATGGAAAAGAAAGCAGTGGATAACGTGGATTTTTTCTTGAGGTTTTCAGGGATGTGAGAGGACAAGCAGGGGGGAAAGACGCAAGGAGGGAGCCGAAGTTTGTGGTGCTGAGACAAACTCCAAGGGTAAAAGAAAAAGAGTCGGGGGAAGTTTCGGCATCAGTGTCAGAGTATCATGGACCAGAAGTCACAGGAGCACTAAGAAAGGAGGGAAGGGATCAACTGTGCTATGCCAGAGGGGTGTTACAGTGGGAGGGAAAGAGTGGGGGCGTTGGGAAATCACAGAAGGAGCAATATTTGCTCAAAGATCGGCTGAGGAACGGGTCACCCAGGTGGGTGTGGGAGCTGACACACTGCAGCAGCCAAAGGTGCAGGGGAGGAGACCCCCGCCAAGGCATCGGGGCACATTGATAAAAGTGTATTGAAAGCTTCAAGGAGGATCCAGGAGATGGGCAACAAGCTTACAGGGAATAGCACAAACACCTTAGAAAGACAAAATAAGCCAAAAAGTGCGTAAGAAAAAAAATAGACATGTGCATGTGTGCATAATAGGGTAAAAGGATAAAAAGTAGTGGTAAAAAATACAATAAAATGTAACAATTTTCAGCACCAGTTAGGGGTCCTCGAAAAGCCAATAAACACGTAGCCTAATTTGTAGGGTATCTACTAGCTCCTCTCAGACAGTCGTGCTTCCCCTTTCTCTGCTATTGCAGAAATACATCTGATTCATAGAATCATAGAATCACAGAATGGTTTAAGTTGGAAGGGTCAAAGGTCACCAAGTCCAAATTCCCCTACCCTTGTCCGTGGGCTGTGACCAGCATTGAATTCTTCGGTGGTTGCGGCGTGACCCGGTGGCAGGGTCAGAAGAGCTTGTTCCGTTCAGGTTGTAAGTCAACACAACGCAAATTATAGCCAGGGAAGTGGGATAAATTAGTCTGCTCAGTAAAACTAAGCAGAAAGTAGTTAAATATTGCTTGAGTCAGACTCGTTCAGCACCAGCACTATTTGCCTGGCTTTAACATCCATCCACAGGCAGCACAGTTTGCTCCTTTGACCCATTACTGTCTCTTCTGCCCCTTGCTGCAGCAAAAAGTTAATATTTTGCTTGAAATTCTTATCCGTTCGGCCACATAAAATTATTACACACTGTATATAACGTCTCCTGCAATCTCAGTAAGGAGCAAGTAAGCTGTACAAGAGGAGGAGCCGGGGGAAGGCTGCTTTCTCAGGGCTGCATCCTGCAATTAAGCTTCTCTGCGGCTGTTTGAAGGATTGAGGCTTTAGGAAAGTCACTCTGTTCCCAGCCTGACTTCTACAAAACTTGTCAGAAAGGGATATTTTTGAGCCTTCCATACATAGACCACAGTTTGTAAACATCGATCCAAAAAAAGCAAATATGAAGGGAAGTAAATATACATACCCACACCAAGCCTGTCAAACACCTTTCTTTAAAAAACAGGTGGAAAATACAGCTGTCGGTTTCTAAATACTAAATGTTTTACGCTTGGAAACACCTGGCAAAGTTTGTAAACCCAAATCCACACCAAACCCAAAGCACCCACATTCCCAAATACTTCTCTACTCCTTGGGTATAAGTGCCTTTAATAAACACACAATTCAGATACAGTTAACAAAGCATTTCCGAGGTTTTTCCTTGTGTTATTAGAAAGAGCCTCTCTGCTACCCTTCACTCAGAGTTGGGAAAGCTGGTTCCACCCACTGTAGAAATGATGTTTGGACTCAGAGTGGAATCTCTGGACCTTCTGCGAGTCTCCAGCCTCCTGGCAAGGAGGGAGCTCCGTCCCACCAGCTCCTGCACTTCCTTCTTTCTCCTAATTGACCTCTTGCGATGGACCTGCTTGGTCAGAAATGCCTTCAGCCACATACCCTCATTTCCCGGGGTTGCAAAACAGGTCCCAAGCCCAGGAGATGACAGGCTGGACCTCACTGGTAACGACTGGTGTAAAGTCTTTCATTCAAGCCCTTCCGCTGCACATTCCTCCTGAGGATGTCCGGTTGCCTTTCCTCATGTTCATATGCAAATAGCCTGGAAGGGTAGGAATTAACGACTCAGCCAATGGTTACATCTTATCTGTTACCATCCTCTTTTCAGATCACAGTCTGAAATATGTTTCCAAGAAAGGAGACATTGACCAGGAATTCTACCTGAGCGTGCTGGAATACCCTTCCAGTTGGCAGATGGTGAAGGGGACAGACGGACGGGCATCTCCCCATCCTGCGGGATTCGCCGTCAGGCCAGAGCTCACCATCAGCCTCGGTTCAGTTTTCTCATTAGCAAATCAGCATTTGCTAATTTGATGCAGAAAGCTCAACGCTTGCTGCTGAAGAGATTAAGAGGGTCCTCCGTGGCCAATATTTGGGAGAAGACATTATCTCGTCACGGATCGAGCCGTCAGGAAAGTTATCCTTCTGTCCACTTCTGGGAATCATTTGGGGAAAACATTTGCTTCAGCATCATTCTCCAGCCTGCTTCTGCCAGGCTTTTCACGCCCGACGTGTCACACAGAGTCAGATGTCCCTTCTGCTGTCCCCACCGAGACATGGTGTGAACTCCTTTGCCTCAGACAGGGGGAGTCGTCCCCCTCCCCAGCCTGCTCTGATTTTCCAATCTGCCAAAATCAGGAGCAAGAAACAGCATTGCCCATTCCCACCTTTCAGTCCACACACACATTTTGCTTTCCCGACCTCGTTCCCGAGCCAAGTTTCGGGTCTATATTCAAACCTGCTTTGCACGAAGCAGGGCTGTAGCTCTCCGGTTTGAACCCACGCTTGTATTCCGACGGAGGAGCTTGCTGTGGGTAACTTCTCAAGGGGACAGTGTCCCTCTGCTAGCCCTGGCCGGTACCAGAGCTTCGCTACAGCTTCCCGATGGAAGGTCCAAACCGAGCTGCCTGATGGCTGAAAAATAAAGGGTTTCACTCTATTAAGAACTAAACCAAGTACCGCGCGAATCCACACTAAACAAGGAGAATTATTCCGTTTCCAGCAGGTCTCAGCATGCAGTTTCCAGTAAATAAGCATCAAGCTGTCAGCTTGAAAGTCTCCTTGGGAACTGTGGGGTTTTAATGAGCTACCACCGGTGCTGGGTTTCGGTATTTCCCCCTTGCTCTTTCCGGCAGTTGCCTTTTTCTTTGTAATGAAACGCCACAGACATGGAGACAGTCCATCTGCCAGGCTGCTGCTGGTGGCTCAGGGTAGGAGTAAGGAATTTAGGGTAGCCCAGGAGCCCAGCGGCGTCTTCAGCCTTTGGGTAGAGCAGCAGCACTGCCGTGCCAGCCTGCGTGCCAGCGCTCTGCTCACCACGATTTGGGAAATGAGCTCAAACTAAAAGTCAGCGTTTTCGTTTGCATCCAGCCCTCTTGTTGACCTTCACAGCAAGAGTGGTGATAATATAAATCGGAACGTGGCCGTTCCTCCTGCGCTTGGCAGAGGGACCCTCAGCAGCTCACCCAGCAGCTGGATGTCGTGGTCAACAAACGCCGCCTGTCTCTCCGGGTGCATCCCTTCCTGGCGAGCCCCGTGCCCACCACAAGCATTTGGAGGCTGCATCAGGAGAGGTTGGTGCAGGAGATAGCGGTCTGTCCCCCAGTGCAGACAGCACACGTGCAGGGACCCTCCGAATTCCCGGCCAGAGGATGTAGGGAAAGGGCTAGCTGGGTTGAAGGGTGTCCTCGCTGGCACCCCGACCTTCGTCTGAGCCACGAGGGAGGGTGCAATGGGTTTGCAGCCATACTGGCTGTCCTGGTTTGAGCGACACAAGATTAATTTCTCTTTCAGTAATTTTACTTTTCAGTAAGGTCTCTTCTCATGCTTGGGAAAACTGCGTTTTTTAGAAGACTCTAGTGTCTGAATTTGTGAAAATATTTAATTTATAGCCAGTGAGGGGCTGTGGGTTTCAAGGTCTCAGTTTTTTCAAGTTAGCCAGATCCAGGGATGCAAAGGAGCAAGACCCCGGAACTTGCCCCAAGCTGCCAACAGGATTATTTCATACCATGAAGAGCATGTTCAGTATAAACTAGAAAGTTTACTGAGGGGTTCTCTCTCTCCCTTGATGGTGGTAAACCTGAGAACTTCTTGTCCCGGTGCCAGATCCCTGAGCCTTTCCCTTCCTCCTGAAGCCGTAGCACTCGCAGTGTCCCACATCGGCTGTCCACTGCTGGGAGTGCACAGCTCCCTATGGATAGAACGGGCTGAGAATAATCCTTGTGTGTTTTATATTGGTATTGGGATGAATACTGGTTCTTTAGTATTATTGATGTCAATTATTTAGTCTTATTGTATTAAATCTGCTTATATTTCAACCCTTGGATTTCCTTGGTTTTTTCCCAATTCCCCTTCCCGAGTGGGGAGGGCTCATCGGGCGAGAGAATAATTGCCTAAACGACAATAAATTGTTGTGGGTTCTTCAAACCATAGTATTGGCTCTCTCGCTGGGATGGGGAAGCAGACACAGCTCCTTGCCGTGCCGCAGAGGGAGCCGAGAAGCCGGCACGGTGCGGCTGTGGCAGGATGGGGAAACACCAAAGTCCACGCTAAAAATTTCCTGCTGTCTGCTGGACCACAGAAAAGAAGAAACAGTTTGCAAATAGCCTTTGAGTTTAATCATCTGGGGAAATCAATCAAGCAAAGATTCAAACCACTGGCCACACATCATTGTTTTCAAGTTGCTGTGTTAGACTTGATCCAGAATTGAACAGCTTCAGCCAAAGCTTAGTTAGAACCGAACCACAAAGTCACCAGCCTGACTCTCTGCTGCTTTGATCTGCTGCTAATTGGTTAATTAATTCTTCTGTGAGCTGATTTTCCTTTTGCCGTGCTTTCCACCTCTGTTTAGTTTCAACGCGTTTGAAACATAATTTATGTGGGAATAAGCAAATAAGGTGTATAACAACAGAGAAACAAACATACTGCTTATATTCATATATATATTCTATAGAAGACAACTTTCTCTTCTGACATGCAATTGTCACCTCAAACTCTATCTGTGAAAACACAGCCACCGAATTTCTATTTTAAAATACTAACAGGAGATGGCTTTGCAAAATAGCAGTTTGCCCTACGCAGAAATTTTCTCATTACGAAGAGCATTCATGAGTTTCACAGAGTACGTTCCCGCATTTTAAACCTGCTGTTGGCTTCTTAGAAATTACGTTGGTTTTGTCCCCTCTCCTGCTTCACTTTCAGTTAAGGAGCCAGACAAGGAAAAGTATGGTACGGGGAAGTGGAAATGAAGAGTAAGTAGTTGTAGTTGACATTTAATTTCTGCACAGTTGGAAAGAGAAATGAGATTGTCTATTGTTCAACTCATTATTTTTTCCAACCGTCCAAGAACGTAGCAATTTGTTGATCCTTTATTAAGTATAATAGGGAGATGTTCTGATAATTTTTCCTTATCGAGTTCTTATTATTTACAATACATGGAGGGTGGCAGCCTTCGAGCTCTCGTTTGCTCTGTTTTCTGGTGTATCATTCAATTAACACAGAGGCAATCTGTTACATCCAAAAGGTAATACGACAGGGCTTGATAAGAGAGCAAGCAGCAGAAAGATCTAATAACATTTAATGAATTATCACAGTGCAGTGTTTGGAAACGATCTCTCGGCAGCACCCTGGATTTTACACAACACATCAACATGTCACTACTTGGGATCATGAAGACCCATATATTGACCGCACCTGGAATACTGTGTCTGGCTCTGGAGTCATGTCTGGCCCAGCGTAAGGGCATGGACATGTTGGAGGGAGTCCAGAGGAGGCCACGAAGATGGTCAGAGGAGCAGAGCACCTCTGCTATGAGGACAGGCTGAGAGAGTTGGGGTTGTTCAGCCTGGAGAAGAGAAGGCTCCGGGGACACCTTATTGCAGCCTTCCAGTACCTAAAGGGGGCCTACAGGAAAGGTGGGAGCGACTCTTGATCAGGGATTGCCCTGATAGCACAAGGAGTAGCAGTTTAAGCTGAAAGAGGGGAGATTTAAATTAGATCTCAGGAAGAAATTTTTCACCCTGAGGGTGGTGAGACAATGGAACAGGTTGCCCAGAGAATCTTCGGCTGCCTCATCCCTGGAGGTGTTCAAGGTTGGACGGGGCTTGGAGCAACCTGGTCTGGTAGGAGGTGTCCCTGCCCAGGGCAGGGGGGTTGGAACTAGATGATCTTTAAGGTCCCTTCCAACCCAAACCATTCTGTGATTCTACAATTCCACGATTTTGAGGCTAGGTCAGGGCCAAGTTCTTGGGTATGTCAGTGTAGTTTTATCCATGAAGTCAAGGAAATTCCTTGTATACAGCACGGTCATTTACTAGTGGCTTTTTAAAACACAGGCAGTGTGTTCCCCCTGACTCCTCACTCCAGGACCCCTTTATCGCCTTTATTTGCATTAAAGATGGAGGAAGTTTGGGGCAGCAAAGTCTATTCCAGAGAAGTCTCTTCCAGAATTTCCAGAGAGCCACGAGACCGTGGACCTACCTGTTGTCCCCTGGAGGGAGAACCATTTCTCCACCCTGCATTCAGGGATGCAGAACAGATGATGCTGTTGCCTGACATCCTCCCCAAGCAAAGAATAAAGGCATCTCTCTGGCACGCTAAGAGAGATGTGGGTTATACTGTAGGTTTAGGGTAACTGATAATGAATGACTGCTTGAGGCCAGACACTGGAAAGAAGGTATTGGACACAAAAAATATTGCTGCATGTATTTTACACTCAGTTTGCTCCCTGATCTTTAGCAGTTCCTGGATTTCCAATGGAGATGAAGGTTAGTGTTATAGCCAAACTTTGAATAAAACAAGAAGAACCTGGGAAAATAGAAACCGATGTAAAGCTGAAAGTAAAACACTGAAAATCACTGAGAAGTCTTGTACTGACTTCAGTGCAATTTGATCAATATCTACAGGGAAAAGCAGACAAATATGTTCTTGGAATAATGTTCCCTAAGAAAACACTTGGAGGATTTGGATAAGCCAAATTTGGAGAGAAATAAAGAGATTACTCTGAGTTAGTATAGAGCACATTTATGTCCTAATACACTGCTTCTACATGAAATCTTGTATTTAACGTTAAGATTAGGATCAGTGGGAAAACAGACTGGAGTACGGGTCAGCCTTCTTAATAAGATAAGGCTTTATCTGTAATCCCCAGGGAAAGAGACAGTGTAGGTCTGAGCTGCTGAATATGGTAATATCCATAAGAAAACTATTTTAGGAGGTACTTGAAAGGCAGCACACACATCTTCAAAGGATCTACAGATTCCTCTTGACTGGAATGAAATATTTAGGCAGTCTGGAGACCCATTTTCCTGATACTCGCTCATGAAAATAAATATAACCTTCTTTCCAATCAGGCTAGCAAGCCAAGTCTACCACCCAGTGTGCCAGTGCGCGAGCCCCACTGGGAATTTCAAGGGGCAAAAGAGCGGGCGAGGGGAAAACAAGCCAACAGAAGCAAGGACGGGATGAGGGATTGCTGCCTGGGGCTGGGGAGGGCGGGCAGGCTCCTGCTGAAGAAAGGAACCCATGGGAAGCGTCGGTGCAAGGAGAATCGCCAACTGATGAATACAAGCTGTGCTTCTGCACGAGGCAGCCAAGGGAAGATTCAGCTCATTGGGGGAACATGATGAGAAGCCCACGGCTTACCTCCATCCCTGCGGTTCCTACCTGCCCCCCAGAGATCTACTGAACTGATTCCACCTTTGTTGTCTGCAAGATAAGATAAACTTTGTCATTGGCTTCAAAGGCTGGTTTTGCCTTTGCAGGCAAAAGTCATGAGAACTGCAGGACTTCTTGGTGTCTTATAGAATCATAGAATCACTTGGGTTGGAATAGACCTTCAAGATCATCAAGTCTTCTGAAAGGCCAGGTAGAGGTTGGTGTGCCCTCCAAAATTGCCGTTGAGTGTTGCTCCGGCTGCAGAGCAGAGGGCATCCCTGTACGGCGTGCCAGGGTACCAAGCCCCTGAAACCCACTCCCAAACGTGGCCCTTAGGAGGTGGCTTTAGGTGCCTCTCTTCATCCGCTGATGGAAAATATACTGTCTGTGAGCAGAAGAGATGTTCAGATAAGGTCATTGAACAGCCCACCCAGGAAAAAAAAAACCAACAACACAATTTGGAGAGTGGTGTATATTTAAAAAAGCATTTTGGGGAGAATTTAGCAAGAAACTAAACACCATCAGAAAGATTTATTTTCTTACAAGTTGCCAGCGTTACCTGGTCCTAGTTCCTTTTAAAAATAACCCTTACAATAAGAAATTACTTGTTTATTATTAAGTAATCTTTCAACTTGCAGCATTATTTCTTTTTTAATAATAGCCTCAAAGGGCATTAGGCAATGCTTGCTTCAATTTGCACTCAAATCAAGCCAAGCAAAGTATTTTAATAAAGCTACAGCTTGTCATTCTTACTTCATTGTGTTTCTGCAACAAGATAAAACTAGATCAGGATCACACAAACCAGAACAAGAAAAACAGGTTTTCTGTGTCAGTGACTGCATATAGAAGATGTATTTAACATGAATAAAAAGTATGGATGTAGAAAACAAACACATAACCTATTCTCCCTCTAGCGGCCACTGCTTCTCCTCAAAAAAAAACCCAGCTGGACCTGGCGTGGAGATAGATCATACCATGCTGGAAAAGAAAGAAGACCTGAAACTGCTTTTAATTTCAAGCGTCTCCTTTTCTGCTCAGCGACGTCTCACGAGCAGATCCAATGTTGCTGGTTAAAGTCAGCACACTGAGATCTTGCACATCCTCCTGCATGAGCTGCAGGGAGAATCATCTGTTTTAAAACCACAGTGGAAAGGATTTCACTGGCGAGGGGCCAGCCGCCTTCCACTTGCTGAATTACTGATTCCAGCAAAAACAGCACAAAACCCATTTCTAATCTGCCACGTAACGATTACATTAACAAGTCGCCAGCCTTTGCTAGAGTTCAAAATAGAAGAAATACTACGATTTTGAAACACTACCTTTTTGCTCAGTATTTCAATCGATGCGGTTTCCCATATTTGATATGAGGTATAGCCGGCATTTAAATTATTTAAAGTAATATCACTTTTTTACTGGCCAAAAATTGTGCGTATAAACAAATAAAACACTAATGCAGTATTTCACTGATACTTGACTGCGTTAAAAAAACTGATAGCATTTATGTTGGCTGTGAGAAGCATCACTGTTGCTGTAATGATGATGGCATATTTGGAGCATTTACATGGGATATTGTTAGACGCGTACTTTCAGATGATAAACACTGCCAGAGAGAATTTATGTTTTCCCTCCTTGCCTTGGGATAAATATGGTAATATGATTATTGGCAATAACAAGTTATATTGCTATAGAAAATGTCTGGAGTATCCACTCAGTCGAGCCAGAAAGCCCCTGGTATCAGATATGCTGTGGCGTGGCTCCTTCTGTGCCGGGAATTTGCAGCTGAATAGGGAAGATAGGCAGAAGAGGATGGGGAAAAGAAGCAAAAGGAGATGCACGTGGTCACACAAGACATCAACAAGCACATGAGGACAGAGGTTTTATGAACCGTATGCTCATGGCTCAACACCTGGGTCACAAGGACTTGATGGAAAGGGCACATCCCGAGCTCTTCATATGTCATGTTAGAAAACCAAGGAACAGCCCCCTGCATCCCCCCATCTCATCCCCCCACTGCTTACAAAGAAGCAAAAGACTAACAATATAATGTTGTGCCTGTGTTTTATCTCGTATACCTGCCCAACCTGGCATGCCACCAGGAAATGTGCCCTGCCTCTACATAAAATCCAACCCGCTCATGTATGAAATTGAGTCTAGGAAATCAATAACGTCCTGGAATTTAAGTCAGTGCAATTTTAAGGTGTATTTACCATTCAAAGGCTGAAATGAAACACCCCATAACAGTGTAGAGTCAGAAGACACGATACTAATCCCATATGGAAAAGCAGCGGTAAAATCAGTGTGTTCCTGCGCACAGACAGCAAAGGAGAAGCAGCCCTGGACAGTGAAGGCTCTTGCAGGCTAAATATGATCACAGGTTTCGGCCATTATGTTTGCAATGTCGCCCTAAATGATCTGTCAAATAACAGAGTCCCAAAAGAAGTTCCTTTGACGGAGGGTAGCTCGCTTGGGCGCTCCACCGCGCGCACCTGCCAGGTGTCCACCCACCACCACCTCAGTGCAAGGTGGGCATTCATCTCACTGAGGAAAGGTCTTCCTAAAGGCAGGGCAGTAGGCAGGTACAGCAAGAAAGCTCTCGCCATTAGAGAGAAGAGTCGGTCTCCATTACACCCCATTCAGGGTGACATAGCTCTTCCCCCGAACCATTTCACTTCTCCCTTTCTCCCTGAATCCCTTTAGAGGAGGCCTACAACACAAAAGCAAACACAGTGCTTTGTGGCTCTCTTTTGTTCCGCTTTGTCCCCTGCAGAAGCTTCCCCTCCTCTTTAATCTCCCCATTTTCACATCCCATCCGGCTGGAAAGGTGAAAACGACCAGCACATTTCCCAAGGCTCCCTCCTTCGGAAGCTGGGTAACACCTTTCACAATATTGTTTTTGCTTCTCTCAAGAGGTATTATTTACCAGGGGTTAGTGCACCTTTTCTCTTTGGAGAAGATTGCTCTCAGCACTGGAGGAGCTTCCTGAGGTTGCTAAAAGGGAACTGTCGTATCACGGTACCTGATTTCTAAAGCAATGGATGGTACCAGCCAGCCTCTCCGCAGGCTACCCCACAGCAGTGTCCTGGAGTTCTGCCTCACTTCCCGGCTCCGGAAGTTTTGAGGAGGGATACAACTGACAACACACATGGCAGTCCAGCTATTGGAAGATGGGCGAGCTTTGCAGGGTGACGGGCACTGTTGCCAGCAAGGAGCCACGTCACTGCCCTGCCACCTATGGCCTTACCCCCAACGTTGTTTCAGCTGAGCGACACTTTCCCCTGAACATTTAAAAAACACATATGGAGCTGTTTTAGAAGAGTCACGCACACAACGATTGCTTTTCTTGAAGATTAAAGAAGAGAAGGACCAAAAGCAGGCTCAAACTTTGATTATAATCAGCCCCCTGGCTTGCAAGAAGTCTCCTGTAGGAGAGTCCAGCGGCGCTCAAGGGCGCTGAGATTTTTCCCTTCTGTTTCATGGGGCTTTTCCAGCACCTTGGGAATTCCAGCCTGATGACAAGCGATCAGTCAGAGTGAAAAACAGCTTGCTTTAAAAAAGAAAAACATAAAATTTCAACTTCTCTGACGTCTTTGCTACAGCTCCCTATTACACCCGTTTGAAGAAAGAAACAAAATTGTAAAACTTTACAAGATTTCATTACCCTCAGTAGGAACTGACCCTAATCCCTTGAAAGGCTGTGGGACAACATAAAGTGCCCTGTATGGGACAAACCTATAAGAAACTTTACCATCTTATGGACCTTATGTCTTTCCCACTGAGCAAACACTAGAAGATACTGCACACAAGAAGCAAAAATAACAGCCCTCAAATTTAAGTAAAATCCTGGCTACTCCATCCCCGCTCTGGGGACTAAGTCTTAACTAAGATTTTTATCTAAAGACCCCTTCTATTTTTCTCTCTGGGCATTGATTTTTGGAGTTGTACCATATTATTTCACCCCACAATATAACAACCCCATTTCTGTTCATTTGGCATAGAACGAGGGTCTCGTCTTAGTTCTGCTCACCGGCAAGCCTACCTAGAAAAGCTCCGTCTCGATTTACCAGATTCTTTCTTTGCCTTTTGCAGTAAAAATATGAGCATCCCCCTGCTTATTAACTAACGATCGCACTCGACGGGATCCCTGATCCTCACTGAGGCAAGTCTCCTTAGTTATAATCTCCTTCCCTAAAAAGCAAAGAGCACAAACACTTCACGCTCGAGTATAATAGCCCATAAAACTCTATTCTGTGGGGCAGGGGAGGTTTTTCAGGGCTCTAACGTGATGCTGGTTTTGGCTCAAGCTTTTCTACCGTCCCGCATTTCTACAAAACCATGAGCAAAGCCACCTTCTGAAATTTCTGCCAGCCCGTGCAGACAGTTGTGTTTGCAAACGATAGAGATCTCGTGTCTGCAAAGCATGGGATTAATGTGGCCACCCAGCATCCCTGTCAGCGAGCTGGCATCCTTGTACTTTCCTTACTGTTTCCCAGCAACAAAGCGCCGAGGCTCTCTCATGAATGCTAACAATCCGTATTCATCCCGCTGGCAGACCTTTCCGGAGAGCCCTGCCAAAATGAACAAGTGGATCAGTGGTATCTGCTCCTGCAATATCACACGCAAACCCAAAAACCTCTTTCTTTTTTTTTTTTTTTTT
>VZSF01005369.1:1261631-1287366 GCA_013398295.1 Chionis minor | reverse complement strand
TTTTTTTTTTTTTCCCCTGCACAGGGAAAGCATTGTTAAGGTGATTTTTATCTAAAAATCCCTTCTATTTTTCTCTCTGGGCATTGATTTTTGGAGTTGTACCGTATTATTTCACCCCACAATATAACAACCCCATTTCTGTTCATTTTGCATAGAACAAGCCTGATTTTATCAGGAGGTTTGGCTTTATCAGCTGGGCGGTTTGATGGTTGGGGGGGGGGGGGGAGGGGGTTGGTTTCCAGTCTACAGGATCACTGTGTGGTAATGTGACAAATCTAATACCGGGCATATAACAGATCTTCATTTTGAAAAGGAGAATAATTAGTGTTTCCATTTTTAAGCAGAGAGATCATTTCATTAATAACAAGACAGAAAAACCAAGAGACACGTCATGAGGATGTGAGGCTTTCTCCTGCCTGAGTGATACCAGGCTTGAGTCTTCTTAGTGCTAAACGAAGGCAGAAGGAACTAAAGATAGAAAAGCAGGAAAAGGAGATGCTTTTTGGATGGTGAACTGCTGTGAATGCGCAAGGAGAGAGGATTGCTCCCTCCGAGAGCAAGTTCTCCTTGATGTCCGAGCAGNAGGGAAGGGAAGGGAAGGGGCAGGATCCTCCCACACCACACTCCTACCTCTGCTGTGCTGGGAACTTTGCTGTCCACCAGAAGCTTTTCTCAGCTGCACTTGTCATCTGAAACCGTACCCACTAGCAAGCATCTTTTTCAGCCTAGAGGAAATCTGGGCTGGTTAAAAAAAAAAAAAAAACCCAAAAAAACCCCAAACAAACAACCACAACCCCCCCAAAAAATAACTAAAAATACTTCTGCTGAATTAGGATTAGGACAGTTTTTGAAGTATATGGGAAGAGAGAGCTCTCAGTTACAGAGAACTTCCACCAGTATTTTGATACCAGGAGGCTTTTCTCTCTCATTTCCAATATGTTGCTTATATCAGATTATACAGGGTATCTACAGCCTTCTGAGGAACATCTCGTTTGACCCTCACTCCTTACAGCCTCCTTCCCCAGCCCTGGTGAGGCTTTAGTTAATGTTGCAGTGCTCATTTAACAAATGAACAGACCCTTATGCACTGTGCCTGCCTTCCCCGCCTTCCCCAGGGGCTGTCAGCTTCACAGCACGTGGATACGGAGAAGATACATTGCATGGACTTATCATCAAGAAAAAACACTTTATTGACAAAGAATCAATACTCAGCTTTGTACCGATGCTGCCAATACTGTTAATACTTTAGTGTCCTACGGCAAAATTTGTTTCACTTCAAAAAGACCTGAGCGTACCCCGGAACAGGTAATTTTCTGTGCTTTTCCCTCTGGCAGCTGGCTCCGGTTTGAAGTCATGGCAAAGAAACCTTTTGGATCATTAACATTGCACCATGACCGTCTGCAGAGCGAGTTTTTCTCCTCCCCCCCCCCCCCNNNTTTTTCCCCCCCCCCCCCCCCCCAACGATTGTTTCCTTGGATAAAACTATCCAGGTAGGGAGAAAGTGAGTAATGTGTTTCAATCACACTTAGCAGATCTAAAGGGTTAGCTGCCCCTTTCTGTAATATACGGCTCTGACTGCGTTAGCCTAAAATGAGTTTAAGATGGATTCCCTGAAGAAACGGTTCAGGGCATATAATCTGGCTGCCGAGCAGTATTTCGCAGGGTGACAGCATCCCCAGCCGACTCGCTCAAAGGCTGAGGCTGTGGAACAAACTCAGCGTGGGGACAGACCTTCCCCGTGTGTGTAAGCGGATGTCCTGCAAAAACACGAACATTTTCGGAGGACTCGCTGATGAAGAGGAAGACAATCTCTGATCTACGAGCGGTGACACAGTTCACGGCTGTGGTCATTTATACGCACGTGCAGTCTCAGTATGCAGGGGCGAGAGGTGACACCGCTGCGGCCACCAGGGACCGAGGAAAGTCACGCCGGGCATACTGACGTGAGCGCCGAGCACCAGGGAACAATATTCATCCTCTCCTCATTGACACGTAGGCTAAAGGACAGGCTACTCCCTCCCCAAGGTATGGATTTCGCCCTTCAAGCACCACCTGAAACTGAGAGTTCAAAGTTTGCCGCAGTCCAAAGGGGCAAAGACAGTCCTGAGCCTTGTTTGCTGCTCCGCTGTAAAAAGCAGGCACGGACGCGGGGTGCCAAAGTCCAAACGCAACCGATTAGCTCCTCTCCCTTCAGACGTGTTTTGGATGCCGGTTCCCACCCACGGTCCCCGGTTTCAGAAGATCAGAGCCTGATTTGCCAGAGCTGAGACCCTTCGGGCTGGACCTCGCGGGGCTGGCTGCTGGTGCTTGGATGGAGACTGAGGCAAGGGGAGTCTTTACTGGGAACACCCAAATCCAGTATAGAAGAAAGGGACCAGAAATAGATTTGTGCCTTTCTTCGATATTACAATATTGCACAGGATGGGCTATAGAAATTTCTTCTCTCTCACAGAAAATGCATTTTCAACCACCAAATTTTGATTTGGCTTTACTTGTGAATGGTTAACACCGAAAAAAAGGGTGGAAAGGGGAGAAAAAGGAGAAAGGGGGAAAAGAGAGGGAAAAAAAAGAGGGAAAGGGGGAAAAGGGAAGGGAAAAACAGAGGGGAAGGGCAGAAAAAGGAGGGAAAGAGGCGAAAAAGCCCTTCCTAATGCAGCCTTGGGAAGGACTAAATATTCACAGTGACCGATGGACTAGTTAAAACCTAGACCTCAAAAAAATAAAAACCCCCAAATATTTCACAATCAGCAAGCAGAAAGAGAGTAAGTCTACTCTACATTGTCTAGCTGAGACATTTGCTATAATGTGGAAAAGGTAGTATTATTTTCCTAATGCTTTATAGCAGGTTTGAAAGAAGGCACTCTATTTTGAGGCGGTGCTACCCAAGAGGTGCATCTTCACTGACAAAGCCGCGTAAGCTGGCTCTGCCCCACGGGTCCTGCCCCATGCTCTCAGGTGGAGGAGAGGTGGGGAGACCACTTCCCTCCTCTGCTTTATGGCTGCACCTCTTGGTGCATTCTTCAGGGGTTTCAACCACCCCAGGCAGCGCCACAGGCTTGGGAAAGAGTGGCTGGAAAGCTACCTGGTGGAAAAGGACCTGGGGATGTTGGTCAACAGCCGGATGAACATGAGCCAGCGTGTGCCCAGGTGGCCAAGGCAGCCAAGAGCACCCTGGCTCATATCAGCAGTAGTGTGGCCAGCAGGACTGGGGCAGTGATGGTCCCCCTGTACTCAGCACTGGCGAGGCCCCACCTCAAACACCGTGTTCAGTTTTGGGCCACTCACTACGGAGCAGGGCAACAGAGCTGGTGAGGGGTCTGGAGTACAAGTCTTGTGAGGAGCAGCTGAGGGAACTGGGGTTGTTTGGCCTGGAGAAGAGGAGGCTGAGGGGAGACCTTCTCATTCCCCACAACTACCTGAGTGGGGGGTGTCGAGAGGTGGGGGTCAGTCTCTTCTCCCAAGTAACAAGCGATAGGACAAGAGGAAATGGCCTGAGGTTGTGCCAGCGGAGGTTTAGGATGGATATTAGAAAACATTTCTTCACCAAAATGGTTATCAAACACTGAAACAGGCTGCCCAGAGAAGTGGTGGAGTCACCATCCCTGGAGGTATTTAAAAACCGGGTAGACGTGGTGCTGAGGGGCATGGTTTAGTGGTGGACTTGGCAGTGCTAGGTTTAGGTTGGACTCAATGACCTATGATTCTATGAATACCTACCCAAATCAAGTAGGGGAGGGAAGAACAGTGAAGTGCTGCCATCCAAGTACCTGAGATGGCCAATGGTTTTGCAGAAGTCATCCTTCTGTGCTTTTGTCACCTTGATGTTATTGCTACTCAGGTGAGCTAAATTACTGTTAGAGCAGAAGTGTCTCCCCGGTGCTGGAAATCACACCTTCAGCAGCCGCATAGACTTACCTTTGGAGAGCAACCACATTTTCACGCTGATCCAAAAAACAACTAACCTCAAAGTAAAGAAGTTGCATTGGTTGAATGGGATCCCCCAGGAGAACTTAACTCCCCCAGGAGTTAAGAAGGCAGAAGGATGAACATGGGGAGACTTCATAGTTCCTCTGTCTTGCAAGAAAAGAACAAAATAGCTTTTTAAATAAAACTTTTCAGTGCTTGACAATGTTCAAATGTTTAATCCATTTTATGAAGAACAAAAACTTTTTATAAAAATTTAATATAAATATAGAAACATTCTTAAACAAGAGGCTTTGTCAGTATTAGTTTTCTCTTGAAAAACTACAACCAGCTGTATGTGCAATAATTAACTTTTAGGCTGAAAACAGGGAATTTTTATTTGATTTAGGATGTTGACTGATTAATACAGTATAGCCTTACTTTGGAACCGGAATTGCAGTGGAAAGGATTGTCTTAATCCACCAGCGCACTTAATTTTAAGCCAGTGGATTCATACGTTCATATATCCGAGCACCTCTTCTCACTTCACTCTTTGGAGGTGGGAAATTTATTCGTTCGGAGGTAAGATCTCATCTTGCAGAGCTGAGATTTATTTTTACATTACTGAAGGCAAGACAGTGTAAATCACAGTGGGAAGAGAGTCTTTCTGAAAGCCAACGCGCGCAGAGCTGCTCCGCGGTGGAATTCTGGTGGAGAGGAGATTGAAGCCGTGTTTGATGTTGCTCTTGACCTGCACTATTTGTTGATGTAGGGTTTTGTTTTTTTTTTTTCTAAGGGGATGGCACAGGAGAAGCGTCACGCTTGGAAGGGGCTCTGCCACGCTGGGGCTAAATGAGAAATAGGCTCTGAAAGGCGCTCTGACTCCCAGCACGGCTGCAAACATAAGGCAGCGCGACGCATGAAGGCTTTTCCACAACCAGCCAAGCCTCAGGAGCACTCCAAGAATTTATAGCCAGCGCAAGTCTACCAGATATGGTAAATTTACAGCCAACTCAAGCACCAGAGATGGTGTGATTTACCACCAGCTCCCCGCTGGCTGCTGTGACTGAGAACGAAATGATTTAAATCAATGAACGTTTGAAGGAATGAGACAATCAAAATAACTCACAAACTTTATCAGTATCCAGACGGGGAAGTGGCAGAGCTTCAACACAAGCCCAGGCAAACTTGTTAGAGGGGCTTACTACTGCTGTTTGCCCAAACTGCAGTAATTATTAACCATAAGGCTAGTAATAAACAAGCTTATTTATGGCTTTTATGGCTTCTTAGCTTGATGCTGGCATAGGTCTTAGCAATTTCAAGGCTGAGCTGGCTTGAGAAAGAACCGTTTGGAAATCTGAGAGCTTCTTTATAGGATCTTATTGTTGATGGAGCGCCACACCGGATTGCTGATGGCGAGCTGCCAGCAAGAGCGGTGGAAACCCTCAGCTGGGCAGACCTACCCCCTCAGATAGGGCTGGTGCAACCTCTGAAATTTCCTCTGAAATAATAGTAATAAATAATCGGCTGTGATGGTATACTCTTCCCTTGGTTGGTGAAGCTGCCTTGACTAAATCACATCATCCACCTGAAAAGCCTGTCAAACGGTGTATTTAATAATTCAAGTATAAATGGCTGACAACAGATGTCAGAGGAATATGTGGAGGTTTTTTGTTTTCGATCAAGCAGTAATACATTCAAGCATCTTTTCAGAGGTTATGAAACAGCCTTATTAAAGGAACTGCAGTGCATTTTTCCCTTTCCGTAGGTGGTCGTTATTTGCCCCTCTCCCTACCACCGGGTGTTTTATTGTCCCCCAAAGGGGGTCAGCTGGGTCCTCTTCCTGAGTGGTTACAGTCAATTCAGGTAGTTCAAATGACGCTTTGCCACGCGTTTGTCAATACGAAATTTCTCCTGCCGTCACGTTGCCCGTTCACTTTGCTTTGTTAGTTTGCAGAGATCATGTATCCTGAGCCTGCGAACAATCATCTGTAAATCACTGCGGCCTCCTCGGCTCCTTCTGGCGATTTACACTGGTGGACGGCAGACGGCACAACTGCCCAGCAACCACTGATTTATAGGACGCAATTCCCTCTCTTTTGCACCTTCCAATTGAATATAGATCCCTAAGTTGCTCACCCTTCAAAGAACCTTTTCTGTCTTAAATGTGAGGCTTCATGTATATTGACTTGGCAAGCGCTCACAGCACCACTGCCATAAATTTGGACTTGCTAGGAAATTTCCTTATTTCCTGCCATTTTGTCCATTGTCTTTGTCCATGTTCCGATGTTTAGTGCTGTGTTAATGCACTCCTTGACGCAGCAGACACATCGAAGGGTAGAACCGACACACTGAAGACCAAGCCAGCCATATCACGGAGCATTCACATCTCTGTTTCTTTCTAGCATGGGATTTTTATTCCCTCCCGTCCCCTGGTGAGATGAAAGTATTTCTATACTAATAAATTAGAGTAACTTGACTTATTCCGCAGTCTTCACAGAGGACAATCACAACTGTGAAAAGTGGGAAGCATCATTAAGCGTGTGTGGACCAAAGCAAAGCTGCGAGGATCGCACGACGTTGTAAAGCTTCCACTACGCGCAGCTCTTGGTTAATTTTCTGCTTTAGTTCAGGGAATTGCATTGAATTTAGGAAAGGAAGACAGAAGGGAGGGAAAAAAAATATTTTTATTACAGGTTTCCTAACAAACCGCAGCAATAATGATGAAATGCTAGGCTCCCTTGACCTTGAGCAAAGGACAGGAAGGGGTAAGAGCAGTAGCTACAAAGATGCGTGGAAGAGCGCCCCGCTCTCTGCTTTGTCCTTCCAACACCCTTTGGCAGCCTCTGATGAAGCAGTGACCCATTCCAGCTGGATGTACGATTCCAGCCTGTCACGCCGGCCATAAATTATCATTGCTTACTAAGTTGCTACGGGCATTCTTGCTAAGAAACCTGAAATAATTTTTACAGTACTTCAAGCTTTCAGGGGCTTTCAAATGAACGACCGTTTTAGTGAATATGAGAGCGCTGTACCGCTCTGTTTGGGGATTAAGAAAACAAAAGTAATCCAAATAAACCTTGGGGAGGAGAGGGGGAAGCCAACCTGAAGAATGAATGTCACTTCTATTGAACTGGAAGGCAGACTGTGAAATCCCACCTGAGGAGCAGGAAAGACGCAACTTTTCTGCTTTACTGCATTCAAATTCCACAAGAATAAATCAGCTGTGCTGAAAGTGACTCTGAGCAAGTGTAAGTGTGGCATACTGTGCCAAAAGAATTACAGAAGCCATGAATTCTTCCTCACTTTACGACAGATTGAGGGGTTTTGTGTGTTTGTTTTCTTTTAGAGTATCTTCTCTAAGAACAGTTGAAGGACTTTATTTTAAAAATAATTTATAACATGTCAATATTTTTAATTCTACAAGACAAATTCCTTTAGCTATGCTGACTCAATAAAAGACAAGTAGTTTTGAACATTATTACTAAATTATGAAGTTACATGGACTACACTGCTGATCAACACATAAAATAGCACCGTCAGCCTTTCTGAAGAATAGTGTTTTAATGTATTGTCCATGTTTGTATTTCAAAATTATGCTTTATCTTAACAACTACTTCTAAGACAGTAAACAAAAATAAATAGGACCCTAAAACTTGACCAGAACTCCTGCCTATCATGATATGAATTCGTGGCACATATGCATTGCATATGGCATCGTACCAGCACACTATTTCCCATACCATACAATGCTATAAGCTACTGGAGAACACACTGTTCTCTTCCACCAGTAACATCACAATCAACAGGGGGGTTTTTTGTTTTTATACTCAAATCACTTTAATCCATGTTGTTCTTTATAGGCTTCCTAAATATGAATTTTCCTTTTACCCAAGCAAACTCCAGAAATACTGTTTTTTTTCGTAAAGTGTAAGTGAATCAAGAACTCTCTACCCAACATTCCTGCCTCTTTACAAAGAGATGGCCCATCCAAACTACATTTATAGTTTAAGCAAGAACTACCTTACTGATTGTATTTTCCCCTTAAGAACTTAATTTTGATATGCAACCAGGTTCAACCTTTGCAACCTAGAATTGTTTCCCCAAAAAGCCTGAGCAATTATTCCTAAAAATGAAGGTTATGCAGTCTGCAAAATTATTCCAAAAATTCAAAAGCTGTGCCCTCGACCCCTGCTGTTTATTTACCTTGAGCTACCACTAAAGCAGGGATTTTCAAAGTACCTTCAAGAAATAACATGCCTGGATACTTTGCCTTTTCAATACCAAACCCCAGAACAAATGTCAGCTAATGAACGTCTACAGGCATTTTAAAGTTATGGCTTCTCTTCGTCTTCCACAAGTTGCTGTATGAGGTGTTAAACTTGTGAAGACGCAAAAAATCGCAGCTCACTTCGCTCGTTACGGTATTGGCACCGAGCAGAGCTTCAACCAAGCGGCAAAGCCCCACTTCCCTCGGTTTCCAGCCTCCCCGATTTCCGTGGAGCCCCGACGACGATCCCCTCCCTCTCTCCGGCGCCGACCCAAAGGCAGACCGAGCTCCCCGAGACGTTCCTGCGGCTTCATCAGACGGCGGAGCGGGCACGGCACCCCTCCAGCCCCGGGCAGAGCCGCCCGCCGGGGCAGTGGGGGCAGCGGGGGCTCCAGGCCCTCAGGCCGCGGCGGGGCCGTGCCTGCCGGCGGGCTGCTCCCCCTCACCGGCGAGGCCCGGGAGCAAATAACCGGCACGGCTTGCTGACCCGCTCGTCCAGCGGCTTTGCCACCCGCTTCCCCTGTCACCTCGCTGCCCTCGGGGTGCGAGCGCAGGCCGGCAGCTGCGGCACGGCCCGAGGAGCACAACCAACATGGCGGCGGCCGCCACCTCAGCGCACGCGCCACTCGGCCAATCGGCGCTCGGCGCATCGATTGCTGCGGCATCGGCTCCGCCGCCTGCGCTGCGTCGCCGCGGGGCGGGAGGGGATCGGACGGCCGCCATTTCGGCGGGAGGCGCTGAGCTGAGCTGTGGCGAGGTGAGGCGGGCGGCACGGCGCTCGGGCCCCGGGGTGGCGGGCTGCCTCAGGGATGCTTCCCGGGAGCGCCCGTCCGGCGGACCGGCCCGCGCGGGGAGGGTGGGAGCGGGGCAGGCGGGCCCTTAGGCCCCGTCGCAGGTTCTGAGGCGGGGGAGCGGCGGCGGCGGGGGCCGGGGTTCCCGGCTTCCCCTCGGCCGCCGCTGAGGTCTCTCGCGTGTGCTGTGCCCGCAGGCAGGTCAGCAGCCGCCGCGGAGGATGGACATCCGGCCCAACCACACCATCTACATCAACAACATCAACGACAAGATCAAGAAAGAAGGTACCGGCGGCCGCGACTGGGGCGGGCCTTGTCGCGACGGGCCGACTTCCAGGCCTGCTCTCGGGCAGCGGCAGGCTGGCGTCGTGGCGGTGCCGGGGGGCCGCAGGGGGGGCCGGTCCTGCCCCGGGCTCCCGTCTACCGGGGGGGCGCCGCATCCGCCGCCGGGCAGCGCAGCACGGCGTTCGGGTCGGACTGTCTGTCTGTCAGTCTGTCAGCCAGGGCCTGTGTTTCTGAGGAGGCTTCTGATTGCCTCTGTGCTGGAGTTCTGTGGCTAATAGGGACGGCGTGATTTTTAAGGTCCCTTCCGACCCCAGCCATTCTGTGATTCTATAATCGCATAGGTTCGTTTTGCTCGTCAATAAATAACTGCAACCGCAGCAGGCGGCATCAGAACATCCCATGGGCGCGAAGAGGCGTGTGGGGATGCGTGTCGGTGGTCAGCAGCGCCCGCTTGCTGAAATGTGGGAGCATCTGTCTGCTCCTCATTTGTTTCAGTACTATGTGGAAGCAGCAAACGTAGCATGAGCCAAGCCTGCTTTGCATCATCCCGGTAGAGACACTGCCTTGCAGTTACTGCAGCCCTCTCCAGAGAGAAGTGACTTCATCCTGAGAAATTTTGGGTCCCCACGGTTTGCTACAAAATTTTTTAAAAAAATCTTTTGCCCTTATATGGCTTGTATATTCAATGTCCGCATAGAACCATCTGTTTAATGTTCATGCTTAGTTTGTAATCTCAAGCAATCAAGGTAATTTATTTGTTACTGTTTGTGAACTTGAGTGGCTGGATCAGACTAGCACTGCTTAAATGTTTCTTCAGGGTGCTTCAGGGCAAGACCTGGAAGTGGAAACAGCTTTGCTGAGAAATGATTTATTAACTTGTCAAGATGGTTCTATTGAATAACTTTCACTTGGGGCTTTGCTTGTAGCGTGTTAAGTGGCCTATAAACTAGTAAGTCTCCATTATGAAATTGAATGGTTCTAATTTTTAAATGTAGGTTTTCAAATTCCCTGTAAAGCTTACAAATGTGACTTCTTTTATTTTTTAAAACACAATTTTTGCAGTTATTTTCAAGGAACGTGTTTTGGTAAGAAAACTTTTTTTTTTAAAAAAGTAGGACTGTAGTTGGTCAAGCACAGCTGGAGAAAGTGCCCATGGGCTGGTATTACGAAGTCTCAACAGCAATAAACAAGAGGCAGTGCTTTTATGTGGCAAAAATATTTCAAATGTAAGATTTGTGAGTAAGAACAATTACACAATACAGAGGATTTATTTAGCTTGATTGGATAAGATTAAGGTTTAATTTGGCATGTAGTCAGGTGATTTTAAATGATGAAAAGAAATCCATTGCAGCTGAAAGTTAGTGTGATAATACAAAAAAATACTTGGATCCAGAACATGAAAAAGTATTTTGAGAGAATTAATCAAACAGTTACAAACAAAACTTCCAAATTTAATTAGCCTTTAAGTAGTTACTCTTTTGCTGTGTTCTTGTTTTAAGTCATACCTCTTTACTATTGAACATTACAGGATGGATAATCTTGCATAATTGTTACTGTCTTAGAACGGTAGAATGGATGGCGGTACAACTTTTTCTCTAGCTGAATACTTGAGGTGTGAAACCAAGCATTTTGCACCAACTTCCAAAAACTGAGCAAACAAACTTGTACACAGGCAACAGTTCTGACTGAACTCATGTAACCTATCACTGTGTGAGCTAAAGCTGACAAAAAACATTGTCCCTGATAGACAGCAAATTCTGTAGAAGTGGGTATTTTCATGTAACCTGTTCTAATCTCTTTTTTTTGTATTGTCACCAGAACTGAAGAGGTCCCTGTACGCATTATTCTCACAGTTTGGTCATGTGGTCGACATTGTGGCTTTAAAGACTATGAAGATGAGAGGACAGGCTTTTGTTATATTTAAAGAACTTGGATCGTCTACCAATGCTTTGAGACAACTACAAGGCTTTCCGTTTTATGGGAAACCAATGGTAAGCTGTTTTGTTAGCTTTTTAATGAAGAAAATTGCCATGGTAAGATAGGGTGGTTTGGTACCTGCACCTTGTGAATTAACTATCACGTGTACTTGTAATTGTACCGTTACTCGCTGGCATCATATCTTGTTGAATATATGTATTTATGCAAACTAGAGGGATGCTGGAGAGCCTGTAGCTAAAACACACACAGAGGCTGAACTTAGCACGTAGGTTTCCTAAGCAATGGCTTTATGTTTTTCTGTGCCAGATTAAAGTTTTTAAGATCTTAAATACCTCCATTTTATTAATCATGTCTTCTGTTTAACCAATTACCTTTGTTCTATAATATTACTGAAATTAAGTGCTTTCTATCTAGGGTAACCTTAATTATTATTATGTTTGTAATAAATAGCTAGTGTGTGATGCATTCTTTTTGAGGTAACAGTGAGTATGATGAAGATCTCTGCAGTTTTACTTTCCACAAATCAACAGATGTGACCCATGATCTATTTTTTTTTTAAATTGATGGCTAGTTCTGCTTGCTTGTGCATTCAGATCACCAAATGAAGTAAATGAATTTAGGTATAACTTCAGTGAATCAAATACACTACTGGTTGATGAACGCGATTTAATAATGTACTCAATACAGTGCAGAACAGCACAACAATTGACATGTTGCCTGCTTGGATAATTTAGGCATCTCTTAATTCTGCAGCTAGTTGTGAGGCGTGATGATACACGCAAATGGTCCACTTGACTTCGGTGATGGATGGGTATATTAATACTGGCTTTCAGCTCGTGGCTCGGAGCATTAAGGAGAGCACAGAGAGTTCTTGTGTCGCTGAGCTACAAGCTTTTTTTCACTAACGCTTTCAGATTCCCTAATGAAATCCTTAACAAGGGATTGTGCAAGTTCAGTTCCATTGTTTACCCTTAAAGAGTTTTGTGCTCGGTAAAACTTAATAGGAAACAAACAGATTAAGGCTTCATGAGTTTTCAGGTGTACTTCCCTCTGAATATTGCCTGCAGCACACATACTCTATTTAAAGCACTAAACAAATGCATTTAAAAATGCTTCAGCTGCTGTATAATTTCGTGTTGAGGTAGTCTCCGATAGTAAAATGGTTAGGATTGTGTGCGTATATAATGTTGCCCACCGGTGTACTCGTAGCTGAATCTGCTTAACCCCCTGGCTGGTGCACTGGGCAGCCGTTGTCACAAAACCAGCACCGCTGTGCTGCTGACAGAACTTCTGCAAGCCAGTTTGGGTTAAGGCAGGTACTTGCCTTTCTATTTAAGAAGTTGGAGTTTGCTGAACTCAATTTTCTGTAGACATTTGAGAAATTACTGTAAAATTTTAACTTCTGTTAAAATGGGGTTAAAAAATCCTCCCAGGTTTTTTCATAGAAGCTAGTGCCAATTTTGTCGAATGTCCTTACATCACTTTGTGTATGTTACATTGACAGATGTTAAAAAGATGCTGTTGAATGAATAATAGTTCTCATTTCAATGAGTTAACATGAGTAATTACCATATTAGATTTTTTTAGAGTTCCATAGTTGTGCTCATAGTTAATTATGAGGATTAGGTACTCCGTAAGCAAGCCTACAGTTTATAACAATATTTTTAATCTAAGAAGTTCCTGTAAAAAAGTGTAAATGCAGTTTAGTAGAACACAGTGAATGAAAGTGGTGCTGTTGTGGCTTAACCCCAGCCAGCAACTAGGACCACGCAGCTACTTGCTCAGCCCCTCCTCTTTTCCCTCCCAAAGGGTGGGGGGAAAAGGAGGAAAGAAACCTCATGGGTTGAGATAAACAGTTTAATAGAAACAATAACAGAAAAGGAATAATAATAATAATGATGACATGGGTCACTCTCACTGCCAGGTGAATTGTCACTGTCCAGAGCAGTGACCGCGGATTCCCACCCCCGCCCAGCCAACCCCTTATTTATATACTGGGCATGGCATTTATGGTATGGAATAGTTCATGGACCATTCCATACTTCTGTCTGTGCTTCTATGGGAAGCTGAAAAAAGTCTTTGAATAGTGTAAACAGCACTTAGCAACAACTAAAACCAGTAGGTATTATTGACGTTCCTTTCCAAGCAACCACTAGAAAGAAAAATTAACTCCTTCCCAGCTGAAACCAGGACAAGTGAAAAATGTTCAGTGTTATTAACTGTGTTTTGTTTTTTCCTTTTAAAAAGCGTATTCAGTATGCAAAAACAGACTCTGATATCATTTCTAAAATGCGTGGTACTTTTGCTGATAAGGAAAAAAGGAAGGAAAAGAAGAAGGCCAAATCTTTGGAGCAGTCAGCAAATGCAGCAAATAAAAAGGTTATCCAGGTAAGCTGCTTCTCTTTTTAAAAAAGAAAACAAACAAACACAAAAACTATTTTAATTTTTTTTTTAGGACTAATTATTGTCTTTTGGTAGTTTCGAATTCCCTAAATTGCAGTCTGTTGATACCTAGTGCTCTTGAGCACTCATTAGAAGTTGAAGGAAAGGGGGCTAATAATACAGTCCTCCTTGTTCCTCCCCCCATCATTTCCTGTTCCCAGATAAAGATAATGATGTAGGGCAAAGGTACAATAAACCAAAGTAGAAAATAACCACTTTTTAAAAGAGGAAAAAAAGGAGAGGTGTGTATGCTTGTCTTTAATGCCAGCTTCAAGTGCCTAACCAGCTTTTCCCTTTGGTGTTTTAATGCTTTATTTGCTCTGTAAGCACTGAAGAATGGTAAATGGGAACAACATAATTTGTTTATGGGTAGATGAAAAGGAGTTGCCTTGGAATATACCTCCACCAAGGATTGGCCTGGCTTCAGCTAACAACACTTAGTAATTTATGTGCTGAAATACAGCAGAAAACATGAAGGCACAGAGTTTGGATATTGTGTTAGTTAACTACACTTCTTGCGAAGGCGCAAATTGGTATCAAGGAGAAATAAGGGTGTTCATAGGAAGCAACATTTTCTATGTAGAATATTCAAATTTCTGAGGATTTATTTAAAAAAATCAATCATTCTATACAGATCTCTTCGAAAGCAATTATTACCGTTATATCTAGTAGCAGTTGCTTTAGTTATCCTTGCTAAGCTGGAGTCCTCAGTGGAAACACCTGTCCTGTCTAGGCCTTCATTTTCAAAATTACTTCCTTCTGTCTGTTAAACTAAATTTTATAATGTGGAGAAACAACAATTCGCTGTATCTGCTGACTTGGCCATTAGTCAGATCAGATATTACTGATGTTTTTTCTTTGATTGCCTGGTTTTGAAGTTCAATGAAATTCATGTGCTTCATGATTCCCTTTGGGAGGTATCTCATAAGCAACAAATGTTCCCTGGATCGTAGCTTAAAAAAAACCCATAACGCACTTCTTGTGTTGTACAGAAACGTGGTGATGTGTGCTTATATATATTTGTAACAGAAAACCTTTGTAAAAGTATTTTGTACGTATTTTCTAGGGAGCAACACAAAATTCAGCCAATGCGCCAGGGACTGCAGCACAGAATCAGCAGGTAATGCTTTTTTTTTTGTGTGTGTGTGACTAAAAGCACTAATGTTCTAATGTTTATTCTCTATGAATAGTAGTTTGTTACATATGGGAACTTGAGGATATATTTTACAGCTTCCTGTTTGTTTTGTGTGATACTTCTCTAACAGCTTAATCACAGTAAACAAACAAAAGAAATCACGCTGTTACTGTATCTGGTTGATATGAAATGAAAACCTACAGTTTCTCAGTATTAGACAGAACTGCACTGTGAACAAATCCTGTTTGATTCTTAAATTTGGACTGTGCTTAGTATCAGTTGAAGGATTGTTAAATTTCTTTTCATTGTTAATAAATGCCCTTTAATAATAAATTCCTTTTAACTGACTTTGTTCTAGTAACAGAAAAGGAGAAAGAAGCCTAACACAGGGTGCCAGAATATCTGCCTGAAAGCTTCCTTTCAGGAGTTGGAGGGTCCTCTGCTCGTTTTTTCTTTTTTCTTATAACTGCCTTATTTTCCAAAGGATTGTGTGGGGGTGTAACACCAACTCCCTACGCTTCATGTGTGTTAGAAGTGGAGATACTAAGGAGCCAGGATTTGCAGGAGGGCAAATACTATAGAAGAATATCTTTGCCTGCCCTGCATTTCTTAAGTACTCCCATTGAGAATTGCATACATAATCCACAGGGGAAAAGTTCTTGCTCCTAGTTTGGGTTTTCTTTCAGGCATCACTTGTAACAAGGCACAATATGTGCATGTCAGTTTGCATTGAAGCACAGCACTGAGTATTTAGGTATTCATTTGAACTTTGGAAGTTTATTTTCTAATGGCGCCGTCTGGAATATTTCCATCAGCTGAAGGAAATTCTTCTGCTGAGGCATTAAGCCAGCACCACTGTTAGGACGTTTGAAGTTGTGGGGTCCAGTTCCTTTTTATCTTTGTCGTTTTCTTGATGACTTAGGAAGGTTCTAGCCTTTCAGTCCAGTGTTGGCAAACTGACTGCTCAGCCTTGAGGGTTGCTACAAATTCATATTAGCAGGCAAATCTGTTAGATAAAGAGTAAAAGTTTAAAATCTAATGGGGTTTCTAATTAATAAATTTGAGCAGAACACTACTAGTACCACGTGTTTTGTGGGTTTTAGTTGCCCAAAGATACTCAGTATTTCAGTACTACTGTAGATTAACAGGGTTATTTATCTTGGCCTCCAACTGCTCTTCCAGAAGGGTGCAAGTCTTTCAGAGGTTCTTCCGCTGCCGCCCGGGTGTCTTGGACAGCCAGTGCGTAGGCACCTGGATCCCACCCCGGCAGTACTGAAAGTACCCAGTATCGGCTGTTGAGCTGTCAAGTTTAAATATGACATCTAAGACAATATGTTGCTGTGATTTTTGTGGAAGTAAGAGCCTCTCCAAATTAATGTATCACTGTAAAAGAACCAAGGGGCCATGTCTGCATGTTGTGTGAAGGTATACTGATGTCTGGCCAGCAGTGTTAACGAGCAAAACTATGGATATGTGAGTGTTGGTTCAAATAATCATGTAGACAGATGAATAGGAACAGCTAGTTGTGTGTAATCTTCTGAGCTTTGATCTTCTGTTGTTGCAGGTGCCTGATAACCCACCAAACTATATCCTTTTCCTTAATAACTTGCCTGAGGAAACAAATGAGATGATGCTGTCCATGTTATTCAATCAGTAAGTCTTGAATAGAAAGGACTTCTCCTTTGAATTCTTGTGTTACTTGTATGCTTTTTCTCAGTTGACAAATCAACTTCTTAGAAATGAGAATTTCTTCTGAAGGTATTTTGGTTCTTTGTCTTACTGCCAAGATTACGGATGTTGGTTCTGATGACTTGGTGCAGAAAGCAAATCCGATTTTTTTCGTAGCTGGTTTTGATTGTGTAAGTTATCTACTATCAATCTGCACCGGATTTAAGCTAGTGACTAATATTTAAGACTTTACAACAGCAGGAGCAGTTTTAAAACTAGCTTTAGTTGCTTCTGTATATGTGCAAGACTGATTAAATTGCTTCCATGTAATGATCCTTAATTAAGGTACAGTTCTAAGGACTAGACATGTAAAACTCTTCAACTTAAATCTTTCATTAGTAGTAAATATACTGTTAGAAGCTTGTGGCAAGGTCTATGGCTACTGAAGAGAGATGTATTATCAAACTAGGAAATATTATCTGACTCTTTCACTTTATTTTAAAGGTTTCCTGGATTCAAAGAAGTACGCTTAGTGCCTGGGCGCCATGACATTGCATTTGTGGAGTTTGAAAATGAGAATCAAGCAGGAGCTGCTCGAGATGCTCTCCAAGGATTCAAGATCACTCCGTCTCACGCCATGAAAATCACTTATGCGAAGAAATAACCGGATGCTCCTATAAAGGACTTCTGCTGAGCGTTGTTTTTTTCATACCATGAAACTCTCATCAGCTAGCATGTTTGCTGGTCTCTGCAGAAAACTTAAGACTTGTGTAAAATTGCCACAACACATAGGCGTAGGATTTCCACGGATCTACGGGATAGTTGAAGTACTGGTTTTTATAAAATAAATTCAGTTTGTGCTGAATTCATTTTTCAAGCCACGTGTTTTCCTCAAATCTGTCTTATTATTGATCTGTTAGGCTTGCAGGGCTTATTCAGTATATTGGTTTAACTACATTTTAGGTAAATTTCACGTCTCAGAAGTGAGTGCTGGAAGAAGAATAGCTGTCTTCTCAGAGCAAAAAGCAGGAGCAGGAATGCTAGATGTCAGCATGTTCAGAATAAATACAACACTGAAGTCTTCAGTCTCATTATCAAGGTGACAGCTGCCTTTCAGCAAGGATAATTTTGCCACTTCAGAAAAACAAATGGTCATTAGTGTGGTTTTTTTCCCCAGGTATGGGTAGAAATTGATTACAGTTTGACAGTAGTGTTGTTCAACTTGGTTTTATCTTTCTACTGGTAGTAGAAGCAGGTCCACAGAAGAAACACAGTTTGTCTGTTGTCTTCTCTCCAGCTCTTCCCACCTCTATTACCGGTGATTTTAATAAATGGTTTAGGAAGGGCTTTCTGGCTCTTCACGAAGATGGTGCAGATGAGCCTGATGATCTGTTTGTAGGCAAGTTTTTTCAAAATACGTGCCCTAATGCTTCTGGGTTTGGGTTTTGGTTTGTTTTTGTTGGGTTTTTTTCCATTTGTCAAAAACCTTTGCAGGTCTTGTGTGACATGAAATACACCAAATGCAGTGAAGTAATCAGAAGCACTATTGTGAGTTCTAACTGTTCTAAATATTTGGGTTCAAAAATGACTTCAAAGGCTGAAGTGTTTTGCTCAGGTGATGGAAGACCTAGAAAGATATTTTAGGTCAAGAGAATAATGAAGTGTACTTAAAATCCGATTATATTTTTGGTGAATCTGGCAGTAGCTGTTGCGTGGTGTTGGCCAGGAGGATTGCAGGTGGACCCTTGAAGATTAATGTTTGAGAGGAATCGGTCACACAGCACGTGTCAACGTGGCACCATTCCTCACTTGTTGAACACTTCCCCTGTGAAGCCTCTCACCTTTCTTACAAAAAAGTGATGGGACAGAGTTAGGTGATTTCTTTTAGAAGTAGTTCAGGCAAGTAGTAGCTCATGTTTCAGCAAGAAACTACAAGGAAGATTGGTTTGTGTTGTGGCTGCATTGCACATGTTGAGGTTTTTTTCTGTTTCCAGAGTAATGTGGTCAGGTGGGGGGAAGGAAGGATGCTGGAGGCTGTATCTTTTCCTCTGCCAATGTGGCTCGGTGCAGTCCTCACCTGTGTTGTGCGGGCTGGGCTGTAGCTGCAGAGCATCTGTTTCTCCCAGTTTGTGTTCTGAAACAGTTGAGATCTGACTTAAAACTGTTCTTCAGACAAAGTGCTGCACCTTCAGGGAAGCATGATTGCATTTTATAAGATCGTGGTGTACTTCATGGTTCTGGCATGTCCACTCGGTTTCTGAGCAAGTGCTGGTATCTGTAAGCATAAAACTAGCTACATAAACCACCTCTTCTGCCAAGGCCTGAAAAACCTTTCCTCTTCTGCTCCCAGAGTACAGCGCGAGATGTGCCTCTTCCACAGTCATCTCAGTTACTGTCCTGTCTCCACATATGAGTTTTTTCATTCTTTTTAGTGACTTTTGTGTGTGTGTGAGAGTGATTTCACAAGTATTCTAGTACTTGCAAGTGAAAACTGTTTCAATGGAGCAAAAGTGTTATTCCATCACGAACTTTATGGTCTTCCCTCTGCAGCTGTAATTCTATAGGTATTAATGACACTATCCTTGCGTCCCACTGCTCTGTGTATATGAGACCACCTCTGCATACCGCTGCTCTTCACCTTTATTTACTTAGAAGGGGGTGTGTGGAGCTGCATCCCAAGGAGGTTGGAGGAAGGAACAATGGGCTGGAAGATCAGAGGAGAATGTGGTGAAGTCAGCGGGAATAGGAAAGCCATGCTAGAAATCGCACAATGCTCTTCCTTTAAAAGAGAGTGTGGGATTTTTGATGACAGTTGACCGCTTCCCCGTTCTGCTGGCAGACTGAAAGCAGCCAGCAGCTCTTCAGGTCTCCTCGTGAATCAGGAAGCGCTGGTTCTCTGGAGCGCTGCTTTGGGAATTCCCAAATTTGCACTTGGTTGCTTCTAAGGACTGATCCAGACCAGCCTTCTGTAGCCTGACAGGTGTGATGTGAATCACTTACAGTGCAGTAACTCCGGTGGTGGTTCCTTTTGTGTGTGTGTTTAAAATAATTCCTACAAGTCTTGCCTCCTGTATGCTAGGACAAGATTTTGGGAAGTTAGATGAGCAACCTGGTCTAGTGGAAAGTGTTGCAGCCAATGGCGGGGCGCGGGTTGTGGAACATGATGTGGAACAGATGATATTCAAGGTCCCTTCTAGCTCTAACCGTTCTATGATTCCATAAATTCTAGATGTCTTCTCTAAGGTGTAAAGAGGACCTTTTAAGTCAACCCGTGGCACTATGTGTTGTTCAGCATTTTGCAAACTGCACTGAGTTGAGCTGTGTAAATAGAAGTGAAACGGTCGCTGTCCTGACGTGACCTCTGTGTTCTGCTCTCGACTGTGTCTGCCTCCCTCTGGAAGGGATCTTGCCCTTACAAGTAAGCAGCGCTTGAACCTTTTAGGCTTCAAATTTAAATTGCTGACCTGCAAAGCCTTCTTTACTGGATTTCTACTCCCTAATGGTTTGTGTGTATTTGCATCCATGTGTTGGGGTCCTGGTAGGTCCCTTTTGTAGGCCGTATCAGGGCAATCTCTGCCGCTGAGGGTTTACGGTCGGGTGAGGATTACGTTTGTCAGTAAGCATTTGTGAAAATGAAGAACTTGAGGATTTGGAAGGATGTAATTTCCTTTGCTGCTTACCAGGATCTGACTTAATTCTCATTTTCAGACTCTCCTTGAGGTAAGATTAAGACTATGGACAACTATAGGAAGGCTTAAAATGTTTAAATGATACACTTGCTGATTGAAATGTTAATGCAGAATAGCTTTGGGAAGGGATTCTGTTTCGCGAGCGGACACTGAAGTCTTCCTTCTGCCTATGGCTCTGCTGGTGGGGTGGAATGTCCCCCCGACCCCTTCCCATTGGCCCGGCATGTTTGTCCAAGTGTCTGCCTCTTCCATAAAAGATGGGGGTCGCTGGACCTGGCGTGCCATTGTCAAGCGCTGCAGCAAAGAAAAATGACACGACGTATTTATTTGGTTGCTTTACTTTTGTGTCTCGGATTAATGTGTCCTCTTGTAACCGGAATTTTTATGGACAAGCTTGCCAGCAAGAAGCTGTGTGCTGATGACAACTGTGTCTGTAAGTGATTTTGTTTTAATTTTGAGAATCGAGTCTCAAAAATGCAGAGTTTGGATGCTGTTGCGCGAGGGAAAACTACTCTGCTTATTTAGCTCTGTTATATTTGCATTGGTTCGTCAACTTTAAAAGCAGAGCGGGAGGGTTTATGTGGACTATCAAATGCAGCCTTACTGCAAAAAGGGTTTTGTAAAGGACATTTTTCACTTAAGCGAAAGGTAAGTGCAGAGAGAAGGATTGTAACTTCCACTATGATGAAATGGCACATTCTTAAGTCGTTAACTTTGCTTACTGGAGAATAGTAAAATAAGCAGGACAAATTCTTGAAGACTTACTAATTTCAGGATAACCTACTTTTGTAGAATTAGTTTTATGTTTGTGCATACACACGCATATATTTCTCTCTGTAAAAGTATATATGTTATTTAAATTCATCTACCTCGTTCTTTTTTTTTTTTTCTAGACACCATTTCCCTTGCCAGAGCAGAAGAGGATTATAATGCTCCAGACTGCAGATTCATTAATATTAAAAAAGGGCAGTTGATTTATGTTTATTCAAAACTAGTGAAAGAAAAAGACTCCGCTGAGTACTGGGCTGGAAGTGTAAGAGGAGATTCTTGTATATATGAGCAAAACAGAAGTAGATCAGTGCTCATTTCTGTCAAGAAACACATGCTAATGCTGACCTATTGTGGGTTTTAAAGCACCAACTTAGTTTTCAAACTGAATGTTTAAACTTAGACTGATTGAGGAGTCTTGAGGGTTTTAATACTGGTTTGTTTGTTTTATGAAATATCTTCAATAACTATATGGTAACTGTGAACTCAACCTTAACAGAAGGGCTCAACAGTTCTTGTCTGTGGCTGCTTGCTGAAACTATGGAGGGCAAAGCTTTTATCACAGTTGGTCATAAAACCCTTCAATTTGAGGCAAGCAAAGATAAATATTAGCTGCATTTAAAAAAAAAAAAAAAAAAACAAACCAAAAATCCGGATAAACTATAGGTGGTATTAATTTACTCCAGAAAATGTATGCCTGTATCTGAACTTGTGTTAATGGTTCGTTTCATGTGCCAGCTAATTGGAAACTAGGAAATCTAAAATGAGAGTAAGAAGCACTATTAGTAACTGCTTTTGACTAAATTGTGAGCTAGCTCAGACCAGATGAGGACTGTTTTAATGTACCTAATTATACATTTCCTTGCTTGAAGGTTTATGGAGAACAGTATGAAGACCATATGGGGACAGTTGGTTATTTCCCTAGCAGTTTAGTCTCGGAACAACATGTCTATCAAGAAGCAAATAAGACTGTTCCTACAACGGTAAGGAATTTGCAAAAGCCCAGCTGGCTACATAATTATACTTGGCTGTGTAATGCTAATTTGCTGTAAAAACAAATCATAATTGTGGCAGTTGATTGTAGCATATCACAGATGCTTAGGGAGCCAATCTTTGGGCCTTTATACAGGCAAATCGCCTCAATAAAATCCCTAACATAAGCTCTGATATTGCAGACGTTGCAAATGCTGCATTAAGGGCTTGATCCTGTCAGAGTTCCTATTGATTTGAAGAGTGTTCCTTCAAGGCCACCTAAGTTTTACCCAAAGCTTTCTTTTTGAGAGTCTGGATATTGTGCTTCAGTAATGCGTACAAGTGCACTTTCTGTTAATTGTGTATATAGATGGACGCTGTCATACAGAACTTCTGATTTACTGAAAGCACGCTTGCTTTCTCCGAACAAAGTTATCAGTATGGTAAAAAGCCGAGTTAAAAAGCTTTTGGAAACGCCTTAGTGTTGTGTAAGTAGGCTGTGTTTCTGAAAGGGTGATTGTTCCTGCTGTAGTGTCTCATACACCAGGCAACTCGTACTTTTACTGAAAAACTGAGTGGAGGAGTGGAAGGGGAGGGTCCTTTCTCAGAGGCTGGTATGGTTTGGCTTACAGCTAACACTTACTGGTAGCTTATTTCTATGCTTAAAACAAATTGACTGGTAGACTTACAGTAATTACCTCCATCAACATGGACTGTTTAGCTCTATGCCGTTTTGAAGTGTACCGCAAAATACAACAATTAGTGCTTCAATCTTGAAATCATATATGGAGTTTTTAATCCCAGGTCTGGATTACGGGGTGGGTTTCATTAACACAGAGGAAATAAATGAAAGGAAGAATTTTGTTTCATGTTAATAGTCACTAGGATTTGCGTTATGATGTGTCAGATGAGTTTCATTTGAGGAAGTACAAATCTTGGATAAGTGGTTACTTTTCTTGACGCTACATTAAGTTGTTCTGAATTTGGCCCAGAAGCATCGCAGCAGTTAATTAGTCACAGAACATGAAAGAATGACTAAAATACATTTCTAAGCTTTTTACTTAACAAGATGACAGCCAGTCTGCTGCACAGCAAGCTGAACTGGAAGCAGAGGTAGGTTAAAGTGATGTTTTAGCCTGCAGGCTCATTCAGGGTCCAGAACAGGCTGTTGTCAGGTGGCAATGCAGAACTTTAATTGGAAGGTAATTTTCTTTTCACAAAACTAGCGGCGCAGACTTTTGCAGTCATTTCAGCCTTACTTCACATTCTCGCTATACAGGAGCTTTGCAACGAAAATGAAGGGCAACACAGACAGATTCTTTTCCCTGTTCTGCTGCTCTCAACTGCGTGTTCCAAATGTTAACCTTAAGGATCTCACTCTTCCTAAATTCAAATTTAAACCAGTCTACAGCACATCTTGACTAATCTGAGTATGCTGCTTGCTCCAGAAATGTCCCTTAAAGGGGCTGTTTTATACAGAGCGGGCGTTGCACACTGACATGGACACCCCTAAAATGTCCCTTAAAGGGGCTGTTTTATACAGAGCGGGCGTTGCACACTGACATGGACACCCCTAAAATGTCCCTTAAAGGGGCTGTTTTATACAGAGCGAGCGTTGCACACTGACACGGACGCCCCTAATGCCACCAGCCTTCCATCTGCAAGTCAGAAGCTGGTCTCTTGCAGCTCTGTCACCTTCCCTCAAGCCGCTCGCTGTGTTTTTTGCCTTCCTTTCCTGGCCTTGCACCTGCAGAGCCCAATATTGGCATTACCGTGGGTTCTCTTGGGAAGGGGCTGCCGTTTATGTGAGGGAGCCTGAGGATTCCCAAAGCCAAATGGTTAATTAGCACGCAGCACCTGGGTGGCATGCCCAAGTGGCATTGCATGGAGGAACAACCCATAGGGAGCTTGATTGGGGAAAAGTATTACGAGGGGGCACCTGCTGCACTGGAGAGAAGCCTGAAAGAGGGCATCAGCCTGAGGGTCTCTGTGTCTCTGACCCTCCTTTTATTTTATTTTGTTCCCCCCACCCCAAAACAGTAACTTCCACTGTTGGAGTCAATGTATGCCACCGGCTACAGACCCTGCTAATAAACCTTTCTGCCTGTGAACTTCTCTCAGCATCCTTTTGTGCCGCTCTGGGTAACCCGTGGCTGTTGGTTGCTGTTTGAGCAATCAATCTTAGGAGCTTCCCCCCCCACCTCCCCAGCACTGCTACTTCTGAACCGCTGAATGGCACTGAATGCAGTAGACTCAACACAACAGACTGTACTACAAAGCAGCGTTGCATTGCCTGCGTCCCCTCGATCACTTAAAATTGGCTGTTTGCTGGCTAAGGTGAGAGTACTTTCATTATCAGTAAGTATCTGTTCCCAAACAGCACCCTGGCTTCTGCTTCCAGTGCTCCACTGATACGCTGGTCTAATGTAAATGTGGCACAGTTTGAGCACCATAGTGTGGTAATTCCTTGCAGCAGAATCGAGATCTACATATCCATTGCAAAATAATAGCCAGAATTTAGATGAAAGCAATATGCTGTAGAAATCTAGCCTGTGCTGGAAGTTTTCAAGCAAAATACCAGCATTTATTTTCTAGTCACTTTTCTCCCCAGCCAAGCATATTGCGTAGCCTCAGTCTGTTCAAGGCATCATTTTCATGCGTGATTAGGAACTGTTTCAGGGTAAAGGGTTACATCTGACTGACAAACCCGGGTATGGATGTGAGAATATAGAACAAAAAAGGGAAATAAAGGAGTCGTTTGAAATGAAGGGAGAAGGTGGTATTGCCTAATTCACTTCAAAAATTTATGGCAGGAACAAACCATTTCAGCTGTGCAAAAGGACTCAAAACCCTTTTTCTTTTCCAGAATACTTCGAGTACGTTATGGTGTACTTTGGGTGTATCATAATGTATTCTGTGTTTGCATCTACTCATGTACTTGTGCGGGCATGAAAAAGAAACGTTAATCCTCAAAACACCTTTTCTTTTGACCCTTTTTTTCAGGACATTGATTTCTTCTGTGAATAGCGGTGAAAGCAGTCCGGTAACCTCCCGGCTGCTACCAGGGAAAGTGGACGGAGGGACACCTGGACATCCTCCCTGGACACACAGCCCTTCCTCTAATAGATGTTTGTGAAACAAGTAATCCTTCTTCAAAACAAGAAAGTTTTCATTTAAAGGGGGTGATTTGGGTTGGGGGAAATAGTCCCACACAGGGTTTGTTCTTTAGTAATTTTTTTTACCTGCGTCTACTTCATTATTTGTTAATAAAACTAACAGCCTTTGAATTGCTGTCAGTGTGTGGTACAAAAATGCTGTGTGTGGGAGCAGGGGTGTGATCTTGACCTGCATTTTCCTGCCCTAACCTCGCACCATGTAGTAGCTATTAAAATTACCCTCCTTGGTTCAGCCGTAGGAAGTCTGACCAACAAAAATTACTTATTCCACACTCGCTGGAATAAATAACTTTTTTATTTTTGGTGGTTGTTGCAAGAGCTATCCAACAACTTGCGCAATGGCTGGAAACTAAATACAGGCCTTAGCGATGCGTCGAAAAGAGCATCTCTCACCTGAGCGCCAGGGTTTAACGGGGGTAAGGCTGGGGGTGGTGCCCGCCCAGGGCCTCCCCCACCTCGAGGGAGCACGAGGGTGAGATATTATTATTATTATTATTATTATTATTATTTTAACTGAAAAGCATGTTTCTGCGGGCCGGTGGCTCGCCGATGGCCCCCTACCCCCCCTGCCAATGGCGATGGGGCCATGTGCTGCTGCCCTCCCCTCGCGCCGGGAGCCGCTGGGCTGAGCCACCCGCACTTCCCCATCCCACCCCATCCCTGGAGTGGGAAGTTGTGTCTGCCCACGTTAAACGTGC
>VZSF01005369.1:1144285-1261561 GCA_013398295.1 Chionis minor | reverse complement strand
ACGTTAAACGTGCCTGTAGCTGAAAGTGGTGGTGGTGATATTCGGCCCCTCTGCTGTCGGTCCGGCCGCAAAAAAGTGAGTTCTTCAGGTAAAATTTCACGGTTACGGGGAAGTTGAATGGCAGGACAGTTTAGGACTAGCACTACGTGCCTTTGTGTGATGGTTTGAAGAACCCGCAGCAATTTATTGTCATTTAAAGAATTATTCTCTCACCCGGTGACCCCTTCCCCTCCCAGGAAGGGGAATTGGGGGAAAAAAACAAGGAAACCCGAGGGTTGAAATATAAACAGATTTAATACAATAAGACTAAATAATTAACATTAATAATACTAAAGAACCAGTATTCATCCCAATACCAATGTAAACCGCACAAGGATTACACTCAGCTCGTTCTATCCGTAGGCAGCCGTGCACTCCCAGCAGTGGACAGCCGATGTGGGACACTGCCAGTGCTATGGCGTGGGAGGCACCAGGACAAGAAGTTCTCAGGATCACTGCTGTTAGGGAGAGAGAGAATGCCTCAGCAAACTTCCTGAGTTCTATTGAACGTGCTGTTCATGGTAAGAAATAATCCTGTTGGCCAGCTTGGGGCAAGTGCCCCCATCTCGCTCCTCCTCATCCCCACACCTGGTGAGCTCAACAACACTGAGACCTTGAAACCCATCTGCCATAGCTGGTTATAAAATATTGTCACAAATTCAGACACTAGAGTCTTCTAAAAAATGCAGTTTTCCCAAGCATTAGAAGAGACCTTACTGACAAGTAAAATTACTGAAAGAGAAATTAATCCTGTGTTGCTCAAACCAGGACAGTTTTGTCAGAGACCTCTGGCAGGGTTGTCTGTGAGCAAGCGGTTACTTTTTAACCAGCAAAGTGTAATTTTTTAGCTGGATCATTCCTGCTCAGCACAGCTTTCCAAGGTGAGGTGCTTGCAATTGTGTACGTTCCTTTTAGGTAGACTCGCTGGAAATGCATCCTATATTGGGTCACATGTTAGAAGCTGTGGGTACCAGAAGACTACACCTGGCAGTCGGTGGTTGCGAACAACCCACAAAATACATTAAGTTGCACTGTGAATATCATGAAGGGAAATTGTGAGGTGAAGTTTAGCGCTTGCTATTGGAATACACGAGTTTTTCCTCAAATTATCATCTCAGATAATTGCTTACAGTTATTCATGTACCCATTTAGTTCTACATGGATGTGTAAGAAGCAGATGTAAAAAACTTTATACAGATTTCTCCACAAAGATACTGTCCTAGCCTCTTCGTTTGCAGCGCAGGAGCTCCAGGCTGGGAGAACTGGCCTATCTGTGGTATAAAGCGAGACCGGTGTTTTTAGCCCTTGACATTGCGCTTGATCCTTAACCACTGTCCCTGTAAAGAAGAGCTGGCAGACACAGCCGCTTTCGGCTCCTGCCTGGTCTTTAACCAGCTTGTACGAGCTGGGGTACTTCAGGGCAGTAAAACAACAAAGAGGAGAATAGCATCAGCGCGGGATGCATGCAGCAGGGATTAGGTATACATATATTGTCCTTTTTGAGCTCGCACAAAGGGCAACGTTTGGAGTACCGGTGAAAAACAGCCTGCTATTACTTCTTTGGCAGTTATAGCAAGTCTGGGGCCGTGGTGGCCGAATGTGGGCAGTATGTATTTATTTCTCTTTGCCTTTTCCCTGGCTGCCATCAGAGGCCCTGTTCTGTGGTGATCTCCTCTGCGCAGAAAATAGCTCAGCAGGCTTTCAAGGGGCATCAAAGCCTGTCTTTGCTACTTGAAAATCTAATTCTGCGGAAAGTAAGATAAGGGTTCACTTTGTGGGATTCATAAAGCATCTGGCTGTGAGGAAGCATTGTACTGGCAAAGCTACTTGTCTGCTGAATTCAGTCTCTAATATGCAACTGTTGGATGGTTTCCAATCTAATGAAGCTTTATAGCACTTTTCATCTGCGCAATGTCACAGGTACTTGTTTTATATGTCCGCATCGTGTAAAACTGTCGTCTCACAAGCACGGGTGACCTATGCTACAATCTGAACTCTGGTGTGATAGACTACAGAAGTTTATAACTCCATCGTGTGACTTTTCGGAAGGATCCTTTTTTTAGTTGTCCGAAGGAGAATTGTGACTTCTCCTGTGAATCGTGGCTGTGTTAGTGACCAGAGATGCAGCAATTCCTGGTTTTCGTGGCCCTTGCCTCTCTAAGGGTAATCTCTTCACTGCGTACGTGCTGCACCGAGAAAGAGTGCTGGGTGGATTCACTTTGCAAGGGATGGTGTGTGCTTGGAAGAGTGGAGATGTTGCAGTCTGTCATGGTCTTCGCACTCTAGAGAAGAGGCACAATATGCCTCAATTGTCATTATTTTATTGCAAGTTTCACTATGTTTGATTAATTTAAAATTCCCATCGCTGAGGCTTGATTGTTACTTGGGAATCTCTTGTTTTTAGAGGAAACAAGTTTCTACCCTTTACAAACGTAGGGAAGCATGACAACCTTAATCTTCACAGCACTAGCACCGAAGGTAAACAAAATTATCCCAGACTTGTACAATGAAATCTGGAGGAAGTGGGGAAGGGAGAAATGGCAGGGGAGCATGGGATGTCTGGAGGAAACTTTTGAGTGCTTGCAGTTGGCAGCACTATGAATGTGAAGTTGACAGTTAAAGATCAGTAGTTTTGACACTGAACAGAGATCTGCTTTCTGCGTTTCACATTCTTAGGTGAAGATCGTTTCGGAACAGATCATTCAGAGCCCTAAGTGTTCATGCTGTAGCGTACCTGGCTGAAATAAACAGGAACTGACTTTGAGGAGAAGGAGAGGAGAATCAATATTATGCTAGCAGGCAGTGGAGGATACTTTTGATTTTCTAGTTTCTTTCTTTTGCCCCTACAGTGATTATTGTCCTTGCAGTCTCTTTCTAGAAATCACAACAGTTTCACTGTTACTGTTTTAGTAATACATACACAATATCTTACATGCAGTGTGTGCTATTTATATGACGAGCCCTTACAGTCTGTTTCTGTTCATCGTCTCCCAGCACACGGCAAATGTATGCACAGTTTGATAGGTATTTGATTTTTGCCTTTAAACAAGGCTGTGTAGGACTCTTGATGTGGCCTCGAACTTGCAATCTCATGGTATCTATTTGGCTGAAATTAGCATTAAGTTTTCAACCTGAAGTGGAGATTCACAAGCTTTTAAGCTAAACTGTTGTGTATTTCTCAGCAAGGTTGGCTATGAAGAAGTGTAATGCTCCAAAGTCATTACCTGGAGTAAAAAGCTTGTAATTAAGGAAGCCTTCCCGCTGTTCCGGGATTTGAGGCTTTGCCGGCGGGAGCGGCATTGTTCGATGAGCACAGGGTGACATCCAGCGGCTGGCTTCTGGCTGGCTCTGGGAAGGACTCCTCTGGTTAGGAGCAACACAGGGACAGCCCAGCTTGGGGGGGTGCCCTCGGGGGTCTCCAGCCCAAAGCAGGGTCACACAAAATCCGCATCAGAGTGCTCACGGGTTTGCCCAATCCCGAAAACCTCCAACGACTCTGGGTAACTCGTTCCTTAGTTATCCTCATCGTGACAATTTCTTTATCTAAACCCTGTTTTTTTCTATTTATGCCCATTGTGCCTTTCCCTCCACAGCACCTCACTAAAGAGCTCAGATCCATCTTCTCAATAAACTCCCTGTAGCTACTGGGGGGCTGTTTTTCTGCCCCCCCAAAGCTGTTTCTTCTCCGGGTTGAACAAGTCCAGCTCCCACAGCTCCTCCTCTCGGGGCTGGTGGCCCCCTGCCCATCTCACTGTCCCTTGGCGGCACATGCTCGAATTGCACAGCCCAGGTTTCTGATTCCGCTTGTTGGTAACAATAAGCACGACTGAGTTTATGAAGGAGTCACACACGCTTATCTAATTCCTACTTGTGACGGCACTAACGTTTTACACTAGAGATTTTTTTTCCTAATTACATACACTGCCGAAAGCATCTTGTTATCTAGTCTACTACCAAGAAACATGCCTCGGGGCTTATGGAAGATGACAAGGAGTTCGCTCAGAGCTTTCCTGCCGTGTGTTTCTTCCACTGAAGACGTGTCCCTGCCACCACGACTTTGTCACGCCAATGCATGCCGGCAACGAGAGCGCGGCGCGTTCCTGAAGCGTGCTGGCCCTGTGGCAAAGAGGCAGCACACGAGGTGCCTGGTACCCACGGTGGGGTGGCGTTACCGGCGCCGTGCAACAAAATTCGGTGTCAGAAAACAGCAGGCGGATGTAGGTGCTGAGCTCCTTTCCTCACGCGGGCTGCGGTGCGAGGGCTTTGGAGGAAGGGAAACAACATTGCCAGCTGCCCCGGTGTGGGGCTAATGAAGGGCTAATTGCAGCCCTGACTAGGATCAAGGAGGGATGAGCAACAGCTGCTATAAAAATCACCACCTCAGCAGGAGGAGGGGGAATTTGGGGGCTGCAAAGGCAGACTGAGGAGGGAGGCTGGGCTGGTGGGGAGAGCAGATGCAGGAGGCGCTGAGATGTGGTGATTTCTCATCTGAAGTGTGGTGGCCCATGCTCTCCTACTCTCTGTCAGCTAGAGTACTTTATTTGAGCTGGCTGTTGCAAGGAGATGCCTTTTTGATATGAATCTGAAACCTCTCCTGACCTTGAGATTTAGGAACTTGCTGTGGAGTGGCTAGGTAAGCAAAGGAATAACTGGAGAATATTATTGCTAACCTTAGGGCCTGAGTTGATTCTTCAAATAGTGCTTGTTGTTAAACTATTCCTGATTTATGTTTAGTTACTGGAAATACCTAATTTAAGCTGAAAGATAGTTTGTCTTTCTTTCATTTTCTCTAGAAAAGGAGAGGTGCTTTATCTTCTGTTGGCTGACACTGACCTGTCTGCAGGGTTTTTTCCCCCATAGCCTCCCACCCCTGCTGGGTTTTCTTGAAGCAGTGTGGTATGGCTGTGTTGCCAGTCCTCAGAGGTGACTGATGGGTTTCAGGTTTAGAAATGGCTGTCTTTTCAGGGCTGCATGGAAAAAACTGCTTTGGGGTGGATGAAATTGGTGGAAGTCAATACAAATCACAAGGAACCAGCATGAGGCTGATTGTTCTTCCTGCTCGGACTGAAATTACGCTGCTAGCCAGTGCAAAGCAGGAGCTCAAAGTATATGGTATCAGGTAAAACTGCATAAGTATTTAGTAAATAGCGTTGAATATATATATACATGTAATACTTGAGTTTCTCAGCATTGATTAAACAAAGGTGTGAATGTCTCTGGAGTGTAAAACATAAAAGAACGTTTAGTCTTGAACAAGTATACAAACTGTAAAGCTTGTCTTACATGATAATGCGCCGAGAATGCTGCTTAAAGACAGCTCTCCTGTCTGTACTGTAATGCTTGTTTTCATATACGCTATAGCAAAGCACTGCCTATGGTCAGGCCCTCAAAGAGTGGCAGCAATGTTAAGATTTGTTAGAAGCTTTTTCTGAAGGTTTTTCAGCTGGGGGAATTCCCATCAAAGGAGACTGGGCTCCACCACTGTATTTCTGCCCCAAGAGTGTGCAAAATTGCTGAAGGGGTGGACTACATTTGGGTGTGTAGTATCCAGCTCTCCTCAGACTGGATTTTTTCCTCCCATATGGTATACCATTTGAACAGCAGTGTGGCAGAGAAGAGCTGCTGGTCCATCTGCTAGTGACTGTGTTGGAGTGTAGCCCACACCAGTCAGTATTCTGTTATGGATCTACCAGTTCCAGTGATGTTTTGTTGGCTGAAGGTTGATTGAGTACTAAGCAGACTTTTGGGATCCCAGAGGTGGAGAAATCCCACTGCATGAGCAATAACCCAGGGGACCAGACACTCAGCTGTGATACAGGGAAATCCTGTTTTGGATTCCCGGTGGTTGAAACTGACTAACTGCATCCGACCTGTCCTCGTTTCTGGACATTACTGGGGCCGTTATTGGTGATGGAAGGGGATGTTTCCCAGGTCTGGTGCAGAACAGAGAGTTTCCTCACTAAGAAGGCTTCACGGGAGGAAAAACTACTTTCTTCAGAGTTCTAGTGGACTTTGAAAGTCTTTGTGTCAAGTAAAATGTGTGTTAGCTGTTCCAATGAATGGCTTCTTGTAGGCGGTGTAACTGCCGATGTGCTGTTGTTTGCTTTTTGGAAACAGTGCCACAGCTTTGTGTAAATTAAATGCAGCTGGCTTGATGGCTGTCATCTTCTTTCAGCAGGCTCAGCACCTCGAGTTATAAAGGGTGAAACTGCTAGCACTGGTCTGATGTAGAGTCAGGCTAGTTTAACGTACTGTACAGCATGTATTGATCATGATGCCAGGCAAAGCATTGAACTTCCTTGTATCTTCTTTGATATGCAAATGGATCTCTGCAATATTCGACACGCTGTGCCTTAAAAACTCTAGAAGGCGATGTACTAGAGAAATGACAAGCTTTCAGGATATCTGGAAATATCCTCATCAGTGTATATATCGCCCCTTTAAAAATAATAATAGGCAGTGATTAAAAGGCAAGGCAGCTCTGAGAAGAGGGAGGAAGTAATGAGTCCTGGGAAAGTTAAGAATAAAGGACTGTAGCAGTATGCCAAAAAAAAAAATAATAGGAAAAGCAGAATATGCAAAGTCACTCTGAGGTCTTTAATGTGTCATCCCACTACACTGTATAATGGAGAACTGTAGAGAGTTGGCAAAACTTCTTCATTTGGCCTGTAGCTCCTTCTCAAGACTGCAAATAGAGAGGCGAAGCAATGCATGGAGGAACAGACCTTACCGAAGTGGCTGAGACCTGTAACTGTTTTCCAGTTCTGCTACACACCTATTTCTCAGGTCTTTAGTGGTGTAGTAAATCTGGCCTCTTGCTGTCACGTTGCCCTTTCCCCTTGGCATATAACTCATGTTGCTAAAATAAGTGGTTTAGCCTGGGATTTGTGGGAGGAGATGGTGAATGTTAGAAGCTGGGGTGAGTTTTCAGGGGGCGTGGGACAGTTGGTTGCAAAGATATGATAGGAAATGTTTGAAATATCTCACAGTCATGAGGGGTACTCCAACCATCGTGGTCACAGTCTGAGAGAAGCTGTCCAAGATCACTGCTGTAATTCAAAGCAAGGACAGTGTTGTTACTGTAGGTGTGTACTAACAGTTGAAGTCTCCTGGCTCAAATGATACCAAGGGGGGTGAAAGACCTGTGGACTGAAAGGAAGCAGTGGGAGAGTGGGAAGCCTGGGACAGAGAGATGCCTGGAACCTCAAAAGAGTTAGGAGAGGTAGCCCTGACGTGGGAGATGGCCCAAGCAGAGCAAACAAGGCGCAGACGTTTCAGCTCTTGCATTCAAGAGCGCAACCATCCTGTGGTAGATGACAGATTTATCCCTGCGCTCCCTGGACCAGTGGGGAATGGCTTTGCATTTAGTAACTCAGGACGGATTCTTCTTTCACAAGTTTGCTTCGTTGCGTTGTGGAGCTCATCCCAGTCACCATAGCTTAATCTACTCGGTGCACCTGCCTAGTTACGCTTTCTGTGTTGCAACGTGCACCAGACTTAGTCGTATCTACGCAGTGCAAAAATCACATTGTTCCAAGCTATGGATGTGGCTCCTGAAAGCTGCTTCGCTGTGTGGATGTGACGCTGTACCTGGTGTAAATTAGCCCTATTTTTCAACTCAATAAATAGCTTTTGCAGTGCACCACAGTGTTGTAACTCTTAATGCTTGTTTTTAGCTAACTCAAGGCTGTCCTCCTCATGCTGCTTTTTGCAGTGTAGTCAGACTTGTGGATCTTGCTGTTAACTCGGAAGAAAAGGTCAGAGTGTCGTGGCCCGAGTGTCGCGCTTTTCAATAGTAAAAGCTGCGTGTACAGAAAAAGCCTTATGTCATTAAACCTAATCAATAGAGGGAAGACAGCAAAATTTCTGTCCCTAAGGCATTACCACCACCTCCTTTCCTGGGGCAGGCATGGTTTTCCGCCAGAACAACCACAATATGCTTTCACTAGCTTGTGGTTTGTTTGCACTGCAGAATTGTAAGCAGATGCTATGTGTTCTTAAGGGTTTGAACTGCCACCTTTTGTTCCACTTACAGAGCTCTGTTCAAAACACTGTGCTTTTTTTCTTTTTTTTTTTCTTCTTTTGTTTTAAGGGTGAGAAGAAAGTGCAGAAGGAAGCAACTATTCGAGGATACTCAGAACAGCCACGGCAGAAAACTATGAATTCTGTGGTTCAGGCTGTTAAGCGAGGTCATCCTTTGTTACCTGCAGCATGCGCGTATGTAAAGTATAAAGTCATAATATGCTGCTGAGCAAATTCTTCTGGTTAGCTTGTGTTTTCATTTGTGTGGGTTAGACACACTTGGGCATGAGGAAATTACGGAGTTGTTTGGAAGCTCATACAATTTCTGAGTAAGTGTTACTGTGCGCTGACACTTTCTGGAGTTGCTTCAAATTGCCTGAATGTGACCAGTGAACATATAGAGTCTTTCAGGCCAGCTCGAGCTTTTTCAGGAAAGTGATGTTGCAGGAAAGGGAGTTTATGGAGAGGAAAAAAGTGTGGTAGAAAGACACTTATTTTGCCTCTTTCTGCAAACGTACATACTGATCCTTTCCCACCCTCCACCTGTCAACTAAATAGCACTACAACTAGGTTTGTTGCACAATAAGGGGTAGAACCATCTTTAAGTATTCCTCATGCTGTGAATTCTGCAGCTGTACTCTATTCTACCTTGAGCGGATTGTGACACTTTGGTTCTAGCTGTGCTGAAAGTTACATCTGGCGGTAGCAAGGGAGGGTGCAGGCAGTGGCTTTTTTGTTCTCTTCAAATGGGTAGCCGCTGGTGGTGTGTGAAGAGCAGCTGGTGTGATTGGGAAGACTGGTGGCTTCTAAAGCATTTCTCTTTGTGGGAGCGCAGCATGGGTTAGATGTCTCCATGATGTAAAGGAGCTTGTTGCTCTGGTTTTTAGTCGGTGTTGCAATGTAACTTCAAGCAGCAGAGTTCTGTGTACTTAATGCATGACACTGGTCACCTCGGTGTCACCATCATGAGGTTCCCCCTCATAAGCCAGCCTTGTCGGGTTCTTCATCCACTTGCAGACACAGCCTTGTCTGTTTTCTCTGGAATAACAAAGTCAGCTGCTTTGAATTTTGCTTCTTTTTCAGTTTTTTTTTTAATAAACAAGATGAAGCTACTTATAGCCATCCATTTCCATTGAGAGCCTAGGGAACAAACATGCAAAAATCACTGCCTGCAGTTTTTGGCACAGTCTCCTGGGAAGTGGGAATGCACCTTGCACCCCTACGTTGGGGTTGCCGTGATGCAGAACAAACAACTATTGCTACGCTATCTCTACTAGGAAAAAACATTAACGTTCAACTCTAACAGGAGTGATGGTAACCCTAAAGAGTTCTGCTAGCTTATGCTTTAAAGTCTTTACATTTACACTCCTATCATATTTGCCACCATCAAAATCCTTCTCCGATAACGTTAAAAAAGGTCATGTAAGTGAATTTCCTATTGTGCCAGTTTTTAAGAACTTTTCGAGTGTTCTCCAGGATCTACAGGCAAGGAAAGGTTGTTGACCTCTAGTCATATCCCGCTGCAGTTGCTTCACTGAAGCACTGCTGAGATTCACAGAACCATCCTCAGTCCCCTTACCACGGGAAGAAATGGTTTTCTTCAAGGTATAGCTTGTTCTGCACGTACCACAAATGCTTTCCCACAACTCCTCTATCAGCATGGGTGTCACTGGCATCCAACTGGAGTACAGACTGCGGAAAGTGAGCCACGTTTTCTAACCCCAAATGTAGCTTGAATAGATTTTAATTTTTTCTACAGATGATACTTTCTCCAAACTCAAAGTGCCAAGATGGATGTGTACATAAGCTGACTTCTTCCACTTTTCTCTTAAACCGCTGCGGGGAAGAGATTGGAAGCGATCGTACCACCAAGCAGAACTAAATGCCTTTGCAGAGCTGGCTGCGAGCCCAAATGTTAGCAAGCTTTGACAGCTAGTGTCAGCCACCCCCTCTAAGTTTTGAGGAGAGTGCTTTTGTTTTAATCCTGTCGGGCACCTTTTTTTAATAAATTGTTCTTTCTCTTGTTTTGGATCGTAACTGATGAAGGAGGAAGAACTGCTCGAAGGTAAAAGCTATTAATCCTTCAAGATGGGGAAAAAAGTCCGTTTCATCCATTTTGAAATGGTTCTGTTTTCTGTGTATCAACCAGCACGGCTGAACCAGAGGAGTTGGAAAAATCAGCTCTGATAGCAAGAAAGGTGGGGAGTAGGTTGTTCTCCCGTGGGGAGGCATGGATTACTCGTGATCTGCCTGAGACTTGCGCTGTGAATTGCTAATCCAGTCCTTCAGAGACGAAGCCTTAGAGTAGCCCTAGTCTCCCCTTGTCGAGCACAGGATGTGCCTCTTGGGCAGCCATTCCTCCTCTCCTTTGGGGAAGATGGGTGGAGACCCCATCCTGCACAAGCCTCCTGCGCAGTTTCTCAGCTACCGCAAGAAGTTGTGAGTAATACACAATTAGGAGAAGATTTTCTGCTTGCTGGTGACTGAAACGGGTTGTTTTGGAGGCCTCAGTTTTGAGGGAAACTCAATCCAGGAATATATTGTTAAATTTTTTTGCGATCTGTTGCAACACGTGCTGCTATCACGATCCAGCTGTAAACTGGCTCAAGGCCTTCTTCAAGCTGTAGAATTGGGCTGTTAGATCAAGGGTTAAGTTCTGGTTTGCACATCTGGTGTTATTGTCCTCCTTGTGCTGGATAGTCACTACATTTATTAAACAGGCTGTTCGTTTCTCTGAATTGTACACAGTGTGAGGTGCCTTAAAGATGCATTTTTGTGGTATCTGTTGTATTATTTCTATAGCTCTTAATGTGGCAGTTGATGGATTTCTGCTGTGCGTGGCTGCTGCAGGTGGCTGCTCTAATAAAACTTGCGTAAGCCTGCATTTCTTTTGAGTGCCTGAATATAGGCACAGTCTGAGTCACAAGCTACCTGTCCACAAAGACAATGCTTCATTTTGCTCAGATAAACATAGGATTTCTCAGCCCCACTGTCTGCACTCTACAGAGTAACAATGCTGTGTAACAACTTTAAAATCCACACGTGGCTATCGGATCAGCTCTGATGAGAGGAGCTGGATTTAGTACTTGCCTTGCAGTCGAGGTGTCCTTGCTGTTTAAGTTTGGAGGCTGAAGTATCTTTCCTGGTGCAAATGAAGGTCTGAGCCTTGGAGGCTCAACTGCAGGTGGGAGTGCAGCAACTCTCATCCTGGTTTGAGTAACTGACTGGAGTGCTTTTGGAGGATGCTGACAGTGCACTGGTCTGGTTTTGTAAATCTGAGTGGTGTCTTATTGAGTGAGTTGCCCCACTGAGGAACTCCCACTTCAAATTCTTCAGGCGTCAGAATTGATTATGAGAAGGTGAACTTTGGAAACTACAGTTTATGGACTTGAGGAAGCATGGCCCAAGCGTGAGGCAGGAGTTTGCACCTCAAACAGTGCTTCCCTTGGATTGTTGACTCATGGATTCCAGATTGCAAAGGCTGACAATCTGACTGATCACATTTGGTCTGTCTGTGTATTAGACAAAGCCAGACCCACGGCTGAGAGAGTTGGGATTAGTTTAGCCTAGAGAAGAGAAGGTTGAGGGGAGACCTTATCACTCTCTACAACTGCCTGAAAGGAGATTACAGCCAGGTGGGGTCAGTCTCTTCTCCCAAGGAACAAGCGATAGGACAAGAGGAAATGGCCTCAAGTTGTGCCAGGGGAGGTTTAGGTTGGATATTAGGAAAAACTTCTTTACCGAAAGGGTTATCAGGCATTGGAACAGGCTGCCCAGGGAGGTGGTGGAATCGCCATCCCTGGAGGTATTTAAAAGACGGGTGGACGTGGTGCTGAGGGACATGGTTTAGGGGTGGTTTTGGTAGTGTAGGTTATGGTTGGACTCGATGATCTTGAAGGTCTCTTCCAACCCAAGTGATTCTATGATTCCTAAACGCGCTCTCTGTTTTCATTATTCTTGCCATTGGTCTGACATTCCCGTTTCAAAGCTCTGCCAGAGGTTGGCAACGTTAAGGGGAAGTGCAGGTTTCCCAGGAGATGTGCTGGCGAGAGCTGCAAGGAAGGCCTGCAGCAGCACCAGAGCTGTGCTGGTAATCTGAATATCAGAGTGATTTGTTGATATACGCAGCTGAAAATCATTTCCTGGAGGCTTCCCCATAACTTACTTCCCACTAGGCTTATGTCGTTCCCAGGTTCAGGAGAATTTCATGGAGCTGAAAAGACAATTTTCTCTGAGAAATTGGAAGTGGCTGTTGCTGAAGCCTTTTGAGACAATGGAACAGAATTCTGGTTGAACCACTATTGCAGAACAGAGGCAAGAGCTCTTTGGACACACCATACAAGCAAAGGGGGGAGTTTTTTTGGTTATTTTTTTACCCCTGTTTGCAGTGGGCAGGCTGCTGAAGATTCATAGTTACTTTACTTTAACCTGTTGGTGCTCAAGAAAGGCACTTTGCAGGCTACTGTAAAGGAGACGTAATTCTTGGCATCTAATGCACTAGTGTACAGCTTGTAAAACAGTCTCTCTCGCTCACGTGCGGGTCTGCCTCTTCCAGCGTAACGGGAGGTGGGGGTGGGTATGGGGGAGGTGTGGCTGGAGAGCTTCAGTTTAAAGCAATTAGCCTTAAAGTATCTGCAACTTTATTTTATATACTGGCTGTACTTACCTTGTGTGAATTTTCTTCTTTTTCAGCCTCTGCTTCCCTTTAGCCTGTACACGTTATGTTACAGCATCAGTCTCAGCTGCAGTATTGGCTCAGTTCAAAATTAATTTGGGCTTTGCAGTATTATGAGCTTCTTATAGATGGAAAGATCTCTTAAAAATCTTCCCATCAAATACCTAATAAAGAGGAGGGAAAGTCTGTTGGGTGAATAGCTGGATCCATTTGGGCTGTTGTAAAACAATGAACTTGCCCATGACCAAGCCTGTGCGGCACCATCCCTGGCTCATCTGGGGGAACGTGGGACTGACTAGGTTAGACCTCTGTGAGCTTCAGAACAAGGCAAGTAGCTGTTTGGACATAAACCAACAGATGACAGAACTGGATATTAGCCTCACTGCTCAGTTTTGGGTTTTTTCTGTAAAAGGGAGTTAGGAAAGAGGAATGAAAACTATGAATGCTCCATCGACTGGTCGGAGCAGCTGGGAATGCTGCTGGGCAGGGAGTAGGAGACTGGTAAATCCTGATGAGCTCTGGTCTTGTAAGGCTTGAGTGAAGCCTTAGGTATTTGTTTTATTTTTATTATCCTAAATGCATGGATTTTTTCCACTTCTGTTTTGCTAGTCCCAACTATCCTCCCTGCCTATATAACTAAGAGATTAAAGAAATTGTTGTTAAAGGCTGTTTGCATTAGCTTTAGCAAACCAAGAAATTATTGGAGGATGAAAAGTCAGCTGCTTTTTTTAATAATATGTGTAATCTTGTTAAATCATTCTTTGCAGGGATCTGCATCCGTGTCATTTTTATGCGGTGTTCTTTTGATGAGGGTTTCTATCTGAGAGTTGGTGGTCATATATCAAAATCCTTTTCTATTTCATTTGTAGTTGTTTGAGATTCTGCATATACAAGCAACGTTATTTTTGTTGCTGCTGTTGTATGTCAGTTAAATGGAAATTATTTTCTCAAAGGAACAGTCTGTAGATGCTGGGGAGCTAAAGTGAATAACGTGGAAATCACTGAAGTCATTTTACAAATTGCTTGCATCCTGTTTTTAGAAGGCTACAATTTAAAATTCAGTAAAGGATAGCTTATACTTACAGATCTTCATAGGTACACTTAATCCTAGATTTGGTTGTATTCGGATTTAAAAAACCCAAGATTTTAATGCACTATTGTATACCAGCTACAATGATTGAAAGAACTGTCTTCACTTGCCCTTCCTGTTTAAAATGAATCAGGGTAATGGCAGATTAAAAGTGCTTATTCAGCCCTTTTAGGGTAAAAAAAAAAAAAATGCTTGTGATGAAGAGAGCAATTATCAAGCCTAGCTCAGGGGAAGATGAAGAGAAACACAGAAGCAAGTTTGTAGGGTCAGAAAAATGGAAGGAAATAAACCCAAAGATAATAAAAGGAGATCAACAAAGGGAAAAAGAGTAGATTCCTCTAAATTAGCAGGTGCTGTGAAGAAAAAGGAAAGAAAAAAACCCCTCCCTTTGCTTTTGTTATTCATTAATAGTTGGTTTCCTTTTTTTTTGAGGCTGGAGCTGGACATTCCCAAACAGACTTAAAGTTGTGCTTTTCCAAGCACAAAGCAATTGCATCTGGAGGAGGAACACTGCACCGTAGTTCTGTGGAAAAACAGGTGTTGTCAAAGTCCTACGAAGGCAGGCAGAGAAGACAGGATTTCTTTCAGAACAGTTCTAGAGTTAGCTGGTTGGTTTGTAACATAAACTATAATTTGGAGTAACGCGTTATTGAGAGGGTTAGGGTTTTTTTTACTTGGTACAAAATCTTTACAGTTCAGTGATGGGAAATAATACCAAACTTTTGCTGATTGCGCGCTTTTTTTGCTTTTTTGAGATCATATAGCCAGATTGTTACAATATCCTTATAATATATTGACAAGTGATTGTGCTGCTGGCGGGTCTGAGCTGCTTAAGCAGCTGAGATGGGCCCTCTAGTGCTGGGTATGGTGAGGTCAGGGTGTTCTGCTGTTGCAAAAGGAGACACTGCGGAGTCACACAATCACAGGCATCTCTTTCCACACTAGGATTGCCACAAAATGCAAATCTTTCAAGTAAGAGTCAGCAAAAAAAGTCCTAGATGTCCTTGGCTTTATTAAAACTCTTGCTCTTCAGATTCTTCTTTTAACTCTGTGTAGCAGTATCCCCAAGCAGCCTTCCTCCCTCTTAAACGTGTGCTTCATGGCATTACGATTTCCAAAAAGAACAGCAATTCTGTTAGAAGGGCTGCATAGAAAAGACTAATTCTGTAATTATATGATTGAAAATGGTTAACTTGTTTTCACGACACTGGAGAAACTACAGTACATTTGGTTGCAGTGTGCTGAAGTCTGTTTACTTATTTTTAAAAGTATTCAACAGCAAGTTTAACAATATGTGCCATAATCATAGAATCACTTGGGTTGGAAGATACCTTCAAGATCATCGAGTCCAACCATAAACCTATGCCAGTACAGTGAAAGGGTTTTTTTTTCTTGTGTGTGTGTTGGGTTTTTTTTTAAATCTAAAGGTAGATTTTAGACTTGTTTTGCCTGACATTTATTCTTAAGGCTTGATAGCTGTGATAGTTAGGCAACGTTTCCCAGGTGGGTACTGCTGTTGTGCACTCATGCTACAAGTTGAGGTTTTCCCTGCGTGGTCCGTGCCCTACCTGCATGATTTATAGACAGCAGTCATCCTTTCGCTGTATTTCGTTACGTTGCAAGGCTTTCCAGTGCCCCTTGTCCTTATTTTGTTTAGCTTCAGAGCCTGAGATACAGCTAATCTTCACGCAGCTGTTGTTGTTGGTTGACTGCCTCGATGGGCTCCTTTGGGAGAAGTTTTGCTTGATTTATGTGCCACATAAAATAGCACTGTGAATGTGTGAGCACAGCATTTTGTTTTCACCAATTGAGGGGCGCTGGGTACAGCGCCTTTTATTTTTCTCCTCTGTGCTTTTAAAAGCTTTTTTTGGTTAAGTTACTGGTTTCTACTTTCTTCCACGAGTGGACTATAGGCATTCCTATAAACAAATCTCTCTTTTTGACCAAAGAAAATCCTAGGGTTTCACCCAAAATGGGGGGACGCAGCTGGACTGTCTGGCAACAGTAAATAGAAAGGCAAGTGCTTTGGATAGAAGGGCTGCAATACTTGCTGTGTGGAGTGCCTCCTCGTACCTTCTTTTCCTCCTTTTTTCCATTGGAAAATGATCTGTTTGCACCTTCTTTCTTTCTTCATCCCCCTCCAATTTCTTGAGGTTACCACCACCAGGGAACAGCAGCAAAGGGGATAAGGTAAAAGGGCAGGAATTTGGGGAGTCTCTGGCTCTGACTTTAACACGTGGGAAGGAGAAGAAAGAGGCTGGACTGCGTCCCCCTCTCTCTTTTGTGCAGAAGCGTGCCCAGCGTTGTATGGAGAGAGGGTTCCTGGGGCTCTGAGCCTGACGTGCGCTTTGCCTGCTCCCATCCTGGTGACTTAACAAGGTTTTGCTGTCTGTTGGCTTTGACACAATTAATTATGGAGTTTCTAGAATGCTGGGCTCGTTTTCAGGGAAGAGCTTGTTTTGCTCAGTCTAATTCATCACTTGTCAGTAGTGCACTAGACAGAAGAGGCCTTATAACAAGCTCAAGTTCATCTCTACAGTGACTCAGCCGAAACCAGTAAGTGTAGCTGGGGGAAGAACTTTCTTCTGCAGCGGCAGAGTGTCTAATGTGGTGTTGGAAGAGCTTCTTCATCTTGTACCTCCACAGATATTTTCCATGTAACATTGCAAGCTGTTCTCCTTCAATGTTGAAATACCTCAGCCGTGTGTCCAGAAGCCTTTGCTGAAAGGGAGTGACTTACCTTGGACTTAATGTTCTACCAATCTGTGTTTAAAAACAAGGAATGTCGACCGTTGCGAACAAAACTCCATAGGCATTTGAAGGTGAAGGCAGTGTTGGACCGTCTCATTTTCTATACAAAGAGCTAAAATGGTCCTCACGAGCAAAAACATGAAAGCGAGGAGATGAGGTGAAACTTGCTGCTGCTTAGTTTTGAGATTTCTTTTTTTTTTTTTTTTTTCCTTTTCCTGAGCTACCCCTTGTGGGGAGAGGAAGGTCTCCTGCCTCTGAGGCTGTCAAGGACTGTTGGAGGAGGCAGTGCCAAGTGAAGTCAGCAATGTAGAGCTGAGTGGGTGGCTAGTTGCTTTCCCTCCAGTGCTGATGGGCCTTGACAGCTCGGACAGTCTTACATAAATAACCCTGACAATTAAAATGTGCTCATTGATCCAGTGGAAAGAAATGTAGAGTAGGTTTTCCAAAGCGTGAAACATCAGTTTCCTTATGTGAATCCTTTTCCTGGAGACGGGTCTGTGCTCTCCCCTTTCTAAACAAGAGAGACACTAAAACAGTAATTATGAGGCAGAGAATTTTTACTTGCCTGACAACCTGGTTAATGGGCTGTTTCTTTTTACTTTGGGGTTTTTTTTCCCCCTCACATAAGCATGCACTCATTTTTAAGGTGTAGATATGACTACAGGTCCTAACTGAGCAATATTGTTGAACAGCTGGGAAGGGAGAAAGGGGAGAGCTACTTTGCAAAGGGTGCCAAAAATTGGGCAAATTGTGCAGTTTTCAGTTGAATGGGAGAAGATGAGCTTGTGCTATAGAATATCAGCAGCCTTCAGGGGAGACGAAAGATTCCTTGTCCCTGCTTATACTTTACAGCTGAAAACTGAGAAGGCAAAGCAAAATCATGGCAAAATACAGTACGTGCCACTTCAGTAGTTTTGGGAACAGGGCTAAGCACAGAGACCAGGTCACTTAGTCACTGTAACGTCTCATACAAATGGTTTCTTGAGGCTTCAAAAGATGGCTCTTCAAGTATATACTGTCGCCACTTAAGATGAATTTTAGTCAGTAAAAATACCTGTTTTCTAGTGACTTGACCCTCCCCAGAATGAAGCCCAGAATCTCAAAATAGATTTCTACTGAAATCTTTCAGTGGACCTTGGGGTGATATAAGTAGTTCAACCAGTATTAATGAACAAACAAAAAAAACCCCAACCGGTGTCAAGGGTGAGAAGTAGGAATTTGAAAATGGGGGGATAAGGAAGCCGGTGGAAGGGATTCAAAAATGAATGGAACTAGAAGTAAAAAAAGGAGTTTTGTTTTGTTAATTAAGGGACAGAAATGGTTATTTGTAAGCTGAACGGAGAATTAACTGGATATGGATTGTGTGGCTGGGATGGAAAGCTGAAATGTGAGGGATGTGGAGGATTTGGAGACAATGGTACATGGTGTCTGGGTTTATCATGAAGAGGGAATAGGTGTGTTAGAAGGTGAGGCAAAGCATTAGCGTTGGTCACGCTGAGTCAAAGGCTGGAGGGGAAGGCAGAAAATAGAGGTGGTCACATCGGTATGGTAGTGGGGAAAATTGCGTTTTGACAGAATTATTTGTGGAGAACTTACCCACTGGAATTACTCTCTAGGAATTATTTTTCACGTATTACAGATGCGAAACAAATCGCACTGTGTGCTCTAAAGGAGTGGGATTTAATGTCTCTTTTTTTTTTTTTTTTGCTACTTTGGACAGGTAGTCGGGGGAACACGTGAAGCCCTTTCAGAATTTGGAAGTGGAGAGGTCTGGGAGAATTGCCCTTTCTAGTGTGAAGCTCCTCACTGTGTGTTGCTGCTGTGGGATGGCCTGGAGAAGAGGGGGGATAACTCGTGAGCCCTGGCGCAGGCTGTGGAGTGGGGAGGTTGTTGAAGATGTTGGCTATTTCAGAAAGGAATCGCTATCTCCTTTCATTGGGAAGGCCAATGCTAATCAAGGATGACATAAAGCTTTGTCTGCTCTCCAGGAGAGGGTGACCACATCAAAGGTTGGGGCCTATTGCAAAAATGCTTCTGTTACAGACTTGCTTCCCTTTTTAGTTCGGTGGCCGTGAAAATCTTCACAGAAGCAAAACTGTTTTCATCGTAAGAGAAACTACAAGCTATAGGTTTGATTTGATTAGGCTTTGAACAAACAGCTGGGCTTTACTGCTCTCATATCGCTGTAGAGCAAGGTCAAGGAATGTCCTGATGGCAGAAGGAATTAAGCTGTTTTTATTTCGCAGTATTAAACTTACTATTTTGGACAAGAGACTGAGGCCTTCTGAAACACAGATCAACTTGTGTCCATTATTACTAAATGCATTGCCTTCATTACAGTTTCTAACACAGCCTAGTTCTAAATCACAGATATTAGTTTGCTAGTGCTCGGATGAGTTCAGAAAACAAAACAGCACTTCCCAAAACAGTGTGTCTTTTCAGCACAATGGTAGCCTTCAGTATTCCTGCTCTTGAAGCCATAGTCACTCTGTTCAGCACCAGTATCTTGCACCTTCTGAAAGTGGCTAAAACTATGAAGAGGAAATGAATAGAAAATGAGAAAAAGAAATTAAGTTCTTTTGCACTTATTTTGCCAATGGAATAACTATTGTTCCTGTGTCCATGGGTATGGGAACATCCCTACAGTCTTCTCTGTATAAAAATGAGCAATTGGCCACACACTGAATTTAGTCAGACTGTTTTCCAGTACCTGTACACGCTAAACTTGCCTGCTAAACACGGTTATGTGAATCACACACATGCAGAGCATGGTGTCAATGGGGTTGATGTGTATATCATAGCTACTTTGTGCTCATTTAAAGTTCCTTCTGTTGGAACTTGTCTTGTTTGCACAGCTAACTGATAAGTGCCAATTTGTGTATAACGGAAATGTATATCTGCTTTGAAAATACAGGCTTTAAAAGCCACGTGAAAAATTATAGAGTACCTGACATGATTTTTTTTTTTTCCTGTGGGCTGGTTTAGAAAACCCAGTTTGCAATAGAAAAGCATCTGTTACATATAGTTACAAAATTCACTAATAGGTAGTGAACCTTCTCTCTAACTTGGGAGTTCATGCATATGGATTAGATGGTGGCAGATGACTTTGTGTGCCAGCTCTTCTTCTCTGCCTCATTATTTGCAAAGTGCAGCAGCTCATGTCATTTGCAGACTCAAGACTGAGGGCTTTTGCGCAACAAAACTGCCGGCCCTTATTTCTCCCCTCTTTGCTACTCTTTAGATTTTCGGTAGATTGGCTTTTAACGCATGAAGCAGTAATTTAATTTTCAGTGGTACATATGTATTTTAATCTTACTGGCAATTTACAACATGCTAATTTAGAGTGGAGCCTTTTCCCCCACTTCCATTTTCAAGGACCCTGGAGGTCTATTAAACTGTGTTTGTATCTGTATGAATGCGGCTACTTCATTAGCACAAAGCATTTGGAATACAGTGTGAAAGGCTGGGTATACAAGGCTTTCCTGATAGCGTTTTGGGAAGGATGGGTTTTATTTGGAGGGTAAGAGAGAGAAAGAAACTTCAAAAAAAAACCCCAAACAACTCTTTAAATGCCGAGCTTACAAGCAGAGCTGGAGAATGTTCATGTAGAACGTGTTGGATAGATAGGCTGCTGTTATAATACATCCATACAAGTGGTTATTGCAGTGCATTAAATGTACAGGCCAGACTAGTGTTCTCTGTCAGAAGGTACGCTCACCAGACATGCTACATAAGTAAAGGTCATCTGTACAGGTAGACATAAGACTTGGTTAATTAAAGCGGGGTTTTTTCTACTTGCAAAGCACTTTCCTAACATAAAAGGCATTATCTGTTGTGATCTGAGAGAGGTCAAAGAGAATGAAGCTCAATTAAATAAAATTAATATGGTGCATAGCTATAGAGCCGTATTTGAGATGGTCAGAATGCAGCAGGAGTTCAGTCTGGGACAAAGGTGCTGCTTCAAGCACTGGTTGGGAATTTCCTGGTAGGAAAAACAACAGCTTTCCTTCAAAGTCTTTGTAACTCAAATCTGACTGACTTCAGATCACCTCTGGGTGCAAGTAACACCTTCTAATGCTTTTGATGATAAAAGAGAAGCCCTAACAAAACCTCAAACCTTGAGTGTTCAAGACTTGTGCGGCTTGGGACTCTTGCTATGCTGTTTGAAAAACAGAGTTTAAGTCCTTGCTTTGCTTGCTTCAGGATTAAAACATATAGAGAAACAGGCTTGGTGATTATGACTTTAACTGTGATTTCCATCTTGAATATGAGAGGAGTTTTCACTGGAACATAATAGTTTTTGAGGAAAGCTTTGTTTTGTGTGAAAGAACATCAGAAAAACCCCTAGCCCCTCCAAAAAAATGCTTTTTGGCTTTATTTCAAGTGTGCCAAGAACACCAGGCTTTGGCTTTGTGGTGTCGTTGTACTTCATTGAGTTGACCATAGCGTCCAACAAAGAGATGTTTCCTCCGCAGAGCTTAACTGGAGGAGGAGCCAGGCTGCAGGAGAGGCAGGAAGCCACTGGGTGGCAGATGAGACTGAAGCAGGCACCAGCTCAGCAAGTGGCATCCCTGGTCTTGTGTTCTCAACAGGTACGGGGGAGGAGATCGGATGAAATGTACCCGAGCTCCTTGCTGGTATCTCCTAGTGGATTTGTCAGGAGCTGGGAAAGCAGAGAGGAGGGAAAAGATTACAGTAGACCTAGTAACAGACCTAAGTATTCCGTGGTCTGGCTTGCATTGCCACTAGAGCCACACTGTGAGTCAGCATCGTCTAACGCGTAGTTACGGGGTGCGTTTTCAGTAACATCAGTGTCCAAAAGCAGCATGTGCTTTTAACCAATCTCCTTTTTTCCCTATTTTTTTTTTATAAAAAAAGGTGAATTACTGGGTACTTTAAAGAAGGTGAAATGAGGAAAAAAAAATATTTGATTATTCTCCCTTCTCTGGTGTACTGAAAACTTAAATGTTGGGTTTGGTTTTTTTTTTTTTCAATAAGGTAGCAGCATGTTCCCATTTTTCTGTTGTGTGTGGGAGTCTCTTACACCCTGAACTCTGCTGCCTCTCGTCTCGCTTCTATCTGTGATAAGGTTATGTTGGCACTTCAGGCTTATAGCTTTAAAAGAAGTCGAAAAAATAAATTTTCCAGGTTGCTCTGTGTTCACCTCGTGCTTAGTTTGCTAGATGGGTTTCAATTAGGTTTTCCTTGATTTATAGTCAGTGCTATTTGTGCTGCAGTTGGCTACAGTTCATTACTTGGTCTCTGTATTGGTCTAGAGATGGTGAATTCCCAGTTGGAAGCTCGGTTGCCCACCAGGAAGCAGGGAGATGGGGCGAGGTGGGTGGCTGCAGCCCTGCGGGGGACCTGGGTGAGGACCACATGTTGGTGGAGGAGCAGTGTTGTCCCCTCTCTTGCGCTCTCTCTCTGCTCTGGGGTGGACGGGAGCACTTGGCATACTACCCTTGAGTTGTGCTAAAGCTGCCCCCTTAACTTGCAGTGAACCTCTTTGGTGCATCCTCTGTTAACATTTACCTGTTAGGATAAAAAAAATATCCAGAACAGCATCTGGCAGGTGAGCAGCAGACAGCTGCTTGTGTCAGTAATGCAGCCCAGTTATTCTCTTCCTAGTATCAATGAATAACCTCATTTCCTGCTGTATTGAGGAATGTTGTTAATTGGCTAAAACTGGAGTATGGGGACTATGCGTCTGGTTAAAAACAGCCGCCTGAAGACTTGAGGCTTTGCAGGTTTGGCAGGAATAACGCCTTTTGTAAGGCCTCACAGATTCCTAGATGCCAGCATACAGCAATCAAACAGCAGGGGAAACATAGGCTAGTCGCTGAAAACGGAGGGTGTTACCAAATAATTGTTTGCTTTGTATTTTGAGCCTATTTCCAGTCTAAACGTCTCTTCTGAAGCAAGCAAAGTTGGGGGTGATGGTGGTGGTGTGTGTATAGTGTGAATGAGCATATGTTCTTCTTTGCCTCGGATGTCCATGCGTTCTTCTTGTTCTGGAAACGTAATTTATGGCTGAGACTGTTCTCCGATTCATAAAGAGCATGGAAATCATTCACCTAGGGCCTGAATGCTCCACCATGTGATTCCTTTCATGTTTAGAGTAAAGCTTATCTGCCATGTGCTAACCCTTCTTCTCTCCATGCCGCAAATTAATTAGCAAACAAAAGCCAGCTTGTAAACTTTCCATTGAAGCTGCAAAAGTACAAACAGAAAAGAAGCATCAAGGCACTTTTTCTTTCTTGTTTAAACATTACAAATGTCATTGATCATTTTACAGAATTAATCTTGGAAGGCTGGGGAAAAAAAAAATCTCGTAGCAGAAAGAGCGTGAAAGGGCAGGCAGTGAGCACCATTAGGGTGAATGTTAACGCAAGTACTCCGCTTGTCACTGGTAGTGATTCAAGCAAACAGGACACTTTGCTGTAGCTTGGCTGAAGAATATTTCTATAATACAGAGAAATGAAGTGTGTAGCATAGTAAGTGCACTTTGAAGAGCCATTTCCTGGAAGCCATTTTTGTTTGTATCATAGCCTCTCATTAAACAAAGCATGGCTGCCACTTTCTGTGCTTTTCTGCTGGGATTTTCCGTTCTTTGTGGTGAGCTACAGTAATGTGGGGTTCCTGTTGGGGGAAGAAACCTTCCAGGAAGGTGTAGAGGCTGAAGAAAGCAAAGGGTTGATTCTTTGCTAATGCAGAGTTTTGCTTGAAATAGCAGCCCAGAAAACAGATTGTGATTGCTCCTCCGGTGATGATTTAGGTTCAAATTTGTCTGGGAGAACAATTTGGTGGCTGATTTCATATTTTTGTTTTTCCCCATTTTTTTGCTGAGAGTTTTGTGGATGGCTTTTTGTGGTAGATCAAAATCTGACAGGTTGTTTAAAGGTACTTCTCTTTCACAGTGACTTGTTTTTCTTGCTTTACTGCGTTAGAGGCATCTGTGCCCCTGTCTTTCATATTCCATAATTTTTTACTTATTTTCTTTTAGTGCCTCTTGTTCTTGGTTTGATTTAAAGGCTCCGGTGCTCTGCTACGCTGAGCTTGTGCCTCATGTTACAAAGAGCAGATACTGGAAAACTTATGGGCTGCCTTTCTACCAGGAGATGTGCGAGAGCTGCGTTATCTCTGTGTTGGTCAGAACAGGTTGTAGGAAATGGTCCAAGTGAACAGGGTGTGCTGACCCCGTGTGCTGTTACACCCTTCTTTTGAATCCTCCTGTGTTGTGCTGTAGAGATGGATCTGGCTGTGAAGGTCCTGTTATTTGGCTCATGACAGATGGAGTTATGAGCCCCACGAGCTAGGATAAATGGCAAGATTCACAAATGGACAGCAATCAGTGGGCCTAAAGACTAGGTTTCTCTCAAGGCTGCGTGTATTGCCATTTCCTTTAGTGCACCCAGTGCTGATCGAGCTCTGAAAAACCGAGTGTGGAAAGAACATAGTACTGGTGCTTTCTCCATGAATAAAACATGCTTTTATGCCTCAGCTGGAGCTGAACTTGTTTTTACAGGTCAGACTCTTGCAAATGTCACAAACAGAAATTTGTGCACTATTTCTATATAACCACATAAATAACCTAATCACCAGTCCAGATTTCCCGCTTTCTTTTGGCGTTAAAGGCTGCTATGAAATACAACTATTTTTAAGTGAATAAAAGTTCTTATTATATTTGTACTTCATGTTAAATGAGTCATGCAGTCAGGCAGTGGATAAAAAAGTTTGAGGGAAGGAGGCAAAACTACTTCTCTACAGTGTCATCCCCATCTTCATTGTATGAGTCACGACACAAAAAACCCCATGAAACTGACTCCAGCTCTGCAGCAGGGGTCCTTCGTCAGGAATAAAGATGTAGAAAACAATCCTACCCCACCGAGTTACAATCCAAATATTGCTGTGAGTGTAAACATTTTAAAATCATCCTTTCCTGAACGGCAGCTCCAACAAGCTGTGCTCTAAGCAATGATTTTTTTCAAACTCGCCTCTACTGATGAAACTTGTAGGATTTTGGATCTACCTGACCTCTGGTTCAATGGTGTTTTGTTTTGTTGTGGGGTTTTTTTGGTTACTGAGTTATTTGGGAGATAGTGAGAAGAAAGTGTTGAGATTAAAAACAAAAGTGAAAGCCAAAATACTCTTCAGATAGGAAGATGAGGCAGTTTAAGCTCTCTTAAGGATTGCTTCAGAAACAGGGCACTTTCCTTCTTCAGTCCTTACAGCTGATCAGCAAAGGCTGCAGTATTATCAGAGGCCAGGACACCAAGAATTTGTGGAGGTTAAGGATGTTAGGATGATAATGTTGGCTGTGAGGAAGACCATTAATTTAAATTAAAATTACTACAGGCAAAGTGGAAATAAAGGTGCAATAAGATCACGTTTTGGGGAGGGCAAAGAAAGAACAGCAACAAGAAGTCCTTTCTGAAATGCTCACAGCTTCGTTTGACTGGGAAAATCCCCTTAGGATTGTACTCGCAGTGTCCCAGTCTGATCTTGCAGAGAGACTGTTCAGTTTGGCCTCTGATCCTATCGTCTGTTCTCCCGAGGCTATTTGCAGGGAAATGGTGTCTTCCTGTGCACTACAGGCTCTCAGCTCCTCAGCTTCGTCTTCACTACACACCTTCTGAACATCCTTGCCAGTGTATTTGGAGTGTGCTGCAAGGAATGGCTCCGCTTTGGGATGTTGCTGCAGCCCAGGAAGTGGAATGCCATCCCTGTCACCTGGTCCCAGCTCACCCTTAGTCCCAAAGAGAAAAGCAAGAGGAAATCTGGTTTTTGCGTACCCGTCAAAAGCCTCGTAAATGTCGTGCCCATACTTGAACTTCACAAAGGAAAACTGCACCCGTCCCCCTTGGACTGCCAGCTCCCAGATACTTGTTTCCCTTTCTTTCTGTCCGTATCATTCAGCTATTAAGGAGGTGTGAGGACACCCTTCAAACAAAAACATTTCACTCGAGGTAGGGCGTTAACAGAAGGGTGGTCCTGTTTTAGGATGCCTATTTCCTGACACAGTCGGATGTTCTCTGAAATTCTGGTGTAGATTCCGATCGCCTTCTGCCTGGCCTTTCTTGAGACCAAAACTTAATTAGGATGCTTGTTTTGGCATCTAAATCTTTAAAACTGTTAATTTCCCTTGGGCGTGGTTTGTTGAAGCATCTCCTGTCTAGCTGGTGAACGGTAGTGTTAATGATTGCTCTAGTATTTCAATTATCACTAAACGAATAAATAGCTAACTTTGAAATAAATGCTGCCTTTCCCTGGAGCAGAGTGCGTGAGGGTGACAGGGCTTGGAAAGGGGGTGAAAGGATGACATGCAGCCCTTACTCTATAGATTTTCATCTTGCAGGACAACTTTTTTTTTATACTGACGATGCGTGATGCTATATGTTGCTGATACATGCAATCTGCATATGCATGAGTAACGTCGGCAACTCATTACCGGCTTGTAGGTTATACTGTCACAGTGAAAGCTGACTTAAGTTGATGGTGGGTTTGTGCTGCTGAGGTGGAGTTTGGGGGATATTATGGCAGCAGCGTGACACATGAATGGGAAACGGGGCTAAAAACATAGTCTGAATTGCGAAAAAGAGGCTGTTCCAGAAAACACTGCCACCTCTTCTGTTTAAATTAAATTCACGTTTGTCTGGATGTCACTTAGACTTGTATAGTGCCATGTGAGAAAGGAACTACAAGGGGTTATTACAAGAACTTGGAGGGGGAGAGACAGAAAAGAACAGGAAAGAGAAAATAACTCAGAATTTTCTACAAGTGATTGTTAAAGAAATGTTTTTCTGTAGGAGAAATACTACAAGGAGACAGACTGTACAAATTAAATCTGTTAATGACAGTTAAACAAGCCAAAAAGTGTCATTGTAGAGAAGTACAGAAAAGTCACAGGCGGAAGGGGTGGTGGATTGCCCTGAAGCCTTGAAAACAAACCTCCATTTAGTCCAGGGTCATGTATTTAGCGATGCGTAATAAGGAGCTCCTGCTCGGGGCAAATACTGTCTTTTTTTCAAAAGCGGGCATAGGTAAAGGAGAGCGAAAGCAGCCTTAATGCCTTTGCAAACAGTGATAAAGCTGGCCCTCCACTGAACACAAACAGCAACCAAATCAGAGGAGGCTCCTGGGAATGTCTAATCTGGGGTCTGAAAGAGCACGTGGAAGCTGGCAGATGGGTTTGAGTGGCTGTGATGGGGAAGTGAGGAGACTTGGCCTCCACTGCTTCTTTGAGGGAAAAGATAACTTTTTCTATCAATATAGTAAGAAGTGTTTTGGGGCTCGGGGACCCTGTAGGACCTTTCCAATGGCATGATTTGATTCTATTGCTTGTCATGACATGGTGTCCCCTCTGGAGCAAAATCTCTGCATGAGCTGCTTATTGCACCTGGTAGACTCGAATATAAATCTCGTAACATCAGGCAAAAGCACCGCTGAAATAGAGACTGTGAGCAACTCCTGCATGGACTACAAGCGGCGTGCTTTTAAAAACCTCTGAACTAATGTACAGCCAAGTTAATCAAATAGTATGATGGCAAATACAGAAACCTTTTACAGGTCGGGAGAAAAAAATGGCAACTGGCATATTGGCACAAGGCTTCGAAGGGGAGAGGGACAGTGCGTTTCAAACAAGATGCACTAACAGAATGGCAGTTGGGATGATTTAAATTCTTGTTGCTTTTCTTCCAAAGAGCAGCATTTTCACTGAAATATATTGCTCCAAGCACCAGGATGCAGTAGGTGACTTGCAGTTGTGGTGGCCTGTGTCTGCATGTCTAAAGTCAGAATTTTTTTGAGAGGGTCATCTCGCCTTTCTTTTCAGCATGGCCAGACAAGGTGTCATGTTGTGAATGGTCTTTCTGCATTGTTTCTTAAAGTCTGCTTTTCATAAAGTGTTTTAAATAACACAAAATGTCCCATGGTTTAGTATGTAAGTATGCTTTTAAAAAAGCTGCTTGTTTTTAAAGACACATAATGTGTCTAAAAACTCAAGTAGAGTTTCAGCCTTGGCACGTATGGAGACTATGCAACATCAGAAGTTAAATGAGTTGAAGATTTCCAGGTGTACACTTGCAAGCTGGTGAGCAAAAACTTGCTTAGAGGTGCTGGTTTTCCATTGGAGAGCAATAGAGCGGAAGTACAGAATAGGTAAATGTTTGCATGAGGAAGGTAAACTTGTTTGTGATGAGTGCTTGTCATGAGTTGGGTGATGAGGACAGCTAGCATATGTCACTAGAAAATATTATTTCTGTTCTCTCTGCAGTCTACGTATGCTTCTTAGCTAAATACATCAGAGCCTTAATTCAGACCCAATAATTCTGCCTCCCATTGCTTCATGCTGGAAAAACAAACCTTTTTCCAGTGAAGTAGAATGAACAGATGCAGTTGTGAAGAGCTAGCAGATGCTAGAAGCCAAGTAAGCAGGAATTGAGGGGTCTGTCTGGGGGGAGCCAGCTCTCCCTGCAGTTAGGAGCCAGGGAAGGAGCTGAGGAGACTTTCCCTGAAGAGGCAGCAAACAGTGATGGAATGACATTTTTAGCTTAGGTGAACAAGGTCCCATTAAATTCCAGAACCCTTTTCTATTCCCCCCACCCTCTTCCCCCTTCCTTCTCTTCTCAAAAAAGAGAATCCAAGCATCTTGTGCCTGTTGTTTGGCAGCTCAGGTAAGACTGCTGTCTTGGATATATCATTAGGGCATAAGAATGGCCAATAGTTATTCTTAGTCTCCAGAAGTTGTCTAATGTCTCAAAAGCGCAGTGTCTTTTCTGTTACCTCTTTGCAGAACTGGAGTAAATGGGAGAAAATCATATCTAGGAACAGGGCCGTGTGAAAAAGATAGTGGCAAGAAAAACATAATTAGTCCCAACTTCTTTCTCTGCAGCTCTGAAAGAGCTGATTGTTCCCACTCATCAGTTTTGCAGAAGTTTTAAGCAGTCTCTGAAAAGGGGTAGGCTACTAGATTAAAAGCTGAAAATTACTGTTGTGGGCGAGGTGCTTCCAGTGCTGCAGGTTACCTGGTTAGTTATTTTATATAAGGTTTTACTCATGGACCATTAAGAAACCTCATAACTTACAGAAAGCTATTTTGAGTCTGCTTGTAAGACCATGCTGTGGTGTTGTGCTGCTCTGTTTCTTGGAAATATGTTATGAAGAATGAGTTATTTCTCTTTTTTTTAAAGGAAAAAAAAAAAACCAAACCACAGACCTGCAAAATTAATTAGGGAAAATCTGAATGTATGAAGTGCAGAATGGACTTTAAAGCAGGTAGTGTGCCTCTGTGCTATTAAATACAGATGGATTGGAGAGTGGGTGGGAAAGGTCTTGTGTCACTCAACCTGAGAGACGAGGCTCCTGATGTCGTTAAAGGAGAAGGTGGCTTTAGAGCATGGGAATTGTAACTGCCCCCTGATTACAACAGGAGTCACAGAACAGCTGTGGTTGGAAGGCATCTCTGTAGATCTAGTCCAAGCAAAGTCAACTAGAGGTTTTTCATGGCTGTGGCCAGCTGGGTATTGTCCCTCTCCAGAAGTGAAGATTCCACAGCCTCACTGGGCAACTTGTTCCAGTGTTCTGCCACCCTTAAAGCTTTTTTTTTAACCATTTCTTGTTTAGTACAGACTAATTAGAAAGAATACAAACTGTACTTCAGTTTGTGGCTGTCTTGTCCTGTCACTGGGCACTGGCTTCCTCTTTACTGACAATGCTGTTTGCCCTCTTGCCCTGTTTTCTCGTACATACTGATCTGCCCAAGCCTTCTTTTCTCCAGGCTGAACAAGCCCTGCTTTCTCAGCCTCTCCTCATGCGCCTGATGCTCTGAGCCCCTTGTTTGCAGCCATCTGCTGGCCTCACCCCAGTATGTCCACACGTCTCAGAACTAGACCTGGCACTGAAGATGCTTCACCAGTGCTGAACAGAGGGGAAGGATCACCTTCCTTGACCTCCTGGTGGGTCTAAAGAGAAAGATACGCAATGATATAGGGTGGGTGAAGTCTCGCCACACCACCACGTTCCTGCCCCAACTTGAAGGAGCGTGGTGCCTGAATATTTCTTGGANATGAGTTGAAGATTTCCAGGTGTACACTTGCAAGCTGGTGAGCAAAAACTTGCTTAGAGGTGCTGGTTTTCCATTGGAGAGCAATAGAGCGGAAGTACAGAATAGGTAAATGTTTGCATGAGGAAGGTAAACTTGTTTGTGATGAGTGCTTGTCATGAGTTGGGTGATGAGGACAGCTAGCATATGTCACTAGAAAATATTATTTCTGTTCTCTCTGCAGTCTACGTATGCTTCTTAGCTAAATACATCAGAGCCTTAATTCAGACCCAATAATTCTGCCTCCCATTGCTTCATGCTGGAAAAACAAACCTTTTTCCAGTGAAGTAGAATGAACAGATGCAGTTGTGAAGAGCTAGCAGATGCTAGAAGCCAAGTAAGCAGGAATTGAGGGGTCTGTCTGGGGGGAGCCAGCTCTCCCTGCAGTTAGGAGCCAGGGAAGGAGCTGAGGAGACTTTCCCTGAAGAGGCAGCAAACAGTGATGGAATGACATTTTTAGCTTAGGTGAACAAGGTCCCATTAAATTCCAGAACCCTTTTCTATTCCCCCCACCCTCTTCCCCCTTCCTTCTCTTCTCAAAAAAGAGAATCCAAGCATCTTGTGCCTGTTGTTTGGCAGCTCAGGTAAGACTGCTGTCTTGGATATATCATTAGGGCATAAGAATGGCCAATAGTTATTCTTAGTCTCCAGAAGTTGTCTAATGTCTCAAAAGCGCAGTGTCTTTTCTGTTACCTCTTTGCAGAACTGGAGTAAATGGGAGAAAATCATATCTAGGAACAGGGCCGTGTGAAAAAGATAGTGGCAAGAAAAACATAATTAGTCCCAACTTCTTTCTCTGCAGCTCTGAAAGAGCTGATTGTTCCCACTCATCAGTTTTGCAGAAGTTTTAAGCAGTCTCTGAAAAGGGGTAGGCTACTAGATTAAAAGCTGAAAATTACTGTTGTGGGCGAGGTGCTTCCAGTGCTGCAGGTTACCTGGTTAGTTATTTTATATAAGGTTTTACTCATGGACCATTAAGAAACCTCATAACTTACAGAAAGCTATTTTGAGTCTGCTTGTAAGACCATGCTGTGGTGTTGTGCTGCTCTGTTTCTTGGAAATATGTTATGAAGAATGAGTTATTTCTCTTTTTTTTAAAGGAAAAAAAAAAAACCAAACCACAGACCTGCAAAATTAATTAGGGAAAATCTGAATGTATGAAGTGCAGAATGGACTTTAAAGCAGGTAGTGTGCCTCTGTGCTATTAAATACAGATGGATTGGAGAGTGGGTGGGAAAGGTCTTGTGTCACTCAACCTGAGAGACGAGGCTCCTGATGTCGTTAAAGGAGAAGGTGGCTTTAGAGCATGGGAATTGTAACTGCCCCCTGATTACAACAGGAGTCACAGAACAGCTGTGGTTGGAAGGCATCTCTGTAGATCTAGTCCAAGCAAAGTCAACTAGAGGTTTTTCATGGCTGTGGCCAGCTGGGTATTGTCCCTCTCCAGAAGTGAAGATTCCACAGCCTCACTGGGCAACTTGTTCCAGTGTTCTGCCACCCTTAAAGCTTTTTTTTTAACCATTTCTTGTTTAGTACAGACTAATTAGAAAGAATACAAACTGTACTTCAGTTTGTGGCTGTCTTGTCCTGTCACTGGGCACTGGCTTCCTCTTTACTGACAATGCTGTTTGCCCTCTTGCCCTGTTTTCTCGTACATACTGATCTGCCCAAGCCTTCTTTTCTCCAGGCTGAACAAGCCCTGCTTTCTCAGCCTCTCCTCATGCGCCTGATGCTCTGAGCCCCTTGTTTGCAGCCATCTGCTGGCCTCACCCCAGTATGTCCACACGTCTCAGAACTAGACCTGGCACTGAAGATGCTTCACCAGTGCTGAACAGAGGGGAAGGATCACCTTCCTTGACCTCCTGGTGGGTCTAAAGAGAAAGATACGCAATGATATAGGGTGGGTGAAGTCTCGCCACACCACCACGTTCCTGCCCCAACTTGAAGGAGCGTGGTGCCTGAATATTTCTTGGATCTCTGCACATAGGAGTGCCAGGTGAAGCAGATCTGGTTTTTTTACAGCTCGCAAAAAGGTGCGTCTTCTCCAGAAAGACATCTTGTTTAGGGTATTTAATTTCATCAAGTTTTCTTAGTCTGTGCTGACCTCCTCCTTGCCGAGTGCGCTGGCTGTTGTGAAGCACCTGGTCTTCCATACACCTTGTACAGGAAGGGAACCAAACTGCGGGCTGAGCGCCCCTCTTCTGGGGCCCAGGCATGCCTGCACCCCTCCTGGGGCAGCGATCCGTCTTGGTTTCTCACCTTTAAATAAGAAATAAAAAATAAAAATGTAAATAAATAAAAAATTATAAATAAATAAAAAATATGAAACAAGATAACCAGACATCCACTGCAGCCCTTGCTGAGGCTGAGAATCCTCTAGTGAGTGAGCACTCTTATAAATGATAGCGTGGTGTTTGACCGGAGGTTTGTTGTTGTGAACAAAGGAGGAAAGAGAGGCTGATGATCAATATTATGCTTGCCATAAGATAAAACCAGTCAGTAGAAATAAAGGAGAGTGCAATCTAATGGCAGTCTTACTTTATTTTTAAAATAGAAGTGTTAAGTCTAGAGAGTACGCTGACAGTGTTATATTTTTATTAATGAGAAGGTGGGGAAATTATTCCTGCAGCAGGATCTAACATGAGCCCAGCTTCAGCGCTGGTATTTCAATTACAACCAAAAAGCTGCTGTATGTCTTCTGAGTAATCGAAGTGGCACTGCCAGTCCTTACCACTAGAAAAAAATCCTGTGCGAATCTCTGGGGGAGAACATATTAATGGTTTGGCATTAAATCTATACTGAGCGTAGCCCCGCTGCTCTGCTGTAACTTGTAGTTGTGGGTGATGTTAAGCTATTTGGCAGGGTTTTTACTGTCCACTTTATTGTGGTTGATGTTACAAATTCCCAAGCCCGTGCTATTTAATGCTGTCTTTAACAGTAGCTTGATCCGATATGATCTGCGAAGTACAGATGACTTTTCATGAGATTGTCCGTACTCTCTTAAAAGCTGAGAATAGTTTCTAGAGGAAAATGAAATACACTGAGATCTCTTCTGGGAGTTATGCCTCTTGGCATGACTATTTGCTGGTAGATCAGGACTTTACAAGCTCTTAAAAATGTAGAGGTGGAGTCTGCCGTAATGTCTGCACCCCACTGTAAATCCTGTCCCTTGCGGGGCGGTAAGGGGGGACAGGGGGGCAGGAGATTCTACTGCTTCCTTTGAGTCACTGTTGTGTGGCCCAAGCAACCTTTCTGACAGAGCAATCTCCTTCAGTTAGGACCAGACCAGACTCTTGTTTCCCTACCACCAGTCTAGGACAGAAAACAGCCCTGCTATAGTAGATAATACAGCATTTTTTGAGTGGAACTTTCCTATAGCATTTACAATTTGAGCACAAAATTGTTTTCTTCCAGAGCTCTTACTTTCTGTGACTAGCTTTGCAGGCTGCAGTGAAGTGGTATTTTGTAGAAGGGCAACATCTTTGTTTGGAGGATGATAGCAGTTTTGTGCACTTAGCTTTGCAACAGCATAGAGAACTTTCTGTCTCTCGTACACGAGTGGCAAAGTGAATGGCACACAAAACCAGCTAATTCTGTTCGGAATGTCCTGCGCCCTCTTTTCCTAGTGCTCCTGAAGGATGATGACTTTTAACAAAGTTTGGCTCAAACATCTTAACTCCTAAAGGTATAAATTGTTGAATGCATTGTCTTTGCCTGCGATGGAATACAAAACTATCTGTCAATCCAAGAGGAACACTGGTGACGGGTCTAGAGCACAAGTCTCCTGAGGAGCGGCTGAGGGAACTGGGGTTGTTCAGCCTAGAGAAAAGGAGGCTGAGGGAAGACCTTCTTGCTCTCTTACAGCTACCTGAAAGGAGGGTGTAGTGAGGGGGAACCGGTCTCTTTTCCCAAGTAACAAGCGATAGGACAAGAGGAAATGGCCTCAAGTTGCACCAGGGGAGGTTTGGATTGGGTATTGAAGAAGAACTTCTTCACCAAAAGGGTTGTCAGGTATTGGAACAAGCTGCCCAGGGAAGTGGTGGAGTCACCAACCCCAGCGGTATTTAAAAGACAGGTAGGTGTGGTGCTGAGGGGCATGGTTTAGTGATGGACTTGGCAGGGCTAGGTTTAGGTTGGACTCGATGATCTTAAAGGTCTTTTCTAACCTAAACAAATCTGTGATTCTATGACTGTAGGCTGGCATGTGGGTAGTTTCAGTACATAATTTGATTTCCAAGCGTACGAGCAGAAACTTGTAGCTATTTATTTTCAGAGTTCTGCACTGTGTGTTCAAGTAAGACTTGCATCTGTGCTTTGTGCTATGTTGGTTACCGCAAGCTGTGGAAAGAAAGAATGGTTTGATCACTGATTGCATGTAGTAATACACCAGGCATTCCTGATAGCTCAGGCTTGTCTTGTGCAAAACTGTCAAATCCACATATTGAGAGCTTCTATCCTTCTGAACTTTGATAGAACACTTCTAAGGGGTCACAAACAATTGAATTAAAACCCACAGAGAATCCAGGTTTTATATTTTTTCCTGAACTCAACCATGTTATTGCATGATTGGCATGAATTTCATGTATCAGTTTAATTCTTCCATCCATCTGTTAAGATGTGCCTTTGGAGAAAATCTAATATCCAAAATACTGTTCTCACCTTTTCATTTTATCTGGATCTATTGGTGACTCTTATTAGTATGGAAAATGTGTGACAGTGCTGTCATCACAGTGGCTTGAGCAAAGATGGAGCTATTACTGCAGCAACAACACGTGTGAGTGTGATAAAGTATGCTTATTAAATGAGCAGATGCTGTGAAACTGGGGAAAAAACATTGTGTTTATATAGGATTGCTCTGTCTATAACAGATCTGAATAATTCCAGTCACTCATTCCCTCCTCACGAAGGTTACCATTTCCTTGGTTACACTGATTCAAATGTGAGCCCTTCCTGAAACATCATCTGTGAAATGATTGGGTTTAAAAAATATCAAAATCAAACCAAGCAAATGTTCCTCCGCCTATTTCAGAAAAACCTATTCAAAGACAGTTTTGCTTTGTTTCTTATTATGTATATGCCATATATATGATTCTATAAAAAAAAAATCTACATATAAACAAGAATAGGTGTATATGGTTTAAAAATTAGCTATATATTTTTGATGGCAGATCTGCCAAGTTGGTGACTCTTGGTAGGGTACAAGAACAGCGCTGGGAAAAACAGTTAGATGATACTGGTGATAATTTACAGCACTTCCACTGCTGACAAAACAATTCAGGTAACCTATGTCCTTGGTATCAATAAGGCTCCATTTAGGGGAAAAAAAATAATCAAACAAAAAAAACCTCACAACCCGCCCAAAAAACCACTGTAGGACAGCTGAAAATTTCCTTCCAGATAGGGAGATCTCTTGGATGTTTTGAAGACATCTCCAAGATCTTCAGATGAATGAAGTCTTGCCATGTGGGAAAGAGAGGGTTAAGGGTCATTGTAGTTGGTTAAATGTAGAAGAACAGAAAGCATCATCTAACCTTGTGCTGGGACTAAAGTAGCTCTGAACAGTTTTGGGTGTTGGGAAGCTATAGAAGTTCTTGCCTGTTGCAGCCTCCTATTTTGGTCTCACACTGAGGAGATTAGGCTGAAAGATTCAGTATTGGGGACAAAAATTTCTAATACAGGATGTGTTGTTGGAACTGGATTTTGTTTCATAGGGATGTAATGGTGTTGACTTTTGAGAGCACAGGCTAATGTACAAATACACGAAGAAACAATGAAACGAGATGTCTGCGTAGCCAATCTGGCTTCAACTTCATCCTTTTATCTAATGCTAGTGCAAATCTGAAGCTCAAAAAACATTAGAGGTAGACATTAGAGATCCTTCCCCTCTAATTTTTTGTTGAGTTTTGCTTCATTTTGGAATATCTAGTATCAGGTTGCCTGACGTTTCTAGAATATCAAACTTTTGTCTCCTCTTTACGTTTCTCGGTATTTGCTGTAATTTTTGAAATAGAAGAAAAACCAAAGTCCAAAGAAATAGTGTTTGTGCTTCTACCCGGCAATTTTCTAGCCCTTATTTAATTTTGAATTATGTACTATAGATAAAACAAATTATGACTTGTGTTTCTTCTTTCCTATGTAAGAACAAAAATCTGGTAGTAGTATTTAAGTATTAAATATTGCCTGTCACTCTGCAATTAGGAAAGGTACCAAACACAGGAAGAAACACAGAAACTGAATTCAGAGAAATGAAGGAAAACCCTGGTGAAAGCTGTCAGCGTTTTAGGGATGAGTATTCTGATGCATTGTGAAACAAAGGTACCTTCCTGTGAACAAAACAGGAGGGCCAGGAAACTGGAGAGTAAATAAATCTTTGCTGTGAACTTCCAAAGAGACTTGACATTTTATCTTATTTTTGCCTTTGTAAGACTAACATTGGTGGCCAGGAAGCAGTCAATTAAGAAGATTAAATCCTGGGCTTAATATCTCCAGTAGCCTTTATCAGTGGCTGTAGTGGAGTCAGGATCATAACTGTTCCTACAGGGCTTTTCCTAAAATGAGTTAGAATATACAGAGTGTGGATTATCACTGAAATTATACACTGTCAGGTTACTCTGGCTTGCTTAGTTATTGATAAGCTTTTCACTGGAACACCAGTGACTGTTGCACAGTTGTAGTGCTTTTTGTGGTCTCATAGAGGTTCTGTATCATGCTGTGCCTGACCATGAAGTCTAGGTAGGAATCCTAATTTTCCAGAAAGTATTGATCTTGGATAGCTTGGAGATCTCAAATTAAACAAAAGCATTGAAAAACTTAAGCATAATTACTTTGTAGAAAGGATTTTCATTGTGTGTAAACGTAAAGCTTTATAAATTACCTATATGGTCCCTTTTAAGGATAGATGAGTAGGAATTATGTTAATACTTCTTAAATATAAAAGTCCTGACCAGGGAAATGCTGGGACATTTCTCTGCTGTACAGACATGATGCTTGTTACAGATGTACAAAACTTCCTTATCCTCAAAAGCCATAAAACTCTGTGAGAGTTCTGCTGTATTTTAAAGAACGGTTTTTCAGCATTCTGATTTTAAAACATTTCAGACTTGTAAAACTATTAAAAATACCCACGTAATGGCTATCTGTTGTACTTTTAAACACAGCAGTGTCTACCTTCTTACAGCTTCCTGGCTTGGCTGTTCCAGCATGCTCTGGGTGTAGAAATTGTAGTGAGTAATAGAGGGTATCTACCTGCTTAAGTTTAGAACTCCAGGAGAAACCTGTCCATTTATTTTGGCCAAAATGCCACCTGATGCCCTTGCTTAGCACTCAAGGCAATCTGGCCAGACAAAGGATTGGATTAGTTGCTCCTGAGGCGTTTGAGTGCCAAAGTAAACTGGCAGTGTTTCTCAAGAGCAGGAAGGTAATGTACCATAATTACAGATTTAGTTTTATTTTGGATTCTCAAAGCTATTAATACTGTATAGCTGTGGCCAAGGTAAAAACCAATTCAGTGTGTTGCTCCCAGTTTCTCGTACTGATTATATTCTCACTTTCACAAAAGCTGTCTCCTCCTTGATGTTTTTTATCTTAGGCTTTCCTTTTTCCTTGTGGCTTCATTGAGACAAGCGGGCACGATGCAGAAATACCCCTTGGATGTGATCAAATAATTGTTTGGTGGAGAAGAGTCTAAAGCAGCGGCACTGCAATTCTGTGGATATAGCCTTGCTCTCCTGAGCTTCAAGGAGTGCTGAAATTCAATGGCTTATTAGGAGTGCTTTGATCTTTTTGTCTTCCTAAATTTGTGGCAATGTGTGAACCTTTATAAAGAGCTAAAAGGGCTTGTCTTTGCTAAGTAGAGAGAGGTCATCATTAGTCAAAGCTAAGAGTCTGCTTTTGAGTTGAATTTTCGAAGTTCATTCTATAAAAGAATTCGGCCGACACAATTTCTGTAAAAACAGTTAACCAGAAGGGTGGATTTTGTGTTTTCCAGATGCAGCATATTTTGGGCACGGTAGTAAACTACAGAAAGAGTAATATAATTTATTCATCATTACAGGGACACTTTTAGAAAGTTATGATGACATTCAGCCCTTTGACCTGGAAAGTCTGATCTCAAGTTTCAGAAGCAGCAATTTCTGGCCCAGTGTCATAAGCAGCCAGCTCTGAGGGTACAACCAACCTGTAAGGAGTGTGGTTTTGTTTTCTTAAACCAGTTCAAGACTCCTGTGGGTTTTTAAGAGATTTGTTGGCAACCGCTTTTAGGCAAAACTGGAAAGGGACATTATGCAAGTTGAGATCTCAGTTGAGGACTACATAACTTACAAGAAATGCTGGGTCAGTATCAAAGGTAGTTGAAAATACAAACAAATTAAGGCCATGTGTGTTTCTGCACATGGTCACCTGTAAAAGGGTCCTGGAACAGGACATGAGGAGGATGTTCGGTACAAAATACAGGTCTGACTACATTAGCTGTAGTTTCCTTACAGGTACAGAGGGTTGTGGAAACAGGTAGAAATGTAGAAATAGCAGGACGTTTCCTGGGGGCTTTTCTTTGTTTAGATTCATTTTGAGTAGATTGAAGCATTCCTGACTCTGCTCCCTTACACTGTGTGTAACTCAATGCTGTATTTAGAACTTAGGATACTTACAAAATCTTTTCCTAGTGTCTCTAAGCTTTTACATCTTCTCTTTTGCCCAGTGCATGTGCTCTGGGCTGGATATTACTGGCTTTGTATCTCTGGTTTATCTGGAATTCAACTAGAGCTCACTTGACACCCTGAGTGCTCTGACTAGGGAGGCACCGTTACAGGGGATTGGAAATCTCTGCAAAGGTTTTAAGAGTTGTGGTTTTTTCTGTAAATGGAGAGCACTCATCCGCACCCCTTTGCTAATTGTAGATTGTGCTGTGATTAAAAGGATTGAGAAGGAGAAATTGGAAAGGAAATGAAGCTTAAAAACAAAACAACAACAAAAAGCCTGTTGTGTTCCCTAGCAACAGGGATTTATAGAGTTTTCTAGTGCTTTTGAGAATTTGCCCAAAAATGAGAATCAATGATCTGTTTTCCACTTGGGGGCATAGGAAAGATAAGTAAATTATTTCAGTGGCCCTGGGCATGATGAGGAATTGGAAGGCCGAGAGGTGCTCTCTAGGGATCATGTAATTTAGACTTCTGCTTTTGATTCTTCAGATGACCCTCTGGAAATGTGTTCACCTCTTAATTATGTTCTATTATATATTGTCTTGCTTATTCTCTGTCTTTTCGCATCTCAGAATTTTATTCTAAAACCTTACACTAAGGTCAGGCTAACCAACCTATTAAGCTCGGATCATCCTCTTGCTCTGCCCTCTCCTCAGAGACAGGTTCAAATGTGATGTTCTTTACTCAGTGGTACAACCCTTTGCATTTTGGACATAATATTGTAGAATCATAGAATTGTTTAGGTTGGAAAAGACCTTAAGATCAACTGTTAGAAGTCCAGACACTAACCTAGCACTGCACAGTCCACCACTAAACCATGTCCCTCAGCATCACATCTACACATTGCTTAAATACCTCCAGGATGGTAATCACTTCCCTGGGCAGCCTTCTCCAATGCCTGACAACCCTTCTGTGAGGAAATTTTTCCTAATATCCAATCTAAACCTCCCCTGGTGCAACTTGAGGCCATTTCCTCTTGTCCTATCACTTCTTACTTGGGAGAAGAGACCAATCCCCACCTCTTTCCACCCTCCTCTCAGGTAGCTATAGAGAGCGAGAAGGTCTCCCCTCAGCCTCCTTTTCTCCAGGCTGAACAACCCCAGTTCCCTCAGCTGCTCCTCATAAGGCTTGTGCTCGAGACCCCTCACCAGCTCCATTGCCCTGCTCTGGACACGCTTCAGCACCTCAATGTCTGTCTTGTAGTGAGGGGCCCAAAACTGAACACAGTATTTGAGGTGGGGCCTCGCCAGTGCTGAGTACAGGGGGACGATCACTGCCCCAGTCCTGCTGCCCACAGTATTCCTGATAGAAGCCAGGGTGCTGTTGGCCGCCTTGGCCACTTGGGCACACTGCTTATATTCAGCTGGCTGTTGACCAACACCCCCTTTTCCACCAGGCAATGTTCCAGCCACTCTTCCCCAAGCCTGTAGCGCTGCATGGGGTGGTTGTGACCCAAGTGCAGGACCTGGCACTTGGCCTTGTCGAACTTCATTGGCCTCAGCCCGTCGATCCAGCCTGTCCTGGCCCTTCTGCAGAGCCATCCTAGCCTTGAGCAGGTCAACACTCCCACCCAACTTGGTGTTGTCTGCAAACTTATTGAGGGTGCACTTGATCTCCTCGTCCGGATCATGGATAAAGATTAAACAGAACTGACCCTAGTGGTGAGCCCTGGGAAACAGCACTTGCGGCCCATCACCAACTGGATATAACTCCATTCACACCACTCTTTGGGCCTGGCCTTCCAGCCAGTTTTTCACTTAGCAAAGAGTATGCCTGTCCAAAACTTGAGTAGCCAGTTTCTTCAGGAATGTGCTGTGGGAAACAATGTCAAAGGCTTTACTAAAGTCTAGGTATTAAATCCTTCCTACCATTTCTGGGAATTAATTTCATTTTCATTTCACTTTCAATTAATTTCAATTTCATTTCTTCCATCAGAAGAATGAAGTTGTGTGATCTTTTTTCTGCATAATAATGTCAGTTTCTAAATACTTTTCTAATACTAGCCACTCTGTCCTCGTTAACATGTTTTGTTTTATCTTCTTTTGTGGCTAAGGGTTTACTTTGTTTTGGGGCTGTCCTTGGAGTAATTTTTTTTTCCCCAATCTTCCTTCAATGGCGCAATGAGCCAACTACAAACATTGTGAGCTGTGAGGCGACTAGAAATACAGCATTGAGCTCAAGCAAATGCCTTCTTACACGCTATAGTGAGTTGCCAGTAGTCAGCTTATGTTGTCCCACAGCTCTTGTCGCGTCAGTCTTGAGAAGATATAAGAGCTCAAGTCATTTTACAGAAGTGCCAGAGAAAAAAGCGTTACCTAATATTCGCAGAATTTGTAATTCTAGTTGCAGGGTTTGTTTTATACTACTGAGATTAATTTTTACAGTGCAAGATACAAGTTTGGTTGGATCTCTAGGCTAAAACTTATCTGCTTCTCTTAAGCAGTAGAATAAGGCAGCTGGGTTTTCAAGAGTATCTTTAAGGCTTTGTTCGCGGCCTTTTGTTGAGGTGCCTAGAGAGGAGCTGTGCTCTTCCACTTTCTGCATACATAAAGTCCTCGGCATGCCTGTGAGGCTCATCCACGAATCCCTCTGTTACAAATGGCAGTGTGATTACAATAGTTAAGAAAAAAAAGTAATCAGATGTTTAAATTGAGAGGTATAACCAATGTTTTTCCAGTCCTGTGGCATTGCAAAAACACCTCCTTATATAAATTGCCTTGGTACACACTGTACACATCTCCTTGTGCTCTAGATATGAGAGGCAGCTTATGACTGCACTTTGTTAGCTGGCAGCACTGAATACTGACCTAAATTAAAACTTCATATGCATAGGGACAGCGCCACATCCAGCTTGAGTTCATGAGACTATGTAGGATAATGGGTTGCTATGGTAAAAATTGCGGTGATGACAGGCCATGTGATGTCAAGCTAATATAAGATGGTTTTAGCAAAATGAAGAAAATACATTGAGAGAAAATATTAGGTAGATATTTTGGATGAATAATGCTCTTTATACTTAATGAAAGGAAATACTATTCTACCTGCATTAGTTCTCTTTGGCCAGTGAATCCAAACCAGATGGGGCTCATGTAAACATCTGGCCATTTGTTCTGATCAGTGTGCTCAGAAAAATGGGGTCTAATTGACAGAGAAGCATTGTTGTTTTATTTCATGCAGGCAATTTATAAATTTCCTGAGATTAAGTTGAATCACAGATGCTCCTGTGAGTGGAAGAATAGTGTGTTTGAAGGAAAAACAAGTATGTTCAGGGAGATGTGTTGGTCCTTGTTTTTATTATCCAACTTTTCTAAATGTCCTATTGCTACTCTCTTGAGAAGTATGAGGTAGAATATCCATTGGTTTTCAAAATTTGTAGAAGTTCAGTGAAGCCTAGTACGTTCACACTAGGCTTTAATAGGCATTAAGATGTAAAGAAGGGGCATACAGGTCATAGAATGTTAGGGGCTGGAAGGGACCTCTGGAGGTCATCTAGTCCAACCCCGTGCCGGAGCAGGTCCACTCAGAGCAGGTTGTACAGGATGGCGTCCAGGTGGGTTTGGAATGTCTCCAGAGTCAGAGACTCCACCACCTCTTTGGGAAGCCTGTGCTCTGCCACCCTCAAAGGAAAGAAGTTCTTCCTCATGATCAGAGGGAACTTCCCATGTTCAAGTTTGTGCCTGTTGCCTCTTGTCCTATTGCTGGGCACCACTGCAAAAAGACTGGCCCCCTCCTCCCAGCACCCTCCCTTTAAGTGTTTATGAGCATTGATGAGATCCCCCCTCAGTCTTCCCTTCTCTGGACTAAAAAGACCCAAGTCCTTCAGCCTTTCCTCATAAGAAAGATGTTCCAGTCTTGTGTCTGTTTTTCCAAGTGAGCTGAGATTAGCCTTATTTTTATTGTAGGATCTTTTGGTGCCTGATTGTTCATGTAGTAGCAATTTTTTAAAAATGTCATACTATTCTAAATAGGTACTCTTCTCACTGCTCATCTCATCATGCTTACAAACTACAGTTTTGTGAATGCTTTTTTGCTAATTTTTCTCTTCCTATACAGTTGTGAGTAAATGTCAAGAAAGATGCTACAGTAAATGTAAACAATTACTACTGTTAGTCCCGAGGAATTAAGATACTGGGAGATGTTGTTGTCAAATAATTTAGTCGCAACATAAAACTGCTTAGAAATACACTAAGGAATTAGTGAAGTATCTGTTGGGAGGACACCGTGACACTTGCATAAGTTCTTTTATATTTGAATTTGACTTGAAGTTTTCGCTTGCAGATGTTAGAAAAGAGGATGCTAAAACGTTCTTTGTGCCTTGTCAATTTATAAAGTAATAAACGAACAGCCATAAAATGGGTATATGGGCTGCAAAGTGGTAAATCTACTGGTTGTCTAAGGTGCTCAGGAGAAAATGGGTATGAAACTTGAGTCTAGAAGAATGAGAGAAGCTTATTGGCATGGAAAAAATGGAGAACCAGCTGTATAGTATTTAAAGGATATTTATAATAATTGACATTCACCTGGTAATCCTTTTTTTGGAAGATAGTTACCCATAAGCTCAAAGTATTATGTCCTGCTTTATTTTCTTTTTTAAAGGATGAAAAACCCTTGAAGTAGACAGTTTGTTTACAGTCTGAGCTGATTTCCTGTCTTGTGAACTCTTAGACTGCTGAGCTGAGAGAAATGGCTGCAGGTTTCCTTTAACACTTGACCCTTTGTCCGCCCATTCATCACATCTTATTGTTGGTGTCATTTTCATCCCGAAGAAGTTATTTTTGAAGTTTCCTTTCAGCTTTTCTTCTTCTGGTTTCTAAAGCTTTTTTTCCCCAAATGGATTTTTTTTTTTTCAACTCTGCTGTGTGCTTGGTTGAAGAATGAATCTATTAAATCCATAATATATAGATGGCTGCTGTGTTGCCTCTTCTTGAAGCAATATTGAAGCCCAAGAGCACTGGTGGTGGTGTGGTTTGACAACCACTAAGAGCATCTCACTGACATGTCCTAGAGCCTACCCCTTCTCTGGTGTTATGCTTGCCCTTCCATAGTCTCTCTGGGTCCTAAGGCTGGCTTAGACTGGGGTGAAGGGTTTACAGTGAATTATGACTGTCCCAAATAATCATCACTGGGAGGAACACGGTATATTTTTTTTCCTCTTTTCTAACAAGCTCTTTTAACTTGCTTTTTCTTGACTGTCTTGCATCTCCCCATTACATCTGAATTTACTGTATATAGTGTGTATTTCATTTGTTGGATAACTGTCCATTGCTTTCTGTTGCCCCTAGAACGATTTTTACCCAGCTCCTGGCTTTGTACTTATTTTTGTCTGCCTTTTGGTGTGTTCTTCACAGCCTTGGGATCTCCAGTGTGAGCCATACCACCCCATGCCTGTATGCCTTACACCGGGGGATGTTTGCCTAGGTGGTTGAGTTGGGGCTTTTTGTGTGTGGTGGTGTGGGTTTTGTTGGTGTTTCTTCTTGTTTGCTTGTTTTTTTAAGGAAAGAGTAGTCTCTTTTGGGATGTGGAAGGTGTTTTCAGCTGAAGGGTGATGTGTGGCCTTTGCAGAGATGAGCCAGCAAATCTTCTAGCGCTTGGCCTTCCCAGCCCTGACCCTAAATGTTCCCAGCGGATGCCTGGAGCCCCTTCTAAGTCACTCCATGTGGAACAGACCCTATATCCCATGAGGAAATCCTGCAGCAGTTACTACTAACAAAGATCAGCTAGTACCATTAAGGGAGGTCACAGTTTAAAAGTCTCTTTGACTACATAAAAAACCTTTATGGGCCATAATAGGCCAGAGGGATGCGTTTTTTAGTTCCTCTCTCCTAAGATATTAAGAAATCTGAGTAGCTTACAAATAAAACTGTAGAATAATGCAGTCTAAGGCACAAAATCTACTTTTTTACTTGTGTTGCTATGATGGCAGCTTTAAAAAAAAATAATAATAAAAAAAAAGCAAGCTGTATCTATATTCTTACCATGTCAAAACAAAGCCATCCTCTCTCCCCTCAACTGCAACACCAAAAATACCTTTAGTAGAATTTTAACACAGATTTTAACAGGATTGAATTAGGGGAGAATTAGGCTATCAAGCAAACTGACAGATGGATTTTCTGCTACAAAGAAAGCAGCTAAGTAGAGAATATTGTGCTAGTCTCCAGCTATTGAAATATCATCAGTTGGATTTCCCTCCCTTTCCTTCTCTACCTCCTGTCTTCCCACCCAGGCTGCGACGTTAATTCCCTGGATGCAGGCATCCTGGGCTGTGACCTTCAAATTCTGAGAAGCTGGTGAGTGCCAGCTGGGGTTCAGTGCCCAGATGTGTGGGGACAAGTGTGGCTTTTTGATTCACGACCTGGTGGAGATTTTGTAACTGCAGCAGCGCCCTGGTCTGCGGGAGGGTGTCGTTCTGCCAGCAGCGTCAGCTGTGGTTGCCCCAGGCAGCGTTTGAAACCAGTCCAGCGCTCGGTGCACCTTGCCCTGTTCTTGTCTCATGGCTTTACTACTGTCACAGTCTCTTCCTGCCGTCAGCTGCTCTTTTCCTATCCCTCACAATCGCTTTCTTATTCTCAGCCTATTCCAATCAAGCAACTTCATTTATAAGGCAAGAACAAATTGAGAAGAGGTGAGTATGAGAATGAGGACTCAACAATGTTTTCTTGATCAGGATTTAGATGCTTTGTTGGAAATACAAGGAAGACCGGTAGTTGGACGAGATATTCTTTTCATACAACCTTGTCTCTGTTGTGCTGAGATGAGTCAGTGGAAACAGCATAAGCTCTTTCTGCCCTCTAAAAACACTCAACGAAACAAAGTTCCTTAAGGAAGCCTGGAAGTAAAGGTGCTTTTTGGTTTACTTATTTATGTCTCATGTTTCAGAAGCTTATGTGGAGCAGAGGTGCAGACTTCTGCAGTGGTAGGTGCTTTATCAAATAAAAATACTACAATCCAGTCTCCTTTTGATGAGCAAAATAAATGGATTTCTCTATTCAGCCAGCATCATGTTGCATTTTGAGGACTTGGTAAACAGCATTGTGTGCCAAGTCTCATGTCTTAAAATTGTTGGAAACTAGAATATTGCTCTTAAAAGTCAGAGTGAAATACGTGGTTTAGATTCGTGCGTCATCCAAGTGTTTCATGGACAGCCGAATTCATTCTTGTTTGTAGACTGCGATGTTTTAAATTTGTTTTCAGAATTTTATTTGAAAGTCATTTAAGGTCAAGTACAAAAGTGTTTTTATCACTGCTACGCTTCATGCAAGCTTCCAAGAGAAGAATACCTCCTCAGCTTTTAGCTGCTGTTCCCATTTGCCAAGATGTAAACCCCAAGTTTTTAGTACCTTTGCTAGGACTCTATTCGAATGGCCTCCCTTAGCAGTGGTTTGAGGAAATGGACAATTCCAGGGAAGTAGTTGTCATGGTAAATATTAACTTGTGTCTGTCTTTACCGTTAAAAGTAAACTAAGGAGAGAAAATGAGACCTGTGAAGGCTTGACTTCGTGTTGACAGACCCCTGGTGAGTGATAGTATTTCAAAGTTGAATGTCGCAGCCAAACCATTCTGGGTGCTGCAGAGGAGAAAACGTGAGGGAGCGGCCTCACAAAGAACACCACCTTCTTTGCAGGGTTGGGGGAAGGTGTAAAAGGCCCAGAGAACTTGCGAGTCGGTTCCTTAGGTGCTGTTTTGGAGGCTGCAAATAAAGATAGCTTCTGAAAAGTCTTCTCGTGTTTGCCAGTAAATCAGTGAGAAAGCTCAGGTACGTGTAGAGAAGCAAATACTTTCAAGCGAGGGGCAAAACTCAAACCCGGCGTTTGGTTTAGTTAACTTTCTTTTTTCTGCTTGCTTCAGCAGCCCACGTAGCCATCATTTCCCAAGGGGAAGATGCGTTTGAAGCCTGGAAGTAAAATGATGCATGTCAATGACGGCAGATACTGTACTACTGTCATTGTTGAGACCGTAGGTCCAGCCTGGTGCCCAGTGAAATCCATGGGCTCCCTTGGACTTCAGTGCACTCTGCCTCGTCAAGGCAGAATATATCTTCCTGCCTCTGATTCAATTTGGGAAGTTTTATACTTTAAATCACAAGCTGTATTTCTGTGCACAGGCCTGTATTTCTAAGTGTCCTTTCCAACGGTAGCTTGTATTTTTATATCCTTCTATACAAGTGCAAAATTGGAGTAAAAAGAACAGTTTAGGTTGAGAGTGGTTGCGCATATATATACAGAATTGCAGACTAGATTCTTTCAAACCCCTGGAACTTTCTGAATTTTTTTCCCCCTCAGCATTTGTCTCTGGATGGCTTTTTTCCCCCCTGCACTGTTTTGTGGTGTTTTGGTGTCAGTTCCCCCTCCCTTATTTATTTTTATTTGATTTGTTTTTTAGCATTACACGCAGTACTCGTTGTCACTGCCTAGATCTGGAAGACATTACCATAACTGGAATTTGCACTGGGGATAGATAAAGAGAGTAGCTGTTTTAACTGGGTATTTTTGCTTTTTGTACCAAAGTCCCTTTTCCCCCAGATGACCTGACATGAGATTGAATGTTAGCAGTCAAAATTATATGAACCAATGTGTGTCTAATCTGAAATACAGAAATCTCATCCTATTTTTTTCTGTCCAAGGCCAATAATCTAGTTCTAGATTGCATTTATTTAATAAGACTTTTAATTTTGTTTTTACTTCTCTAATATGAAAAATAAACTACTTTCAGTAAAGCAAACAGGCGAGGCGAAGCTTGTATGATTTGGTAATTTATCAAGTGTGGCTGCCAGGGAATGGGACCCAAGACTTTCATCAGCTGCTTTGAAAAATGTATGTTTGCTTTCATAATGGAGCTGGAGTGTAGGTGAGCGCATGAGGTATGGAGCGACCTTATCTCTTAACACAGAAAATATTCTTAAGAAAACATGCTGATACATGCACAATCATAATTAGTAATTATGGCGATTTCTGAAGGGGGAAAAGTCAAATGTATCTGAAAGGACTGCAATTTTTTCCCCCCACCTGTAGAAAGCGCTACCTCAGACCTAAGCAAGTAGTGAAGAACAAGAGAAAACTAGTAGAAACAAGAATATGAAGTGAATTGAAGATTTTGTTTAGCACCCTAAGTTCCTTTCAGTTCTAGCATGAAAAAATGTTAGACCTTGGTCTATTGCTAATACAAATGGATTTAGCTGCCATTCTGACCTTCTCTGTGGACTGTGTCAAATTTTTGCCACAGGAGAATCTGACCTAATATAAAAAGCGCGTTGGTAGTATGACATTAGGAGCTCTTGTGCCAGAGTCGTCAAACTCGGTGTAGCTTAGTTTAGCAAATGCAATGCAAATTTGTGATGTGGAAGTGGTAGAGAACACTGTAAGTTTTGCCAGAAGTAAAGTTATTTTCTGAAAATGTGAGTTCTCAGACTGAAAGTTGATATAGCAGGGTACGTACTGCTCTGGGAAGGTCTGTGCTGGGCATTGGTGGAACAGTTCCTAAATATCAAATTAACAGGATAACACGATGTATTGGTATTGCACCTGCACAGATCATTAATGCTCTTCTTGCTGCTTTTTCTTCCCTGTAACGCATATCCCGACTTACATGTAGCTCTTCTTTTCCAAATAGTGGTTTGTGGTGAAACTGCAAGCAAGTAGCTCTCTTTTACACTACACTGCAGAAATTCGGGGCAAATACCAGTGTTTGAGTCTTTGCAGAACTTGGAATTTACAGATATTGCTCTGCTTTCTGTATACTTCTTTTAGTGTTATGCCATGAAAAGTTTTGTAACAAGGCGATCGCCTCTGCCCATTCCTGTCCCATTCAGTTGATGCCCTGTAGTGGATGAGAGCCTGTGGTATTCATACAGGGCTTTTTGGTTGGGAAACCTGTGTGTGAGTGGGAGAGGGTTAAGCAGAGTGTAGATTTTTGTGGCAGATATGTATTGTCTAAAAAAAAAAAATATATATTTTTTCCTGTTGAATGAAAATATATAATTTTTCTGGGCAAGAATCTTCAGAGCAGTCTTGAATCTCAAAATGTAGTAATAAGGATAGGTAGCGTTATTTATGAGAACTTTTTTTTAATCTATTTTTAATTTCAGTTTTAGACTGTACTGAAAAACTTTTGAAAAGCAAAAAGTAGAACTGAGGTGTCAGAAAAAGCCAAACATTCTCTTTGATAAAAGTCTGCATCTGCTCCATTTCACTACTTTATTTCAGTGTAAATATAAATCAGACATTTTGTCCCTCTAGCCCTTAACTGAGACCTCTCAAACTTATTCATGCAACAAATACTCCTTTTACTTGAAAGCAAAGGATAGACAAAGTTCATCTTTTAGCATTCAAATTTCCATTTATGGTTGTTCTTTAGCAAGACTGAAGCTACAGGTCATTATGACACAGCATGCAAATACTGTATTATTCTGACTGAAGTTAAGGACATATGAAATGTTTCTGACATTTTCCAGAATAGCTGTGGTTATGCTGTCTGAAAGATCAAATTTGGATGGGAGCTGCAGTACCATAAGATGAGTAGGAAGAAGTACAATCACAGATTTTTGTGTTGTGGGTTTTAATAATTTTACAGAAACTTTGACATCTACTACGCTGACTTGAGAGTAGCTACCCATTTTTCCAATTCCAAACAGCACCTTTGTAGTTAATTGTGAAATTTACTACGTTAACTCAGTGATAACGCTGAGGCATTATCTACCAGAATAGATTTATTTTGGAAGGCAAGTTTTTGAGACAAAGCAAGTCTTCACCATGATCTTGGGCCGTCCTGATTAATACAAGCTCTGTGATCTCCTGTACTATGGGAAGGTGGGGTGACATTATTTTTTTTTTTTTATTGCTAGTCACTGGTTCTAGGCTCCGCACACAAAGAAAGCAGCAAACTGATTTGCTACAGAAGTAACTGGTGTATTAACATTTGCTTTCAGCTGTGATTTGCTGTTGATTATTTTGATAGGATCTGCTGTTTCTGTTGCAAAAAAATATTTATTACCATGTGTTTATGTGCATAGGACAGTCACCTTCCCTTCTCTCTCCCACGCTGCAACATCGGTATGCAGAGCTCAGTGCTACAAGATTGGAAATTCAGAGTTGAAAGTGAATTCCCTGCAAACATGGCTGTGGCTCTGCCGGAGCTGTTGCTGAGCTTTGCCAGACTTTGCCATTTTGTTGTGAGCACTGGTGTCCCCCTGAAGCGCGGCGAATGGTGGCAGCAGCAGATGCCACTGTGTGGTGCTGCTGATGACACTTGTAGCTGGACGCTGCGTGACATTGCTGTGTAATAAAAGTTACTGAGACAGACTGGGCAGGGGTATTCCTGGATTTCCAATCTACAGTCTCGACCACCTGCACACCCAGGCACTTTGCTTCCTTTGAAAATACAGATATTGGAAAAAAAATCTCACTTATTCCTCACATAACTAGTCATAAAGGCAAGCGAGCCACTGGGAACTGGAGGGAGCAGACCATGAGGTGCTTCTGACGGAAGATAGGTGAGAAATTAGAGGTAGCAGAGCTACAGGAGGAAAAGGGGCTCTGACATAAACTTCCCTTGTCTTAACTTTACTGCGGAGTTGCAGGCAATTTAAGAAATACACTGCGAACTTCAAGCAGTAAACTGCAATAACTCCGGGTACAGTGACTAAGACATGAATTCCTGTTTGGGGCACGCGTGCTCTATGTGGAAGTGAAGCATTGCTTTGTACAAATATTAAGCTGGCACAATGTTATGTAAAAGGCATCCGCTTTATAATATTTAGCATTATTTCCATCGGTAGGTCTCAATGTACTTTGCAGAGGAGGGGTGGGACGACTATTTTTTTCTTCCCCAAACACCTAGTTTTTGAAAACAGAGTAATAGTGTTATATCAGTAACATGCAAAAGGTGTCATGACTCAGGAGCTGCTCTGTGGGTGTTGGACCCCAGGGCAGCCTCTGTCTTCTGCCTGTCACACAAATCTGCCTGTAGAAACACGTGCTGTGTGTGACAGCTTTCAAATACTTTACGTAAGAACACGCCGTCTTTTCTATTTGCTCTTTTGCTTGGCTGGAAGCCCCTACGAATCCAGGAAAAGAGGAATGAGAATTTGTGCACGGGTAGGAGTGAACAAATAGCACGAGGAGATATGCTTTCAGATTGTAAAAGCGACGGTTGTGTCTTGCTTTGACAGTTTTGCATTATCGGTGGGACTTTAGCCTGGCTCTTAAGACGGTTGTGCGGTGTTGTGGTACGACATTTGAAGTTGGAACTGCTCACGGTCAAAATATCCCCGTCTCCTCACTGAGGCTTTCGTTATCTAATTGTTCATTGTGTATGGAAAATTCAGGCACGTCCCGGGAGGCCTCTCTGCCCTCCCAGGTACCACAGGGAATGCTGCAGGCAGAAGGGAGGCAGAAAGCCGTGCGTGCCCAAGTATTCCTTTTGGGAACGTGCTGAGGGGCACAGGGAGAGACGCGCGCCGGGGGTACAGGGCAGGGAGGAGCAGGCCGGATGAACGGAACGCTCTCAAGATGAGCGTTGCCATGGAAACCAGTGCCTTTCCTCTGCGTGTGTGCGTGTGCGGAGGTATGTCGGATGCTTACCTCTTGTGAAGTCGAGCTCCTATCTCAAATCTGCGAGGCAGAAGTGCCGCGGAGGTCCCTGGGGCTGCCCGGGTAGGGCGGCTTCCATCCCTGCAGCTGAGGAGCCGGCCCACGGCCTGGTAGCGCAGCCCATGTCTGCCTAAGCTCTCCGCTTTGTGGTGAGGGGGAACAAGCGTGGCGCCTTGTCGGGCCTGCTCTGGTCCCTGCCTCAAAGCATGACCGAGCCTTGTGGGACAGGGAATCCATATCCTCTTCTCAGCACTGCACCCAGCTTCTCTTTTGCGCCTTGACTTACCCGCCTGTAAAATAGTGTAAAACCCTCTTTTTTTTTTTTGTGTGTGTGTGTGCAAGTACAAAAAGATCAGGCTGACGATATTTGCGACACAAACAGGTAAGATACCCTCCATAAAAAAAACCCCTCTAAGTTAATCAAAGAATGGCCACAGCACCTCAAGTTGCTACGTGTGCTGCTGAGGAGGCCTCTGGTACTTCCTTCTGTGCCGCTGCGGTCAAGGAGGGTTTGCGTGGCGGGATTCCTCCTCCTAACCCAGGGGCTAGCTTATTTGCCAAAGAAATCTTAAAATTCCTACCCACTCTGTGCAGATGGGGGTTTTTTTAATTCATTTTTTTTTGTCTCGCTGTGCTGGGGCACAGGACGCGTGGGGGGTGCGTGTAAGAAGGCACAGGAAGCTGAGCTGAGGAGGCTCTAGGTGAGTTGTCAGCCATAAGCGTCCCTCATGGAGGCACCTGGGCCTTGTGACGGGGCAAGTCAGTGTGGCACCGAGCTGGCAGCGAGGGGCTGTGCACCTCAGAGGGGCGAGGAACAGACAGGGCTTGAGTTCACGTCGTGTGTCCCGCAGGACAGGTACACTGAAGTGTCAGTGGTTTGTAGATCTGGTACATTCCCAACCCACCTGGACGCCATCTTGTGCCACCTGCTCTGGGTGACCCTCCTCTGCCAGGGTGGGGGGGGACCAGATGATTTCCAGAGATGCCTTCCAGGTTCTGTGGGGGTGGTTCTGTGGGGGTGGTTCTGTGGCTCTTTGGTCAGATTCCCGGTCGCTGTTTTGTTGATTTTTGTAGGTGTTGAAGTTGATCTGTATTTATGAACTGATGTCTGTTGGGTTCAGGCATGTAAATGTACCTGAAAAGTGTAAATTCTTCTGAGTGAGTTTGTTCTACCTACACAGTACTATATGCTCTCTTTGCATTTTGCTTTCCCGAATTTGTCTTGGAATCTTTTTAAATGATGGATGCTTTTTTCTTTTTGAGGTTTAAGTCTTGCTCTTTCTTCTCCTTCTGTTAAAGAAAATATCAAAGTCACCAAATCAATGTTCTGTCTGCAAAGCTGGAATAGCACTTACAGCTTTCTAAAATTGTGTGGCATGTCTCCTTAGTTTTAACCTGATGCAGGTTAAAAAAAAATAGGCTGAAAACATGAAGTGTTGTGATCATACTTTACTTTCTACGTTTACCGAACCTTCAGAGTTCCCCCTTATAAAGACTTTTATTCTATAGAGAAAATGAAAGCTGGGAATCTGAGACAAGAATTGGACTCCAAGAGCTGGAATTCCAGGAGGAACTTTGGTTCTTGGATACACGTCTTGTTAGTGTACCAGAGCTACAAATCAAATTACAACAGAGGATGACTCCTTTTGGAAAGTCTTTCTTTGTCTCTGTTCCCTGTGTTTATGAAATGCAGAGCTCATGCCTTTCTTTCATCGTGCTAGAGGCAGTCAGCCTCTTGGCAGGGTAAGGAAAGGATGTTTCTAATTACTGTTTTCTTTGTGCTAATGCTGCTTTCAAATGTTGCTAGTGATCCAGCAATAGTTTCCAACCATCCCTTTGGTTTTTTTCTGTGAGCGTGTGTGCTTTTGTATCCCCTTCTGCAGTTAGTTTATTGCATTTAAACGTACAGGGGAAACGAGACCAGAATCCGTTGATTTTTAAAGACTCGGATTGCTCTGGGAATAGAGCAGAGCAGTTTGGTGACTGACATTTACGATAAGCCTCAATACACAAGCCTTAAAGTTCTCCCAGCTCATAGTAGGTGTAAATGAGGGAGGCGTTGACGACTGTGGGATAATTTAGTCTGTCGGCACCATTCTGTGATCTCCGTGAAAACTGTTATGAAATCTTCTAGTTGAATTTATATTAGAAAGTGGGGCTGCGGGTGTAAATTTGGAGAGTTTGTGTGCAGAAATTTAGGACCTGTGTATTCCTTTAATAGGCATCATGCTATTTATGGGTTGCCCTTGGGAAGACTTTGAAAGAGTAATAATTGCTCACTGTTTCTATAATAGAGGATGTTTCATCTCCTTTATACAATGTATATTACATCATTGTAGAAAGTCTTTCAGAAAGCTAGTATTTTAGATGGATTCATGGTAGTCAGGGTGCAGAACTGTAATTAGCATGTGTTGACTTAATTGTTCTGGAGGGTGATAGGGGTTCAGATGGGAACTTCAGTCATGGCTGCTTGAAACAAGGTTAGATAATTGTTCGTTCTGGAAAAGTATAAAGATTGCAACATTGGATATTTTACACCAAGATTTTCATTGTCTGGGGAGAGGTAAAGCTATTATGTAAAAGTGAATCTGCTGAGGAGAATAAAGCGGCGAGTGTGCTACCATTGTGAAATGCAGAGATGTTTTTTAATAGAGGAAGCAGAAAACAACTTTTTTTTTTTTCCTATCAGGGCGGAGGTTGCTGAGAGTTGTGGACGATGGCAGAGGCAGTTTTATTGTGTTCCAGCTTAATGATGCAGTGCAGGAAAGGTAGTGCTGCAACAGAGCTACTCTGTAATCATTCATCAGGGTCAGGGGAAGGGTGTTCTTTGCAGTGGGAACACGCTGTGCCTGAGCTCCCGGGGGGGGGGGATGTTACTGGCCAATATATGAGTGCTCTCCCAGGGTGATGCTGCATAAGAAACGGGAAGAAGGGGTAAACAATTTTGCTGCTCCTGGAGCTTGGGTTCCTGCTGCAAGCCCATTTCTTTGCACAAAGGTCTGTTGTCCCAGTGCAACTTGTTTACTTTAGCACACTGGCAAATACATATAAAGATGCTGAAGTAATATGTAGGCTATTCCCTTTTCCTGAGAATGCTAGAGAGTCTGTAATTTTGAGGAAACACCTTAGTTCTCAATGCGTTTCATGAATCGGAAATCTAGACGTGCAAAAAAATGGGAGCTGTGGCGTCACACCTGCCCTGCTGCAGACTGTTGGAGGTCTTTGCCATTATTAAGAGAAAAAAACCCAGGAACGCGAATGATGTAAGTTCAAGTGTAGTAGCAATAGCTAAGAAAATTACACTGGAACAAATTTTACGTGAAGGAACAGATGGCCAAAAAACCATAATATTATTAGAAGTAATAAAAAGTGTTGAAGCTGGTACACTAAAGTCTTTAGAGTAGGGGTCTATAAGAAGGAAACCATGCTGGCTCTGACAATAAATTGTTCTGTGACCTTGAGTGAGTCTCAGCGAACACAAAAAAAAAAATGTCAAAGACATTTGGATCACTCGGACTTTCAAAGAGATTGGATGGTTATACCTATCCTTAGAGGCACCCACTGATCTTTCACCAAAGGAAAAACAGGATTTTGCACTCCTGTATTTTTAGTAAAGTAACGCTAGAGGCTGGCTCTCTTCAGAGTCACCTATGGAGAGTGACTAGATCAACAAAGTAAATGACACGGGAAATTAAGATGCTGATGACTTGCTGCTGCTTACAGAAGAAAGCATGCAGCAATTATTTTCTCTTTGGTAGAATTTCTTCCAAGTCAGGAAAGTTTTTGAGAGACAAAGTACTCCCTCCTGTTCAAGGCTATGATCTGAAGGCTTATGCTAGTCCAGAACACAGTATTTACCAGGTGATTTTGTGGGGTTATCTTCTTGGCATTGTAACATGACTTTTTCATTGCAGTAATGTAGCATGTGAATAGGGTGAGCTGAATACAGTGAAAGGCCATGGTATATTGCAGAGCTCCCCTTGCCTGTTGTGCAGAGACGGAGACTTGGGGAATGGTCTGCTCCTGTAAACGAACCTGCCTGCAGTGATTCCTTTGGCAGTGCTGTACTGATTCTGTGTTAGTGAAGAGGCAGGGCTGGGCATTTGTTTTTAAGAGACCTGAATTTGTATTCCGGGGCTGGATAGGTGGTCATGCAGAATATTTTTTTTTTTTTTGGAGTGAGGGGCCACAACCTAAATCCTGCCAGCAAAGGTCCTGTGATCTCCCTCTCCACCTGTAAAAGCCCTGCAGAGTGGCACGTACGCCAAGAGGTGGGAGCCATGGGGTCAAACCTTGCCAGCAGAGGCAGGGATTTGAACGCGGACTGCCCATGGCTCTGACAAATGGGAGCAGGGAACACGAGCAGATGTTCACCTGGGTGCTACGTTGCCATGTCACTAATACTTCTCTCTAATGGCACTGTAAAGCAGCAGCATAGTAGTGTGTTACAGGTAAAAGGCACTTTTAACCCCAGGTTTTACTACCTGCCGGTGTCCTATTATCTAGCTGTGTTAACAACAGAAATGCATGATGGAGTTGACTTAAACACCATCTGGGGGCTAGTTTCATGGCCACAAGACAGATATGCAGAAGATTAAGCTTCTATGGCCATAAGGAATATTCGACAGAAGCCTAATGAGTGGCTTGATAAAATCCTTGTGACATATTTGTGAAATATTTGAGGGGAGAAGGCTGATAAAGTACGACGGGTCATGGCTAAAAAGCAACCTTCCATGCAACATGTAAAACTCTTAAAATCAGTTCAAAGCTTTTGTAAGAATTTTTCCCACGTCAGAAAGGCCAGGCTGAAGCCTACCAGGGAGCAAGTTGTAGGGCTCTGAGTCAAATGCGTGCAAGGAATATAGCATTTAGCATTTAGGAACTCCAGGGAAATAAAGGACTACAGTAATTCAGCCCCTAGAGGAATACAAAAAAAGGGATGGGAAGGAAGGAAGGAAAAAAAAAAAAAGAGACAGCATTTATTAGTAGCTCGACAGCCTTTGTCCTGAGGGGCAATTCTTCCAGGCGGTGTCATGTAGATGATAAATTTATGCTTTGCAAATTGTTTTGGAGACCATTGTCCCTTTAAAGAGAGATCTCATTCCAGGCATTTTCTTCCACATAAGTACAGCTTGTGCAAATGAGAAAACTTCTGCTTTTTTTTTTTTTTTTAGTGGAACCTGGGGAGCCCGTTTTGTAATTGGAACAAGTACAGGAGGGAGTCCCTAATGCTCACTACACCAGTTATTCAGTTTTCTCTGCTACCAAAATGTCTGTGTCTGCCCTTTTCTGAATCTTGGGGAAGGGGCTCAGCCCTGGTGGGGCGAGGGGTATCGTGAAGGTAAGGTCATGTACAGTTGCACCAGTCTGGAATGCGGTTTGGCCTCAGTGGTAAGTTCCTAATACGACTTGAGGCAGGTTAATTGGTGCTGATTGACTTACCCTAATGCCAAACAGCAGTGATCAAGCCATTTTCCTCACAAGGGTACTATAATGACTAATGCTTTCTGAAGTATTCAGATATGAAGGTGAGGAGTAGCAAGGAAAAATAGATGCTCGCTGGTTTGAAATGTATTGTGTACAATCTGTGCTTATTTAACTGTGGTAAATGAACTGTCGCATATAACAGAGAAGACCTGAAACTAGATCTTTTTCATTATTAAAGTTATATGTTTCTGGCATTTCCCCCCCATCCTTCTAATATGCTGTTGTTATGGCAACAGTGTTTCTATCAAGAGATTCATATGAACTACTAAACCCTCCTTGCACTTCTACCTGTTTTGGCATGCTCAAGATACTTAAACGCATATATTCTTGAGTTGTGGGTTGTTTTTGTTTTTTTTTTTTTTAACCGGAAGGAATTAAATCATAACTTTGAGCATAACTTCACTTGCTCAGAGGGCTTTACCAAAATCATCATATCTGCTGTAAAGTACTGGTGTGTTCAACACAACCTATATTAAAAAATGCAATGTTGTATTTCCTCTTCCATGTTCTAGAGTTGGACAAAGAGGCTTCTGCAGCAACCTCCTTGCAACTTTTAATTATCATAGGTGAGTGGAACAGTATTGTCAAGTTCGCACGTAACTTACTGCAAAGGATTGTATTTAGTTTTACTTTTGCACACACCATTTATGGGCTCTTGCGTTCCTCTAACAAGAGCCTCTGGAGGGAGGAGATGTCTCAGATATCGCAGGATGTGCAGCTATACACATAGCAATGTCAGAGCGAGCTGCTCATCTCCCCCCATAAACAATAACAACAAAGTGGCACTCTGACAGGATCATGAAATAATCATGAGGAGTCCCAAAATAACAGACGGCAGTAAACTGTTATTGGGTCTCCTAACCAAAAGGAATGGAGGTGTGTAATATTACAAGCTTCCAGATGGCAGAATATGGAAAAGACAGCTTCATGATCTGCTCTTATGAATCCTAACCGCTGCGTGTCACTGATGAATGAAAGGTATAATTATTGAGAGGGGGAGGGTGTTTCTCATTTCTTTGAGTGGTATTTCACTAGTTGGATGTGTTAACTCAAGTTGCCTTAAGAAATATTTTCTGGGCAGATAGAGATATGCACAGTTCTGTTGTTAAAGTGCTTGGTGTGTTCAGCTATTCTCCTTAATTGTGCCTCAAATCTTAGTTTTTATTACCCTGAGCATACCTGTAATTTTTTCCCTTCATCTAAAAATGTTTAGAAAGCACCTCATGAACAAATGTGAAGTAAACCATGATCAAAATATTCCACATCTCAGTAACACTTTACACTGAGTTGTGTCTTTAACTTTGTTTGGGGAGCATTCCTCAGGATGGATTTCTTTGAAACAATATTTTAGAAGTGACAATCCCAGTGGGTTGTGACTGGAAATCCAAATTTTTCTACTAATTGTTTACTACAATGGGTCTTGGGCTGTATTTGCCTCTGCAATATGAAAAAGTATAAAGTACATTCTGATCATGGATAAATTTTTTTTTTATTATATTAGTCTTAACCTAAATCTTAGTGAAAGGGTAATCTTGGGCTGTCTTCGTTGCACATCAAGTGCAAACTGTTTCAAGCGTAGTTTTCTAGGCAGGCTGAAATACTCATGCATTTGTTGGGGTTTGGAGGGGAAGTGAGGGCATGTTGATGTTTGGTTGAATTAAAAAAAAAAAAATTACTATTACTCTAAGCAAACGCATCTGAAGATATTTACCTTCTCTTGGTTTCATGAGCTGTGTAATTTTTAGTCTCTACCCTGGCTTTTGCAGCTAGCAAGCTGTTACTAGTACTGGTCTCAATAACCACCTTCTGTGGGACTTCTGTGTATAATTCCAACCTGTAGGAAGCCCTTTAAGAAAACTTTTTTTTCTTGTCTGTTGCTCTTAGGCTGTATCTATATATACTAGTAATTTGGTGCACTGGCGGCGAAATGGTAAGTGGAAACAGTTGGTGTGGAGGCCCCTACTGTGTGCTGCTTGTCAGGTTTGCTTGGAACTAGCTTTAGCCCGGTCCCCTGGCCTGGCTGCCTCCATCCAAATGGGCTTCAGAGCTGACCAAAGGGGCAGTCATTGGTTCAGACCCTTCTGTACTGGTAAGGCTTGGGAATGCGGTCGCTGAGTGTTCAGCACTCTGTTTCCTCAACCCTTGGTAATAGGGATTTGGCTTCTCATTCCCAGCTCTCCACTCCTAATCACCTTCCACTCAGTATTACTGTGTTGAACCCCTCTGCCCATCAGCTGGGATTCAGCCTCCTTTGTCCGCTTGTTCTGTTGCCCATCTCCTCAGTCTGGCCAAGGCTTGCTCCGACTTTGTGTGCCAGCAGTGTAACGGGAAAAGAAGGTTGGGTTTGAGTGTAGGACCATGCTGCTGGGTGAAAGGCAATGCAGACGTAATCGTATTTGCTAAAACCCTTACTAGTTTTTATTCTGTGTTTGCAGACCCACGTATTATTATTTGTTCTGGTTTTGCTGTCTGAAGCAGAACTTGAAAATGAGATCTGATCTCTTTGGGAGTTTTCCTGTTAAATATTTTGAAATAAATTAATAACGTGTTCCGTACTTTCCTCCCTGGACGCTGTTTATACATAAAATGTACAGGTGGTGCTGTTGTTGTCCTCGTGCTCTGTAGGGTTCTGGGCTGTCCTGCAGCAACCTTCATGGGAAAACTTCAAGTGCAAATATTCTCAGCCTATATTTATCAAATGCTGGGTATCTGTGGGTGATTGCTTTGGAAGGAGATAAGCAGGTGATTAATCTTGACGGTGTTTCTGTTTCTTAGTGCGCTGTCTTTCTGAGGCGTTTACACTTAGGCGTTTGCATGGTAAGCTGCTTGCCTGGTCGCTTACGCAGTTGGTCTCCTCTGTCCCCCAGCTATCTCTCTTCACTGAGTCACCTCGTACTTTATGCTGCCACCTTGTACCCTGTGCTCTGTCCTCCATCACACACCAGTGGAAAAACCCTCATTAAGGTGCTCTTAAACAAACAAATAGGGAAAGGCAGGAAGGTAGAGAAAGGAAGATGAGAATTTTTCTCTTTGGATCACCACTGGGCTGCTTCGTGCTGTATTGAAATGCCACCAGGAAAAGTCCTTCTCCACACAATGATGGGGTTTTTTTACAAATAAATATGAGCGACTGACCATAGTGCATTTTGTCCAGCTTCCACATCTTTTTAACCACACTTTCTAATGCTCTTTTTGTTGGCTGGTTAAGCTAATCCTTGTTTGTATAAAAGGAAATACAAAGATCAGAACCTGCTTTGATGGGGTTTTTCCCCTTGTACTGATCTCTTTACTAGTTGCACAGTGACATTAGAAAATCTTTATAGTGTAAAACAAGCGCTTACTAAAAAAAGTACGCTTTTAAAACCAATTCAGTTCAGTTCTGTCATTAGCAGTGTTCATCACTCATTGGCATTCATTAGCTGACCCGGTTGGTTTGCATTGCAAATTAATTTAATAGCCATGGATGGCTATAAATGTGTAACAAGCTATATTATTCATATGTAAATATTCTTTTGATTAAATCCATCTTCACTTGCTAATGCCCTAAAATGCTTTGATGTTTATTCTTTGACAAGTTTACAGACCAGGATTTCAGCCATGCTGCATTTTTTCAGTGATTTGTCTGCTCCCACAAAGTCTTTTATTTTTCGCTCATTAAAAGTGACTATTGCAACACTTCCTGTGACTAACTAGGAAAATTGGTTCCCTGTATATCAGAGTTCATCTGTTTGATCAAAAATGCTCTTTTGATAGATTTCTTAAAATTAATTGGAACACTTTTTCCAAAACTTTTTTTTTTTTGTTGAGATGAGGGTAAGAACTCCTGAATTCTTGCAAGAGAGCTTTTTCACATTCTTACATGCTGTTCCCAAGCCTCTCATTAGCGGGCTGTCAGTTTTATAGCCAGAAGGTAGCCTCCTCCCAAAAGAAACTGTGGGAATTCTGTTTGAAGCTATCATGCTAGTTTTATTTCTATAGCTAGTGATTATAAAGATAAACTTTCATGTTAAGAAGTACAGATGACTTAAAGGCTAATTGCCATCAGTTTACAAAAGCCTTTTAATTTTTCTACTGCCTTTGGGACCTAGTCTTTAAAACCTGGCCTGAAGAATGCAAATACTAGTGAATAGGTTTCTTTACAGAGCAATGTTGCTGTGTGCCACGTCGCCTGAGACCAAGCTGTAGTTTAGATGCTAGTTACCGTGGCTAGTGATTCAGGGACTGGACAAATCCATTGCTTTGGATCTTGCCCTGTATCTTAATCAAGGAGGCTGGTTCGTTTTGGATCCTAGTGGCAATGTGCTACAGAAAGACAAGTGTCTCGGCTGTCTGCTGCCAAAAGACGTGTGCTTTGGTGTAATAGACCACCAGAAGGCATAAAGGCTAAGAATATAATTCTTCTGATCTCAGAAGAAACTCATCCTGATTTACATCCATGTAACCGAGAACAAAATCAGACTCTGAATGTCTTAGGAGACATTATCCAATTAGAGAAAAGGTCGGGTTTGCACATTTACTGTCTATAATAGTATTTCTCAGTTACTGTTGGTCAGACCTGTGCGTGAAATGCAAATGGGCATGTGGGGGAGTGAGAATGTCATCTCATAGAGCAAATTTCAGCAGGAATAGAAAGTTTCCACAGAGAATATATTCAGAGCAAATTTGTCCCTTAGTCACCCCAATTGCTTTTCCAGCTGCCTTTTGTCTCCTCACTTGCATCTCCTAAATGTCTTTTCCTTATGTCTGTAATTGTGAAAAGGATAAACTTAGGCTATCAGTAATGCCTTGTTGAGAAGAATGACGATCAGAATTAATCCATGATTCCAAAAGAAGTGGAAGCAATAAATGTGCTGTCTTCCTGTCTGAGAAATGGACATAACTGTGCAGTAATAGATCCATTGTTATTAAGAGACACTTGACAGAAATGTGATAGTTTATCTTGTGAAGGCACAAGGAATACACTTTGGATATAGTTAGCTCTTAAAGTCCTACTTTATAGAGAAACAGGTAGAGGAATCTCTGTCTTCCTGAAGACCTGTCCAGCTCAAGCTTCTCCCAGGGAAAGAAATTAAGAAATTGTGTAGAGTCCTGGATGCAGCACTTAATATGGCTTTACATTATGTAATATGATTTATGTTCGTACAACTGGAACAGAATTGAAAAGAACTTGTGTTTTCTACCCTAAGAGACCGGGGACAATAATGGCAAAGAAAAGTAGCGTTTCCATAGCAGTGTAATCTAGGAGCTGTGACAAAGACAGACTCCTGGGAGAAAGGGTGCAAAGCCAGCCATGTCTCTGCTGGTGCTAGCACTGCCCAATGTCTATGATTGCACCCAAGTGATGGAGAGAACTCCCTCTTTTTTTCCCCCCCACCTCTTCATATTGTCTCCTTGACTATACCAAGACTGTGGGAAGCCCGAGTATAAGATGAGCCCTGTATATACACAAGAGTCTTATCTGACCAGAAAGAAAGCCTTGCACGTAACTAGGAATAGCCAAGTACAAGTTTAAAGAGAAAATCGTTGCTAGTAAAACTCACATGTGACTGGGATAATGCTGGAAAGCAGCTTGCTCTTTAGGTATTAATCGAGGATGTATATCAGGGACAATACCATTAGATGAAGCCTTCTTTTGGCGCAGTTATTTCAGTTATGGTTCATTAAAGGGTGTTTCTTGCTTTATTATTTAAAGTCTCAGGTCAGGACTACAGTGTGATGTACTCAGCTCAAATGCTATATTTGCTTGGATACGTGCCGCTCAGCACAATGCAGTGCTGCTTTAGAAATCCCCTTAGCCTAGCTTTAGTCCTGGTATATTTACATGACAAAATAATATCTCAAGTACATAAATCAGTCTACTAGCAAACCTCAAACTACACTGACGTACTGTCCCACTTCTGACGTCCCATGAGTGCTTTCACCGTGGTTGGTGTTGGCGCGGGGTGTTGAGGCAAACTGTTAGGACCTAGAGTCCTTCACCAGGAAGAACAGGGTTTTCCTGTTGATGGTTGTTTCTTCCTTACCCTTGGATCTCCTTGGGTTCCTTTTTATGTATCTGGTAATACCTCTGTACACCTTTGCTTTTTCTTCATTGTTCTGCAGCTCCATGTTTCAGTCAAACTTACATATATGGCCATTTTGCTCATGTTGGATACTATTTCTTTTTTGCCCTTTGTTACTCTTAAACCAAGTTTTTTCTAGGTTCATTCTGCATTTCTTCAACTATTGGTGAGTTGTTCATAACTGTGGAGTTCCCAGTGCCGAGCCTGTGCCCCATCTTTAATCATTCCATGCCTGTGCTTCCGTACTGCCTCCTGTGTCTATGTGTCCCCAGGCCTCTGATGTCCTATCAGGCTGCATTTCTCTGTACCACATTATGTTAGTCACAGAACCCTGGTGGTACCATACAAAGATACACAGGAATAAACCGAATTAGCCATAGGCACCTAGTCAATTAGAAAAATTCCTGTTACAGCTAAATGAAGCTAAAACTGGGTTGTGGGCAGGTCAAGGTAAGTTCAGATAGAGCAAGCCTGAGATGTCTCAGTCTTGAGGCCCTGCAAACTCAGTTCAAAAGCTTATGGGCTGTTACGAGCAATGGCAATACCGCATCGCAGGGCGGGCTGGGTACGTACTGCATTGGCAATATGTCCTGTGATGACTGGCTATGCTAAGGTACTACAATTGTTCCAAGGCTATTTTGAGTAATAGTTCTTCTTACAAATAAAAACAGCTATGGGAGGGTAACTTCTAGTATTTCCACAGTGGTTCTGTAAATTAGTAGTTTAAATCTGTAAAACATCGATTTCCACTGCAGTGTCATTGCTGATGATTACTCATCTGATCGCCATGGGTTCCTAAAGCAGGTATGTTCCTAAGAAAAATAATTTATCAAAGAAATTAAAGCAGTTGATGTAACACGCTTAGTGAGGGTTTATCCAGTATGCAGAGGCTGAGGAGCTGCAGGCAGCCGACAATGGAAGGTGATGTGTGCAGGTGTGGCAGTGAAGTGCGTGGCTGAACATGTGGTATGGGAATTTTGGGCTCACACACCAGCCTTCATTTGCTGCCGGGTCTCTCCTGAAAAGACTTCTCCAGTGAAAAATGGGTGCAGTATTTTAGTTATTCTCCTGCTTGGCCTACTGAAATAGCAGAGAGCCAGGAACGTTGATTTGAAAGTGTAATGATATGCAGTCACAGCAACTGATGCATCCTACCCTTCTATATTGGTGTTAAAGTCTTAAAAAGACATCAGAAAACGGGCAAGAGGTACCTCAGTGGAACATTGCTGTCAGCTTTAAGACAGGCTCCTTTTAGTTTCTTCTTCTGCCCTCATACCTGCCCAATTTCTCTTGTGCTTTCTGTAAAAGTGAAGAAAGCTTCCAAATAATCCCTTTCAAAAGCAGGCTAGGAAAAGTTTCACAAGGTCACCTCTCTTTTGGCCCTAGCTGGTGATGTTTTTCCCTAGGACGGCTTCTTTTTACTGGCTGCTGCTACTACACGTTGTTTGCAAGAACACTCCAACAGCAAGCTTTTGTCTGTTAAGTGTCCAAAGCAAATACTTTGAGATCAATTTCTTTTGAGAAACATTGGAGTTTTCTCTATATGTGCTATCTAAAATATAAGATTATAGGAGAGGAAGTATGGGGATGTGGTGTTCAAAAGTAGACTTTCTTCGAACTTGGAGTCCCTGAAATACCTTTCCTTATGGGCTGGTCTACCTGCTGAAGCAATGACTGAAAGTAGAAAGCCTCTTGATCAGGCTATGTTTAAGAAACATATCAAAAGGAGCAGAGGACCCAGCTTGCTGAGAATAAGAGCGGGGGGGGAAGTTCTCCTGCCTTACCACTGCCTTCATGGGCACCAACTGGTATTATGATTTGGTTTTCCCTGAGGCCAATGTAGTAAAGCTGGGGGGAAGATTTTCCTGTGTTCAGCAGTTTATAGGTGTCTCCTACCAGAAAGATGTGTGTTTTGTCTATTCTTTTTGACCCTATTTAAGCTATTTTTGACCTTATTTAAGAACAGAGCCTGAGCCGATCCTTGATACCCACATAATGTTAGCTGACCTGATGAACAGCTTTGAAATACAGAGTTGACCTGGATTTTGGGGCCTGCAAGATGGAAAACTCTGAAGAAGTTACTTTCTTTGTTTTGAGTTAATTTTACAGCTGAATGTGTAGGACAATAAAATCTGGCAGCATCCTAGGCTTCTTGCAGCGTTGTAAGCAAGGATGCATCTGCTTATGTTGAGATCTGACCTCAGATGTGACAATGACCATTAAGATACCCTGTTGAAGGAGAGAAGATTATTCAACTTAAGTTGTGTGCAGAGCCTCAAATTGTCACTCTCTGATCATCTGAGAGCTGTTAAATGGCAAAGACTGCGTTACAGACTGTTCTGAGCAAACTTCAGCTTCTGGTTTCTGCAACGAGTTCTACAACAACCACATGTCAGGGAAAAAGTGAGGTTACTGTTCTGTCTTGCTGTCACAGCATCCTAAATTTGTGGGAGCTCTCCCAAAGGATCCCATGTGGCATGACTAAGCCTTTTTTTGGAACAGCACCTAGGTTGTCACCTATAGGTCTCTTACTATGGTTTCTGGAGGCAATTTCATGCCTGACACATGTGCTTCTTTTGTGTTGACTAGTAACACAAAACGGCACTTTGAATTTTTCTCTTCCTTTCAGGCTAGGGAGTATTCATGTGATCAGGAAAACGGCAATGTCTGCAATATGACTAATCAGGAAGATTTCTTACTTTTGTTTTGGCTTACTGCAGCAAAATCTTTAGTCTTACTGCAGACTAAATCTATTATTTTATTCTCCCTCTGCTTATTTTCCCCCTGCCCCAGGTAAGTAAAAACAGCCTGGTATATTAATTCCTGTTAGAAGAATGGAACAGGCGAGTATCATACACTGGAATGAGTATTTTTATATAACTTTTTGTCAGCTCAGTACTCTCAGTGACAGATGATTTTGTTTAGAAATAGAGGTGACTGGAATTCTAGGTAATATTTCAAAACCTTTCACAGCACTTTTGAAATACTCGGAAGGGGGGAATGTTAGAAGCTGCCATTTTAGCTGTGGGAAATACTCAGTATTGAACTTCAAAACTCTGCAAGTGCACTGGAGGAACGTTATTCGTACCAAATGCCCTTAAGAGGGCGCTTATTCACCACTGCATTGGCTTTGAACATCCATCTGTTATAATAATATGATTTAAAAATAATTTTCTGCTGCACTTGATTAACATTTGACTGCAATATTTTGGGGCCAGTTATGGTTACTGACATCAATAGATACAAAGTATACAACAATATTCCATTAAGTGGGCTTAATTTGTGTAATAGTTCTGTCAATTTCCAGGAGTGCAATTTCCATGCAGAACAGCAGGTGCAAAGCAGTTCCACAACTCTTAAAAGAAACATCTTTCCTTTACACAACTGGATTCTGGTTGAATTTTGGGTTTTCTTTGGCTCTGCCTTTGCTTTTCTGTGACTGTCGTCAGCTGTAGTGAACTTCCATGCCTCATCCTCTGCAGTCGTCTTCCTTTATGAATAAGCTCTTACCTAAGTAGGGGTGCAGTAGAAGACCCTGAAGGGGTACAGAACAGCTTCGGTAACAAAATTGGGCTATCAAATGCCTATTTTTTTTTTTTTTCCTGAACGGACTGCTGACAAATTATGTTCCATTTTCTTAGAAAGGATCTTTCTGATAAGAAGTTCTGCCATAGAGGGCTTGTTTGTAATGATTGTGGCAGCTGGATGGATGTGCCAATGGTGTCGCCTGCTTTTCTGCCATGTTTCCAGTGTCTTCATTTCCCGTTTGGCTAAATTAGCTAAGGTACTTTTTCATCCATCGTGATGAAATATCCCATAAGGGACAACTGCCAGCAATAATTTGGGGAAATTTCTCTCGGCAGAGAACAGCCCGCTGCCTACAGGCAATGCTGATCACTTTCATATTATCTCTTACCCCTTCAACATAGCACAGAGCAGTACCGCATAGATGGGACATGAGAAATCTTCCTACATTGGATTGCTTATGGATGAATACGGCTCCATCTTCATAGCCCCTCTCAGCTTTGCAGTTTCTGTAGCTGTACGAGAGTGGGAAATACCTGAAAGGAGATGAGCTACAGAATATGTGTGTGTGTTTTGTGTTAAGAGAAGCAAGGCTGTCAGTGTATATTAAGGCAAAGCTCTAGGGAATTAATCTCTGTATCGCTTATATATTAATGCTCGTTCAAAAATAAAACGGGATTTTCCAAAAGGTCTTAGCCCAGACCTAGGTCTTGGCATCACAGTTTGCTTCTTTCCACATAGAACATTGGGAAATGAAACTGGTTGGCATCACTGTAATTGGATTATGCCATATAACAGTAGTAGTAATTTCAAAGTAAATACTTAAGTCATTTTTTTTTATCCCAGAAATGAACACAAAGTTTACTTATGGCATTGTCTGGCTGGAATAAAAGGAGAGCTGATTTTTTTCCCACCCTCCTTTCAGATTTGGCATTTTTATGTGGACTCGAAAGGTTGCTTAACTGGAGACAGCTAAACTTTGTCACCAAAGCTGAGTTCTTCCATGTCAGTTGAAGAGCTGACCTTCTGCTTCAGCTTTAAAGCCTTCATTTCCCATTTATAATTAATTCCTTTAATCTGAATCTGAAGAAGTCAGAACGTGTCTCTGTGGCCTGTGCATAAACATTGTGTATAGGCCACAGTCTGTGTAACCAGGTTCAGTTCTGTAGCAACACAGGATCTTATGGTGATAAATGTCCAAACTTCACACTGTGAATTTACAAAGACATCACTGGTTATCATTTCAAAACAATGCTGGTTGTGTGCGCTCTCGTAAAGCTTTGGGGTCATACAGTTGTACAAGTAAAGGCAATTACTTTAAGTTACTTCTAGGCAGCAATGGAAGTTGATTTTTTTTTTTTATATGCTTTCAGAAGTGAAATACAGTCTGTACGTTTGTTTCTCTCAGAGATGTCTGTGTGGCATTCTTCAGCTGAAACCAACTAATGTATTCCAGTGGTGTATAGGGGATCTGACTTTTTAATAGCTTTCCGTATCTTGTTAGCCTTTGTTTAATATTCGTCTAGACACAGATCGGTGATATTAAGAAGCACATATCTCTAGGATAACATCTAATTTTTGTATTACTAGACAGGATATACCTTCTGATATTGGAATAATGATGAAATCTTCTTTTTGGAGATTATGGAAAAAAGATTGCTTTGCCCCCATATCACTGGGTAAACTGAGTCTCGTGAAATAAGCACTACCTCTTGTACCTGAGGTTAATTGAGGAAGACATTTAATTACTTTTCCATAGACCTGTAGGACTGCTATGCCTTTTTTAAGGCCTTGACAAGCTTATTGAATACTCTAGTAACAAAGCTGAAGAGAGCAATTCCTTTTTCCTCTCAATAAAATAAAAAATTATCTGTTTTAATATATAAAATGTTATTGTATCTATTCTGACTTGGTAAAGGGGGACACTTCGCAGTTTACAAGCTTCTGGAAATGCTTCGATTCTATGTCTTTCAGAAGCAGTGGTTCTAGAACAGAACAAAACTTCTGTGTCCCTTGGCTTTGTATTTTGTGGATAATGCTGGGCAGATCTTGAGTCTTGGGTCTTCAGGCATTCTGGGTGTCACTGTCGGAAGTCCTTACAGGTGCTGCTGGGTGCAACTAATGTAATGGGTGACAAAGCTGCTCCCTTTCTACTACTAGGAAAAAAAAAAAAAAGCCAGTTTAGGAAACCACAGGTTTTCTTAGTGCCCTGAGCTGACACCACTTAACATCTGAGAAATTACTTCACTGGGAAGGTGACTGTGCTGGTGTCCTAGGTGAACGTTTAAAGCTGTTGCCTATGTGCCACAGCGCGCATGAAAAAAACAAGAGTTGTTTCAGTGGGTGGCAGTGGGGACACTTGCCCTGAGACCTCCTCAGTTGTTTAGTAATTTTTTAATTATTATTTTATTATTATTAGGCTATACTTTAACTGCTCACATTGAAATTTCCCGTGTTGCTTTCAGTAGAGTTTTAGGGGGGACTATTTCAGCCAAAAAGATCCTGCTTGCTCACAAGTGGAGTCCCTTCTAAAGGGAGAATAGGCTGGCTGTATCATACGGTTTCATAGTCAGTATCAAATGGTCCAAGCAGAGATGCTCCTGACAAAAACTGCTGTAATTATCACTAGCAAGCAAGCAGTTCTGACTACTGCTAGAATATTTTCTATCCATTTAGCTGGTTTTATTGTTAAAAGGCAAAACCAACATCATCTTAGGCAGGCTGACTTAAGGCAGCGTCTGAACCTGACCTTCTGTTGTGTCTTGCATGAGAGCTACTTCACTTGTACAAGAGGTTGTTTGCAAAACTCTGGAGTAATGCACATGTCATCTTATGCAAATTTTGCCTTTGAAGACTGTTTATGGTGAAGAGTTTAGCAACACAGAGTATAAATAAATAACGTAATGATACTAATAATGGAATTGCTCAGACATTGATTACAGCTTCATTAAGCAAGATTACTCACTGTGATCTCTGCACTACAAATTAGGTTTTGATAATTTGACCTATTCTCTATTTTAATTTAGTGAATTAGAAAAATAAATTGCCAGGGCAGAACACTTAGAAAAGAAAAATATTTTTCTAACACATTGTAAAATGTGTATTTAAAATGACAAAAATTACCTTCATGTCTCAGTTTATTCAGGATAGGCAAGCTAATATAAAAATAATACCTTTAAAATATTTTAGATTAAAAGCTTTGGGAACCTTAATTTATTTTCTTTCACTTTTAATTCCCCAGTCATAAGGAATCTCTCCTAATTACAATTCTTTTCTTACAAAGTACAAAATAATGTTCTTACGCAATAAATTTCTTGCTAATCTTTCTTCTCTGCATGTCAGGAAGCTGCAATCCAGCCTGGTAACCAGCTCTGGTATTATTTCTGAGGATCCCTGCTTTAGAGATCTGTGTTTGCACGCAGAATCAGTGATGCCAGATCTCTTGTATCAGTAAATGCAGAAGTGGAATTTGCCAGCGTATGTGATAAATTAACCTCAAAATGAATGAAGGGCTCTTATGCTTTAAATGTAAACTGAAACTTGAGCAACGTATTCCCAGTTTCTAAAACTTTGTGGTCTGCAGTATAATCCAGAAATACGACCAGAAAGTCAGCATTAATTAAACAATTCTGTTTAGAGTGCCATGACTGGAATGAAGGCTGTGTCCGCCTTCCACGAGCTTTTGTGCTTGGGTAGTACAAAGGAATGAGTTATAACATCAACGTATAATGCTTATGGTAACTAGACCAGCACTCCACAGGGCTCAGCTTTCTAAAAGACATATCTCTTATTGCAAATGATACAGCTAATTTTGAGTGCCTCTGAGAAAACTTCATTGGGATAACGCGTTTGTTTTGTTTCGTGGCTTTTTTCTTTTTCCTGCGCTCCAAATGTTAACTTCTTTTGTGTAGTTTAGCTTCTTGAGGGCTTCATCTGAATAGGGTATTTTGACATGTCTGAAAGGTTTATTGTAATCATCTTCACAAAGAATTAAAACGTGTTGATTAATAGGGTTACCATTAACTCTGAGGAGTGCTTAAAATGCATCTTGATTCATGGAAGGCTGTTGTACAATTTAGAACATAATATAAATAATAGAAAACAATTTAGAACATAATATAATATAACTAAAGTTAGAGTCCTAATTTTTAGGCTGTTCTGTGTCTCATTCTAGCTAGTATTCTTTCCCTAGCTACCTTTCCCCATAAACAAGGAAATATTTCTGATCACTCCAGCAAAAATTTACAGAGGATTCTCCTCCTTCCAAATAGGATGCACATTTCTCAATATTTAAACATGAACTAGATTCCCGGTCTATTACTGTATAAACAAAGCTATCAATCTTCACTTATATAATTGACTAAATCATACTCATATGATATTTGAAACTATAGGAAGAAAATATGGCACAAGGTAGGATCCTGAATCTCACTTTTTTTTCCCCATTCCTCCCACTTATTAAATACATGGCCTTGAATAACTTTTAGAAATATAACTTTTTTTTTTTGTATGCTTAGTTCAGCTTGTTTTAAGATAGCTGTCTGCCGTGGTTTCTCCAGAGAGCAGTGAGCAAAGCCATCCTTTCTCATTGAGAGTAGATTCACAGTGTCACCCAAATACCCCCTCTCTGCCCTGGTCTTTATTTATAGTATTTTATCTGCTTTTCCATTGTATCAGCCCTCAATGTGTCAGCTGGTTATCTAACTGCTGAATTAATAGAAAAACTGTAGTAAAAAATACTATCACAAAGGTGATAAACACCTCCACACAAATTACCCTAAGCGCTAATCACTTAGGCTTTGTGAGAAACAGCACACTGAAATGTTCCTGAAATAATCTTACTCTGCCTTCAGCTTTTTAAAAATAGCCCCCAAAACATGCATAAACATCAGATGCCATGAAACAGGCCTCCCCTGCTAACTGTTTGTAGCTCTAATTAACACAGATTTACCCAGTTAGGGCATTTAAATGCCTGTTGGTATTATCTATATTGTTTATAAATGTGTGGTGTCAGGCATATATTGATAAACCTTTTCCTCACAGTATCAGCGTTTCTCATTTTTCATCTGCTATGCCAGAATTGGAAGTTCTCATTATGATGACTGTTAGATTCGTTAGAACAGACTGCGCCATAAAGTTTCAGGGCAAATGCATTACTTTTAACAACTGGTGGTCTGCCTGCTGACAAACACCAGAATGGAGCTCTTTTAGTCCCAAGATGATGGGGAATCCTTCAGCAAATTCATTTATCTTTTTCAAAGATGAATCCAGTGAACGTGCAGAGCAGAGCAATGGCCTCTATCATTCCTCTTGCAGAAATGGATATTTCCCAAGAAGCCAGAAAGACTGTCTGGCACATCTGTGAGCGTGTGGATGTCTCCAATACCAACACTGGTGGTCTGTCACCATAGTTATGCTTATTGGTCCTCTTATCTGTTTGCAGGTCACGGGTGGTTTTCATTGTTTGGGCCCACAGGTTACACTTGGGCTTTACCCAAGTTTTGAGCTTTTCCTTGTGAGAAACAATTTGAAATTTTTATAGAGTCTTTTGTCTCCAAAAGCTTGATCTTGAAATTAAGCACTGAGTGCTGCAAGATATATAGTGAAAACTCCAAAGCCTGCGGTGGCAAGGGAGTAGCTTCTATACGTCCGTTCATATTTAGATCAGATTCATGTTAACTGTAACCATCTCTGTTTTCCAGAATCCCTAATTTACATGCATACATTTTTTTTTCATTGCCGTTTGATCTAAGTTCATACTTTACTGAACACTGGGGTTTTTTTTCTAAGTTTTCTAGCCTTATATGCTATGCAGTTTTGTGGCCAGATGTAGATTCATACTTGTCAGTGTGTAGTAGGATTCTCCAGCTTCCTTAGCGAATGTACCGTGACAAATCTGACCCTTGTGCTGAGTTTCTTCAGTGTTGCTAAATTCAGATCTGGTCAGCTAAGGGGTAGTTTAATGCACCCATTGGCGCAGAAGACTTTTGGTTATTGAAGTCAAGCCAAGCTAGCAGAGAATGCATTATTTAACAGTTTTTGGGAGTTTGTCACATCAGTCCGTGACAGACTGTTCGGCGTCACCTTGTTGTTCCGGAAGACAGATTAGCTAAAACCTTTTTCTCTCTCTTATTCTGTATTTCAAGTAATGGCTGAAGGTTGCACGCCTAGCCCAAGTGTGCTATTCGCAGAGTGGTGTGGCAGAAGATGTGTGAGGTACCCAAAACTCCTATAGCATTGTATAATCATCTCTCATTCCTTTGCTGTCATTAGGAGGCTGTCAGTCTCGCGATGCTGACGTACACCCCTGGGGAGCCAGTGTCACACTGCTCAAACTCTCTCCCTTGTGCCTTGTCACTAAACAGCCAGCCCAGTAAAGGCTTTCGATCACTGTCACTTTGGCTTGGGTTTAGAGGTTGAAAGCCTCTGCTCTCTATTGATTTATTTGTATAATAGCAGCGGGGATCAAATAAGGACCTGCTTTTCCATTTGTCCTTCTCATAGCTTCTTGCAGCTCAGCAGAAGATGGTGGGATGCGGACTACCTGGTTTCAGTCCAGCTCCTCCCTGGAGTAGTGCTGCAGTGAATTCTCCTCTTCCCTGCTGCTGCTGCAGCCAGCCACAAGAGCAGGGAGTCCCTCACGTGCTCAGCAAATGACGTTTTTAACTGTTCAAAGCTGATGTCAAGATCTGTGGAGAGGAAACCACTTGGCAGCGTTCTATCTTGAGTTTTATTGGTCCAGCAAAACCATAGGACTTCATCTTGGAAAGCCACCTAGCAGTGTTTGTTTCCTGTTTGCCTCCCTACTGCCACAGTGGTCCTCCAGAACATTTACCGAAGGCAAGAGGCAGCCCCTGCAACAACTAAACTAGACAAAGGTAGCATTGTTCTCCTCTGAACACCTGAAAAATCCATACCAGGAGAACAAACTACTAATCCAGCATTGTGATATACGTTGGCCAGAACTAGAGATCACATGCAGGTGTGTTTTTGTTTTGGGTTTTTTTTTGAGATACAGGCTGATGTCTACTAAAAGATACACTCTTCTTTTTTTTTTTATAGATTATTTAATGGATTGCATGAACCCTCTCATGTTCTTTCTAGCTTGCATTCTTGAGAAGTGATGAATTAATAGGAATATCCCTACAAAACCACTTATTTTGGTTGTTTTAAATTGAGAAATTATTGTCAGTAATTTTTTTTTAACTTGCTTTTTACAAATGGCTGCACCAGCCCCCAGCATTTGAAGAGACAGCCTGTATTTGGTTGTCACATAACAGGACTTCCCCTTAAGAACTGAAATGATGCTCATGTTTAGCTTGCAAGCTAATCAGAGCTGCACCAGACAATGCTTAAAAATGACATTTATTATGACGTTTTGCTAAACAGCAGATGTGTTTTTGCTCAAGCATGTAAATGTCAAGGAACAGAGCACCTAGCAACCAGTTTGAAAGATATTTTCAGCATGCAAAGAAGGTTCATGGAGCCTCTTGGCAGATGTACTTTCCTTAGTGCTCAATAACTGTCCCAGCTGCAGCCTCAGGTAGATAGACTGTCTTCCTCACCTCTTTTAAATTAGTAATCCACCTAAGGAAATAACTGCAGCACAATACTTGTTCTCCAACCAGATGGAGCTAGCTCAGGTCTCTGAAACCAGACTGGAGACCTTTTATGCAGGGAGAGTGGTGGGCTAAAACCTTTCAGTATTAAATCCTCATATCATAGGATGAGAGAAGGCGTGGTGGTCATTCAGTCCATTCTTCTCTCCAAAGGCAGGAGTTTCCCCTGACAAGAGTTTCCTTCTGAAAACTTCCTGTGATGGAGATCCAGCCTTTTCTCTGGGCCGTCAGTTAGAAGAATCACTCTCCTTATTGGTAGGGAGACTTTTGGTTCTCCTTTTCTTCATAACTAACCTGCATTTTCCTTTGCATAGACTTAAGCCTAATGGTTCTGTCTTCTACTTACCATGGGCATGGAGAACACATGGGATTCCAAGAGCTGCCCTTGGGCTCCAGACTGAAGGTCTGTCTAACACTGCTGTCTACCTCCAACATTAGTGGCAGCAAAATGCCTGAGTAGGGGTACGAAGAGGATAAGCATAGGTGATACTGTCATCTTATAGATCCATCTTGGAGCTCAGGGTTTTCTGAGCCTGGTGTGGCTTCTCTACTTGGTAACTTGCAGTGGATTGCTTTTGCGAGTTCTCCATTTGGTTCTTTCTCTCCTTGCAACAGTGGGGTGGTTTTTTTTGTATTTTTGAATGCTTTTGCATCTCATCCTTTTTCATATGACTACTCTTTAGACTGAACATTCATTTCATCTTCTGTTATATATCATGTCTTCTGGACTTCTGATAATTTTGTAATTGATCTATATCTTTCTTATGGCACAGTTTCTTACACTGGCTCTATTACGTCAGCCAAGCCTTCCCTCCTGCTGAATGTGTACCTTCTTTATGTCCCACTTAGATCTTATCGATCTCATTATTAACATGCTGTTTTTACTGGGAAGTGTGTTCTCTTACAGAAAGCACAACTGGGATTCTTGGCTGTGATTTAAACAGGATCTGTGGCTTGCTTTTGAAGATGCTTCTGTTCCTATTGAACTAAATGGGACACTAAGGCACTCGCTCTTCAGATGGCTATGTTTGAAATCTGTAACCATGGAGAATATTTATACATCTCCCTCTGCATCTGAGACCCATTCTCATTCTCGCTGAGGTTATTGTTAGCAAGCCCTGACAATGCTTGCAGTAGTCTTAATTTATGCTGAAAATGATCTTTTCTTTTGGACTAGGCAAAAGATTTTTCTTAGCTGCAAATTCCAGCCTATTTCTGCGAGTTTGGAAGGGATGTTCTTCTCTTCCTTTTTACGTGAAAAGAGCTCGTGCTTCCCCACCCTGCTGTCAATTAAGTGATGTGTTCCATGCAAGTGACATGTCCAACACGTGAGTGTCACTACGTGGCAGTGCATTGCGATGCATTTTGTGTGGGGGGGAAAATAGGAGAAAGCGATCCATAAAAACCCATCTGCTCTTCCCATTTTTATATATTTTGTTGTGGGGGACGTTCTGTAGGTCTCCAGATGAGAGAATCATTGTCTACATAACAATAATTAAATGTCTAACTCCTGCTTAGTTTCCTAAGCTTCCATTGAGTAAATAGCTCATAGACTTCTGTGTTGTAACGGCTGGAGCCTTGAAAGTATCTGTTAGATGTGCTGCAATCATGAGGGCTAACGCTGGAAATCATACTTGCTTACAGACACTGGCCAAATAAAGATGTAAAGGGGAAATTCAAATGACTGCAACGTTCAAAGAAAGGTAAGTCTTACCGAGTCCAAAGGAACCCAAATGTGTATTTGGGTCTGTTTCCCCTTTTGCCAAAGGAGCTGTGCTGTTCTTTGTAGGAGCATTGAAAAGCAATAGACGTGGCTCTCAGCGCTGCAAAACTGTGCCACGCACTGTGGCTCTCAGTGGTGCAATGATGGGAAGGACGGAGTGATGTAGACGACAGAAAATGGGCTTAGTCCTGGATGTTGTGCTCCATCTTTGATGCTGAGAATACGTGAGGCGTTAATAAGTCAGTAGGATTGCTCTTGTCTCTGAGGGTTGTTTGGGACTGGGACGGTGCTCAATACCTCAGAGGACAGATAGCTCACTGAATATCTGTGTCACGGAGAAAGTTTTGCCTCAGAGGAATGCAGTGAGGTGAAAGCAGTCAGAGCCAGGTGTCCTCATTCTAAGTGACCGAATAATTTGGTGGTTTGTTGCTGGGCTACTCTCTCAATAGCTAACTGGTTTAAGGTGATATTTTTCTTTAGAGCTGTGTATGGATTGTCCAGTCATATATATGTCAGAGGGATTTTTTAAAGGATTAAATTTATAGAAGAAAAAACCCTGCTGCTTCTTTTTCAACCCTTTTTTCCCCCCGTCCAGATGAAATCAGCAGTCAGAAAGCTCTGAATTGATACCAGTTAGATAACATCAGCATTGTTCTGAATGCTGACAAAATATTGCTTCTCGGTGAGCTGCAGCGTTTACTTCCCCTATTACAAATCAGTTGGTGGGAAGGAGGCTAATAGATCTGACAATTTTGTGGGTCCTGGTCCTCAGCAAGTACTCTATCCTGGCTCTTACAGCCATCCAAGCAGCTGAGAGTCTGTCCCAGACATTAGAAACTCTTTATCACCGCTCCTTTCAATCCAAATCTTATTAGCTTTCATTTGCAGAGAGGTTGCCCCGACATGGCAAAGATCATGAGCTGTATTTTTCAGATGCTGTTACTGCATAACAGCTGAGTTGGCCAATGTATCTTTAATTTCCTTTTGGCATCCAGCCCGAGGGAACATGCAATGAGCAATTTCCTCAAGCATAGTATCAGTAGGAAATTCATCTTCTTCTGAGCCAGCTACGTGATCTAAGCAGGGACAGTATGATTTTTCAGCTTTGATACTCTGAAACAGAAATTGAAATATAAAATCAACCTCAATGCTCGGATGCCTGTACTTCCCCAGGGGGCATTTCAAATGATACAGCTGATTCCTTATCCTGACATTTTCTTAGGCTTTCCTTATATTGTAGCTATCAGTAGGTTGTTTACAGAGTACTGTATAGTCTACCAAACCTGTACAAATATTTTATTTCATGGTAAAGACAGGCAGTTCACAAGATAAAACGAGGCAGGTATGGTATTATATTTTTGAGTCTTCAGAATAGCTCCTCTGTTATTAACTGACCTTCTTAGTTGCTAATCCTGATCTCTATAAAACCACACCTATTTTTTCCTCAACATTTGCTTCACCTGTCGTTAAATTTTAGTGCTTTTATCTGATTCTTATCTTTGTCTCTCTTTATCTTCCCAGTTGTTAGATTGTTCAATTATCTCAGATTTCAAAACCATTCCTCACCCTTTATTCTTCCCATGGATCTTTTTCTAAGTGATGGAAAGCTGTATACGCGTTATTTGCAATGCCTTCTATAGTTTTTTTCAAGATTTCTCTTGCGCTAAAGATTTTTGTACAACCTCCCACTCCACCCGCATCATTTTATTTCATCGTTCCCACATACTTTCTTTTTTTTTTTTGATGCCTGTTACTATCGTATTGCCACATTCCATGAGTTCAAATACAGGGATTGCTTTACTGTAAGGAGTTTGCAGTAAGTGCTACTGCAACTTAGCTGTTGTTCTCGCCTCCTTCATCCATTTTTTTTTTTTCCCTTCAGGTTGGATTTTTGGGACTGAGACTTGCTGCCCAGGTGAATCCTTGAACCTCTTATGTGTCAGGGATAGGAATGCAGGTCACGATGATAAAAACCAAATTATTACTTTGCTGGTTTAATCTGATTTCTGTTTTCATGACCAACAGGTCCTCAGTCCCTTTCAGATGGAGTACTTTGACTGTCCATAATGCACAGAATTTTGTGGATACAGAGACTTAAGTGTAGCTTGCTTCCCTCTTCCACCTCCTCTCTTTCTTTCTCCTCTCCCAGTGGGTTCCCTTCTGTGGTGGTAATTTCTTGGGGGTTTTCTACTCCTTTGTTGCTGCTTGGGCACCCACCTAGCTTTGACGTAAGACAAGTTTCACCATCTTTGCTTGCTTTGCATAAATGCATTTTGCTTTTCTTGATGATCAGCCTTGATCATTAAAGTCTCCCTCCTTCATGACTCCTCCTGCTCTGCTCTTGTATGTTAGGTCAGATGGTGCCTTCGGTTCCTGGTTTTTTGAAATAATTTTCTGAAGTCTTGTTTGGCTTCTCAAGGCATCTGGCATTTGCAGTCACACAGTGATCGTAAGTGTGTGTGGATGTTGCAGTCTGCCCTCCTTTTCCCCTGATGATTTCTGAGTCAGTCAACTTCGGCTGTATTTGATGGAAATGGTTGGGGACCTGGACATCTACGAAGAGCATATGGATGTATTTCCTGCAGAAAGGGAAGCCAGCTCATGGTAGATATTTTTGCTTCTTGATCTCACTTCAGAAACACAGGTCTTGCTTGCCTATCTAATGTTTATCTTTTGCCCTGCATTATTTTACTTTCTGGGAACTTCATTTAATATTATTTTTTTGAAGGAGATGCTGTTAGAGCACTTTCTGCTGCTTCCTTCATCTTTGCACATAAGTGGCTGACTTACAGATCCTTCTTTATTTGCCAATGGATTACACGCTTTGAAGATGTTCACCAAGCGCACTTGTGCAAAGCCTTCATACAGAGAAAGGTGAGCTTAGAATTATTCTTTAGTCGCCTTAGTCTGAATTCAATGGGATTTATTGTCACTATGCTGGAATCAATCCTTGCCTAATGCAGATGTGCACACTAACTCAATGAACAGTCTGTTCAACCTCAGCTGTACTGTTCTTGTCCTCTACCAGATGTTTCAGACGTATTCTGATGCAAAATTACATATCCATAAGTATTTTTTTTAACCTCAGGCTGGTAACAGTTGACTCGATCTTTTTTTATTTCAGAAGTTATAAATGCAAATCTTTTTGTTCATGCAAAGTCTTAGTCCTCCACTCAATTAAATTGTCTAAATTTATGGTGACTTGTAAAATAAAGTAACATCAAGCCATATACAAGTTTATTTGTACTTGTAGTAACTGCAGATGTGTTGCCTAAATTTTTCAACAATGCATTTCTGCTGAAGGAAGGTACGTTCTTCACTTCTTCCTCCTTCTTCATTTGAAGCAGATGAGTATTTATTTATTATATTCTGTGTACATTTACCAACCTCGAGGTAAACCCACATCTTTGTTTCATACCTCTTTGTAAAATTTTTGAAAGATTGTAATAATTTTTCATGATTGCCTCTGAATGTCGTATATGTTTTTGAGAAGGCATGTCTAAGTTAACCTAGAACTCAAGGTGGGGCAGTCAACTAACTTATATTCATTCCCTTTCTCCGATCATAATAGTTTGAGCCTCTATATTTTGCTTTATGTTTTCCCCTCTACCTACTATCAAGACAGTTTTCTATAGAGCGGTTTGACTGCCCTTGCTTTGCTCTGTTCTCTTATTTTGGAAATGACTCCAGCTATTTTAGGAGTTGTTAATAGTTTTGTTTCTTCAAAAGAGAGCGTGAACTCGGTAAGCATGCAGACAGAGCATCTCTCCATCTAGGACGTGGTAGGTACTGGCAGTAAACAGCAGGCAGGGTGAAAATAAACACAAAAGATCCAGCCAGTCTCTTTGGGTTACAGTCATTTCAGTAGCCGTGGCACCTCTTCAGGACAAGGGAAAAACCTTCCTCCCAGCAGGACCCTAATCACAAGCCGCGCGGGAATGGAGAGCAATAAGGGATTTCGTGCTGCTGACAGTTTCCTTTAAATTCAGCTACTATTTTAAGTACAAATATAGAGTGTGAAGCACTCTGATGGTACAAATTCTCTGAGGACTGGAGTAATTGTGTTTTTCTGCTCTTGCAGAACAGTCAGTTGTGAGCAAACTTGTCAGAGTTTGCTTGATTCCCAAGCAGGAGTATCACATTGCACTTTTGGGGGGCATTTTTTACAGAACTATTTCTGGTCTACAGAACTTTCTTGTCAAGGACAGCACATAATTCTTCCATGGCTTTTTCTATTAATATCATGTTAGATAAGCGTATACCTTATCTCTTTTTCTGTCAAAATTTCTGAGATTTGACTTGGACTATGACAAAAATACCAGTAGACATAAGTGCTGCAAAAAATCATTGAGGAAGCAGAAAAGATGAGGCTTGGGAAGTTCTGGGTCTTTTTTCTAATAGCCCAAACTCTGGACACTTAGTTGAGTCTTTTGACACTTGAGGTTTGCCTATCTGCTTGAGCTTGCCAGTCATCTTTGAATGTTTTTGCATCATACTATATTACAAAGATAGATGCTTAAAGAGGAAAAAATTATAGGATTCCATTAAGTCGATGATCAGAATTAAACGGATGACTAATGTTTAAACTTTGTTACAAAATTAACTCTAAGCTGCAGGCAATAATTACTCATTATTTTGAATGATATGGAACTCTGTTAATTTGTAGCCTTCAGTGCTGGAGAGTGATTCAAGATCAAAGCCACCCAACATGAGCCAGCTGGAAACCTCTCACCCTGTTGTGTATCTGTGGGCCAGGGGAAGTGTTTTTTTCATATCATCGTAGCTCTTAATAACCCAAATCTTTGGTGAAATGGTTGAGAGATTAGGAGGAATGCTGGAGAGAGGGTATCTCTTTCAACACCCCACTGAGTCAAAGCCTACCCTAGCAGAGGTTTGGTGTTTTTTGCTTAAATGTATGCAAAGCAATTATTTGTTAGCACTTGGAATAATTTGTATCCATTGGTATCCTGCTGCATGTAGTTAAAGTAAGTACATGAGAAGGTGGGAAGAACAGACAGCTCCTCTCTCTCTCTCTCTATATATATACATATACATGTGTATATATATACACGTTGCAAACTGAATGTCAGTTATGGTGTCTGTGCCTTTAAGCTCTTAGTTTTGTACTGTAGCAGCAAGGAAACAAAGAGACGTCTGCTTTCACTGATTGGGAAATATCCATATCCCCCACCATCTGAGAGAAACTGGAAGAAAAATAAAAGTGGAAGTGAAGTCTTACAGTCTCCAGCTCCCAAAACATAATAGCAGCAGTGACACTGAGAGGCATCCTGGTAGAGCAAGGAGCGGTCTCTTCCTTTCAAAGAAACCCAAAGTGGACCATGCTCTTTTCTCTTTTGCATGGTGCAGTATAGTCCTCCTGGAGGTTGTAGCCCTTCCTTCGCCTTCCCAGTCAAGTCAGCCTGCAAACTGGGTCAAAGCTAAGCCTGCCCCAGGAGATGGGAGCACGGAGGTATTTCTTCATGGCATCAAACAACTTTGGTCCACGCCAGTAAAAAAGGGAAAGATAGAGGAGAAGCAATGATTTGCAAATAGCAATCTCTCTAAGTGTTACAGTGGGTCGGTGTGTCTGATGGCAGTAATACTTTTAAGCTAAACAGTGAGGAATCTCCTTCCTTATGATCATGTAAAATTAAGCGTATGGATGTTTAAAGTGTAGTCTAAATGGTGCCCATTGCTTTATGGTGCACAAGCTACATGCTCAGTCTATGCAAGCTGCGTGGCTGTGATAAGACTTTTACTGTCTTGATTTGGGCTGCTTAATACACCATCACAAAAGGCTTGGGGTTTGTCTTAGTTTTACCCAAGAGATCGCCAAGCCAAACTGCCAAAATATATTGAGCATAAATATTAGCTTGGTAAACATTCTATATAAAACGCATAGGAAAAAGTGCTCTTCAAGGGGGCTGCATGGGTGATCAGTTCCTTTCTAATTAAAAAAATACATATATATCTGTAAATTTAAGTTTTCAAAGTTGAAATCTTGATGATATTAATGGATCATATCCACAATATACATGCCGTAATGTGTTTTCATTGATCATCTGTATGATGAAGTTTGTAAATAGTCGCCCTATACCATCTCTGCCCATGTGGGTTAGCTTAATTCACCACTACCTGTTTCATCTCTTCAGGAATAAAACAATTCTCAGTATGGGAGTACATGATATTTCTTATAAAACTTGTGTGTTGTAACTTCCATTTGACCCTTTTCCCTGCAAGTTTTTTGATATTTTTTTTTTCTTCCCCCTCCTCATTGGTGTACAATTTGCTTAACAACACTGATTTTCTTGAACCGCTGTAATTTCACTTTGTAAATTTTACCATCCTCCAGTCACTTCATGTAAAGAGTCATTTGGCTTTTTAGTAAGGCCTGGTGTTGTGTGTTGACGTTGCTGTTGTTTACTGGATTCTGTTTGGCAGAATTATTGTCAGCAAGTTTTCCTCATCCTCTTTCTTGCTGAGTTGAGAAATGTTGCGGAAAAGCTTGGGCTCCAGGGGGTGGTCGTCATCGTTGTCCTCCGTGGAGCACAGGCAGGGGATGGTCTCCCTACACTCTTCTGAATATCTCCCTTACTCATCCAGCTTGCATTGAACCCAGCTAATATTTGCCTTGAGTGTCATTAGTTCTATTACTGCTGTTTATATTATGTGGCTTCTTTTTGCTTGATATTTGCCCATGTATTTTTTTTGGTAACTTTTTTCATACTCTGAGCCTTTTCTTCTGTTCCCTTATGGCTGTTTCTTATTTGCTTGTTTGCTGAATCAGAACAAGCCTATGTGACTGTAGAGAAGAAGGTCTGTGCTACATGCACAGCTGCAGAAGAAACAGCCTGTTCTTTCATTACCGTACTTTTCCCAGCAAAAAGTGAGCTCTTAAAAAAAAAAAAAATTCTCTTGAAGAACCTGAATTTTCTTTAAAAAGTCATATCAACTGCCTAAAAAGTACAACTCAGTTATTTTAAAAACAGATTGTTTGCACTCTTTATGGATTTGGTTTGGGGGGCGTAAAGTATTTTGCATGTGAGTTTGCTGTGGGGATTGGTTCCTCACCCCGTGGGGTACTGCCTGCAGGTAAATGGACAGGACTTTTCATGCCTTCAGGAGAGTTTGAAACTTTGCACACTCTGTCCAACTAGGTGAAAAGCAGGGGCACGAGATTGCGTTTCGTGACGTGAGGTGGACTCTTAGCAGCTACAGACCTGTTGGTATGTGCTTCTAGGAGTGCCTGTTTCTGCCGTTTCCAACGTCAGTCATCCAAGTCAAGCTCCTATTCGAGTCTGTGGGTCAGACCCTGAGCTGATGGAAATGGGTGCATGTCAATGGAGACAACATCTCTACTGACAATGAGGGTCTGGATCCAGGCTTTTTGTCAACATTTGGGATTGAAGCAGAGTGGTAAGATACAATAAACCCATGGTCTCTCATGTCGAATGCTGGAGATGGGTGATACTGCGGTACACAGACTAACTCAAAAGCAGTTTGAATGAGTTTTTCCCCCCTTTGTCGTTCAATGACACTTTCAGAAGTGCAGCACGAGAAATGTAACATCATAAGGAAAGGCTGTTCCTACGACTGTAGTTCCTTAATCAGCAATTAAGATAGCTGGCAAAAGGCAAATCTCAAAGGACTACTAAAAATATGTGTAGCTGTACCAGGAAGTAAATGGAAAGAAGCTCACCCATTTCCCGGTGAAAGTTTTGGATTTGCTGCTTCACTGCAAACCCTGCAGTGTTTCTGCACTGCATATGAATTTATGATACAGACATTTTTCTATGTGCTCCACCTGCCTTCACATTCAGTTTTGGTTTTCATTAGATGAGGAAAGACTTACGAAGAATGGCATAACTTAAATGACTAGGATCTTCTGTTTGTTGCTATTCCATTGTAAAATATCTAGACGTTATCAGTGCAAACATCACAAAAATTAGTATGATCTTACTGAATTCGAGATCACGTTCTCTGCTCAAACTTTGGAAAACATACAAAATTGGAGTTATTTTAGAATTCTTAATGCCTCTAACCTAAATAAGAACTATGTTTGCTCTTCCAGATCAGTCCAGAAGTTCATCCAGCCTAGTGCATGGTCTCAACCAGTAGCTACTTGGGAAAAGAGTATGGGAAACAATATGTGCCTAAAATATCTTTCCACGTGTATTTCTCTTTAGCACTTGGTAATCTGCCGGGTACTGTTTTCCTGACTGGGTGACTGTGGCTGGGCCATTAATCCTGATTAATATTCACCAATGATGAATGAGTCTAATTTCTTCTTCAATCTATTTATAATTTGGCTTCCACAGAATTCTGTTGTGAGAGCTCTGGAATAAAACTAATCATTGCATAGGGGAGAAAAAGATCTTGTTTGTTTTCAGTGTGTCAAGTAATTTTGAGTCCAAGCACAGGAAATAATAAGCCTCTCCAACCTCTCAAGCTATTTCATGCTTGGCCTGAACCTGTCACTTCCCTAATGCTGAAGTTTCACATATGGTTATAAAGGGCTTAAAACTGGTGGTCCTTCAGTAGTACCACTAACCAGTGATATCTAAACCTGCATCCACACTTAAAATATTTTATTTGTGTTTGCTAATTAGTTTTGGCATTGAATATATGCTTGCTCTTGTGAAGGAGAGTACTCGTGTTTGCTGAATCGGAGGTGGCAGAGGGATCCTCTGCTCTGTTGTGGAGTTCTCAAGGGAAATCTTTAGGAGGTTGTCGTGTATCTGAAAATACTTGCACCAACTTGTGACAAGTGATTAAGGATTTCTAACAAGTCATGCCCTCCCTTATGCAAGCATCACTGTTTAACTTTGCATCGTCTCTTCCTCTGCTGGTCTTGCTTTCCTTCCTCAGAAAGATCTGCTCTGTTTTAAATTAAAAAAAAAAAAAAAAAAAAGAGTGGGTGAGGAAATAAGTCAGGTCTCTCCTTCAGGTGCTGTCTGATAGATGGTATGGATTCAGTGTGTTTATCTCTAGGGAATGGTGGCTGATGGTGGAAAACAAGAGCATGTCTTAGGAAAAATTGCATGCAGTGGGTCATTGATGTATTCTTTGTACACAGCCATTTGATTACAGTTGCTTCTGTAATAGAGTATAATAAGACAGAGAACCCAATTAACAGTCCACCGTGGGCGGTGATGATGGTCTTTGTGTATTGCCAGGGTAAACTTATATCAGGATTTAGTTAGGCTGGAGGCTACCGCATTTACTGAATATTTTCCCCCAGTGGCAAAGAAGTGGCTTTGTTCCTGTAAGGGGACAAAGCAACATGAAAACCGAAAGAAAGCATGACTGAAGGTTGCCAACAGCAGCAAAGGATGGATAGGCTCAGTTCAGCTTAATTTTGCTTGACAATTTACTTCATAATTACAGATATTTTCTACCTAAACCCCAAATGACTCTACAGGAATACAGCAAGTATGCTACTCATTTAAAAGAAAAAAACCAACAAGCCAACAAAAACAAACCAACAAACTTCACAGTAACTTGGGATGACTCAGTTCTGTTGTTTCTAGGTGCCCTTGAAGTCAGAAACCTCTAGTAAGGAATAACAATACATTATTTTCTGTAAAGATATATTTACGTACTTGTCTGAATTGAGGTCCTGATACAGTTAGTTCAGAGATGCGAATATTTACAATGTTTTTTTTATCTACTTTCTTGCTGATATTTTTCAATCAAGATTGTATTTGCTAAGCAAGAATTTATTCGGAGCATCACCTTCCTAAAATGACTTAGTTGATTTCAAGAGAAATGGGCAGATCTAGTATGACTGACGTACTTTGCAGCATGGAGTAGTATATATTTGGGAACAGTCATGCTGGTGATTATTTTGGAGAGTCGTGCAACTCTGGAGAAGGTAGGACAGTGTGTCTTGTTACTAAGGAAGTCCAGCAGCAAGGTGTGTGTGCATGTTCTGAGCCGTGCCTCTGCCGTTTGTTACTCAGCAGAGATGTGCTGTTCTACGTCTACAGTTTGGGGATGTAACAACAACCAGTTCTAGCACTCAAACTGGCTTGTGACCTTCCCACCAAACAGATTCAGCGAATTCGTATGACCTTCTTGCTGGTTGCAGTATTGTCAAGACTATAAATCACAAAGTTTTTGTTTCATGATAGGACAGGGTGTTCAACGCAGAAGAGAATTCTGTTGTGTTGAGTAGGACCTCGGTGCTCACTGTGGAAGTACACCTATGGCTGACACGGCGATTCCCAAACCGCTGCCTGTTTCACCCTTGTCAGCTGTTGGGATTCACACCTTCACAAAGGGAGAAGCCAAAAGTATTTAATTTAGATATAGGCAGACAAAGACTGGTAAAGAAGAATTATAGCTTTGTTTTACCTTGGGAATGCATGCAAGCCTGTTTCTCTCTCCCATGCAGAACCATGTGAAAGTCCTGCTGTAGAATTGGGAAAGAAGCCTTGAACTAACTAGAAACTCATCCATCCCCTTGCATCTTCAGTTTGCTGATTTTTACATTCTAAGTGCCATGTTCCTCTGATAAACCCAAGCCCAGCCTTATCTTAGAAAATGCAGGTATTAAGGCTCTAAGTTAAAAATGGAATTTTTAAAATGCCAAAATAAAGCTGCTCTTGCAATTTTGATAGTTTGACTCAGTTGTAAGCAGCTGAAAATAGGATCTTATAATGGGAAATGTTGGTGAATTCTAGTTGTATTAATTATAAACTGGATTGTATATGGTCCCTTGTAAGAATAACAGTAACAGGATTAAAGAACAAATCTACAATGATCTCTTTTTATGGGGACAGAAGAATCCTGCTGGCTTCATGAATTATGTTAGCCTGTGGAGTCCGTGCAAGGACTGAAACACCAGAAATGGCAATCTCATCTTTTTCTCATTTTCATGAATTCTGTTACCTACAGCAGCTTTTGATACAGCTGCTTTCTGACCCCACCAGAGAGGCTCGGTCTCCTTGCCATGCCCTGCAGCTTTCAACACTGCGCTATTTATTTAGTTAGGATTTTTTTTTTCTTTTTTGGCAGTTGATTTTTCCCTTGTTAAATGCTGAGCACTCTGGCACTCAGTCATTTCAGTGTAATTTATTCATGTTCACTTTGGTTTTCCTCCACAGAAAATTAAAAGATGTTCTAACTAATGTGTCCATTACCCTCTGGAATTGTATCCAATAAACCTGCTCTCCCACTGGGACCTCTGGTACAGCCATGTCCAAGAGATATTTGCTTGCTTCGATTTTATTGCTCTCCTGTAAAGCTATTTTGTTCCCATTCTGTGTTTCTGCAGGTAGTGCTCTCATTTGGGCTGCAGAAATATTATGTTGTCCTTTTTGCCAAGTATCTTTAAAGGTGTAGTGTTTAGCAAAGATTTCTTATCCTCTCTAGCAACATGCAAGCTGCTGCTACTTTCCCACAGCAGAGCTCCTCTTGTTTTAGACAGATTTATGCAGCCGCATTGTTACAGGACTTTGTTAGAGCTTCAGCCTGTCTTGGATCTGGTCCTTTGTACATGAGCCTAAGAGAGCAAGCCACAGGTGTCCTTCCTGCAGGATTTGGCAGCTTTGCAGGTTCCCTCCAAAGCATGTAACTTTGTACAAATATCAAAAGGAGTTGCCTTGGTAACAAAACCTCTGAGCCTTCATTTAATTTCAGAGGAGCAGAAGGTCATATGCCCAGTCAGCAGAGCTGTGCGTCAGGTACTAACAGTGGGGGGAGAGTTAGTAAGGCCAAAGGTACTTTTGTTTTTTAAATGTCAAGAAAATTGAAAACCATGTGAGAAGCAAATGATAGATTTCCTTGTTGAAGATAATGGCTGAATCAAGTGCTTTGCTTTCATGAGGAAAGAGGAGTCAGCTTGCCAGGCAGCTATCCTGTCCGCACCTGCTTAATCATGCTGTTATCACAGGTGACATTACCATCAGTGTGGTCATAGGGACAGGCCCTCGTGACCTCAACAACAAATGGAAGAGACATCCTTAGCGTCTTTCTTATGAGGAAAGGCTGAGGGAGTTGGGTCTTTCTAGTCTGGTGAAGAGAAGACCGAGGGGGGATCTCATCAATGTCTACAAATCCTTAAAGGGAGGGGGCCAGGCTTTTTTCAGTAGTACCCAGTGATAGGACAAGGGGCAACGGGTATAAAATTGAATATAGGAAGTTCCACCTGAACATGAGGAGGAGCTTCTTTCCTTTGAGGGTGGCAGAGCACTGGCACAGGCTGCCCAGAGAGGTGGTGGAGTCTCCGACTCTGGAGACATTCCCAACCCGCCTGGACGCCATCCTGTGCAACCTGCTCTGGGTGACCCTGCTCTGGCTGCAGGGTTGGACCAGATGATCTCTAGAGGTCCCTTCCAACCCTTAACTTTTGGTGGTTCTGTGATCCTCAGATGCCACCAGCCCAGTGTAGCTCCAGGGAGTTATGGCGAGACCAAGGAACAGTCACAGGAATTGGACTGGATTTTCAGCTGGTTTAAACACTGCTGTTCCACAAAACATGCTAAATCTACCCTAAGATTCAGCGTGGAGAGGTGAAACCCCATTTCCCTGACTTGTTTTCCTGCCTTTTAGTGATTTATTTTATGTATCTGATAACAAGTGAGACTTTAAAATCCTGCTCAATTAAACATGGCTGCTTAGAAGCTGAGCATGCTGTTACTGCGTAGAGCAAATACAGAAGCCATGTCAAGGAGAAGAGCCCTAACAGCTGACCGAGGTGCAGGTGGTCATCTCTGTGGTGATGGTGTGATGAAGTGGGCGTCTCCTCGTTGTTACGGCATGGGGTCCTGCTTGCAACTGCTTCTGTATGCAGAGAAGCAGCAACCAAATTCAGCAGTGGCAAGCACAAGTGGGCACCGCAACTGGTTGAGGTTGGTCCACAGCGATTGAGAGTGCTCAACTGTGCAAAGAGTGAAAAGCCCATCTCTCTGCCATCCTTTTTTAGATGTATTTCTGATGTTCAGCTCTAGCCTGTATTGCTCTTAGAGGAGGATTAGCGACAAGTGATTTGGAGGCCATCATTAAGCTGTATATGCACGGATAAACCAGTAGTCGTTAGAGAAGAAAGGTGGTAAGGGGGAGAGAAGGGTGCTCTGAATGTCTCTTCTCAGTCTGCTGACCCTTATCTTCCTGTCTAGTCAAACTAGAGTGTTGGCATTGCACTTCAGTTATTGTTCTCCAAAATCTAGATAGCCTGTGTGTCCCTGGACCCTGCCCGGACCAGAGAAACCAGGAGAAATGGGAAGAGAGGAAAGGACAGCCTGACTTGGCGCCAGCTGTGTCTTGGTATAGGCATATTTCATGTGGCCGTTGACGTGGTATCAACAGAGCCCTCAGCCCTTTGGCTCCTGTTCCTTGTGATGTCTGTTGTTCTGCTTAACAAACAGAAATGAGCGTGGTTGCCATTTAACCTGCCACTGTTCATCTGACACCATTTCTGATGAGTCATTTCCTTCTCTGTAATTTCCCAGCTCTTCATATGGATTGTCAAGTATAAACACAGATATTTGAAGAAGGCAAGCAAACTTGAAGCCACCTTACGAGCAGCCAGTTAAATTGTAGATTAATCTGTGCTTAACAAAGTCCTCCACAAATAGGATGTTGCTCACCACCTACTAACTCTGTCACCATTACATCATGGGTTGATGGAGTTTGTTGAATCTGGGCAGAACGTTTTATTCAAAAATATTTTGCTCTGAAACTGATAGTTTTCTAGGTCATGTTATCCTTGAGGGCTAAATTGTGAGATGAGAAATGGTTTTGATTAGAGAACGGGCAGAGAGGATCTGTCAGTGCTAACTCTTCTCCAGGTGACTGCATATTCATTCTCCTGACACTGACTCTTCACTCAGCTGTGACATTTAAAATAAAGAACCGGAAAATTCTGAGACAGAATGGCAGCCATAACCACTTTAGATATGGTACAAAGAGAATTGGAAGAAGTCAATATGTTGTGTTACTCTCGTGTTCGAGCTAATTAGGAGAAGGGAGGATCAAGTGTTCCTGCTCGCTCAAAGCCCTGGTTTACTGCCCTACCAGCTGCTCTGCCTCCCTTCTTTCTTGATAGATCCATGCTTGAAGAAGCAAATTTCCCTCACGGAGGATGTGTGCAAGTGGTTGTCTGTGGTCATGAGGAACAGGGGAAGCTCTGCTGGGTCTCAGTTCTTCTGTAACTTGGGAATAACGAGCCTCTTGTGATTCCTTGTCTCGCACTATGGCTTCAAGCTGTTTTGTGCTTGCCCATGACATTCTTGTCTGTCTTTGCAGCTCAGGACAATCCTGCTGTCAGGACAGGTTACGTTTTTTCCTCTAAAGCCGCTGTGTCATTACTGTCAGGAACACTGCACGCAAAACCCTTCCTGGCATGAATCGCACGTGGCTGAGAGGAGCTCGCTCCATTTGAAGGGGCATGGGACTTTTTCTGGAGCAATGTGAAAACTGACATGCTGGATACTTTCGCAGAGCCTCAGTAACCTCGTTATGCCAACAGAGGAACAAGAAGCAGCCTCAGAGTAACTGTGTACTGTGTCCCTTAATTAGGAAATGAAAAACCAGTTTGTACAGAGCAGTTTCAGATCACTAAGATTTGCAAAACCACTGCATGTCCTCGTAATCAGGTTGAGGTTAAGTGGGAGACAGGGAGAAAAAATTCTTCCTGGAGGTGATTGTTATTTATAATCCCTTAGGTGCTGTTGTCAAAACAGTGCTATTAGGCAGCTATTGCGCAGAAGAAGGGTCGCTTGCTGCCACTTTGAGACCTTGAACTACACGCAGTGCTGCTGTGTTTGGGGCGTGAAAGACGTCTGCAAGGCCAGCTTGGTGCCTTATTATTTCTTGTAAGTTCTGCTTTGGAGGTTCCAGATAAATGTACTGAATCCTGATTACATTTTCTTTCATTTGTAAAAACAAGGAATATGAGAGTACAACAATCTGCCTCATTCTCAAAAAGCAGTGCCAGCACTATTTCAGTGCACAAGGTTGTTCCCCCTCACCCCCCGCCCTCGCTTCCTAATTTTATATAAGGCAAGCTTATATAGCACAAAATTATACTTGGAAAGCAGTTTAATTCAGCTTGATTGGAGTATCATGAAGATCTTAAGCTTATATATGTAGACAGAACTGGAAGCAAGAATTATCCAGTAGCATTATCTTTTAATGGCTATTTCTATTTTTGTCCTGAATTCATTTGCTTAGAATAATAGCTGAAGTCTTACGTGGTATATGGGGAAAGCATCACTGATAGTTCAGTTAGCAGACAAAGGGATAAATACATTTAATTTCATGGAAACTTTGTTAGATTAATTTGTTTAATGCCAAATGGACACTTTGTTTCATTTTAGTTAGAAATAATTAAGCAGAATTGATGGCTAACAAGTTACCAACAGGCTGAGATGAACCAGTGGCAGAACGGACGAGTTCACGCTGCACTGAGAGGCAAGGTCACTGTTAAGTATCTTGATTATCTCAAGGTAATCAGTTATTCATCTTCTGAGGTATTCTGCTTTTCCAAGCTTAAAACTTTTAGAGAGGACAGCAGTTTAGGCTGAATACTCATGGTGGTAAGGGTGAGGAACTGAAACTTCTTTTTCTACAGGATGCACTGGGAAGAGTCGTGTTGCTTATGAAATATGTAAACAGCTGGAGATACTGCGTTTTTATTGGGTTTCACTATATTTACAGTTGCCTGTTTTCTTTTTCTCTCTGCAGATAACTCTACATCTGATGGATGAAATATGGGCTGTCTTTTAAAAGATTTTGGGCTAAATACCAGATTCTAAAAACTACAAGGTAACATCTGTCTTCTAGTGCTTCTGGGTGCATTTACATTGTCTCATAAAACAAGTGCTGTCTGTATGTGTAGCTATAATAAGATCTTCAGTTTGGATTTTCATTGGTCAGGTATATTATTTGATGTTCTGAAGATGAGCTCCAAGGATTAATTTCTTTCCATCTCCTGCATCTCAGACAGAGATCCATTTTTTATTATTTATCCAGCGCAGTCTTCAGGTTATTTGATAATGCAGCTGCTGGTATTTGCTCCATGAAACCAATTGCCTTCCAAAGGTAAGTGTACCATAAGGCCCTGCGATGGTTGTTTTTATAATGACAGTTTTTCTGTGAAAATAGCAGCATACTTGTACTCGGGTTCATAAATGCATGCTATTCAGAGCTCTATACTATACAGTCATTTGCAAATTAAAAAAATAGAAATAAAACCACACCAGGCAAAGCTCTCCGCGAGCAGTGGGTAGAGCTCATTCATGTAGTGATATCACTTTGAAATGGATGCTACTGAAAAATGCATGGTGTGTAACTAGCTGCCATTTCCAAATGTCATTAGAATTCTTTGCCCTTAAAGGGACAGCAAAACCTGGATCAGGTTAGCTTTAAATTTAATATGGTTTGCTCTTGTGATATAGCCAGGCTTAGAGTTGAGAGGGAAGAGATATTGATTATGTAAGTCAGTTTTCTATTAGTCTTGCAAGATTGTTCCTGATCCAGGTAAACTGTTTAATATGCACTTGCATAGTTTTTAGCCCGTATCTTTTAGTAGGTCTTACTTTTCTTAATAGCTTAACAAATAGCTAGCGAAACAACTGCAATAATGTGGATACTGAATTTCATCGAAAATGTATTGACTTACCTTTTTGTGTCATAAGCCAGATTTAAAAGAAGAGGTACATTTTGTGAAAAGATATAACAGGAGATATATTAACAGCTGATAGTATGTGTCATGCATGGAGATAGGGTTGGCATGGAGAGACCCAAGAATAAAAACACGAGATCAGAGGAGGAGATGGAAATCAAATTAACCCTCTAAATTACTCTTCTCAGTTAATCTTTACACAAGGCCCCACTTCCATTGAAAATTAATTCTTTCCCTTGCTAAAACATAAAATGTAAATACCTTTATCTCATTGGACAAAAACTATTTACAAATCAAGTGGAGCTGGGCAGAGTTGAACCTTCCCCCTGCAGCACAACACCAGACAGTATCCCATGGCTTTTCCATCTAAAAAGAGCAGTTGCTTTGCTGGTGTGTGTAACACAGACACGCTCCTGTGATTAACATACTGAAGAAAGAGCGCTACTTTCTCTTTGCATTAGCATTCTCAACAAACTGATAAGAAGTACCAGTGATGTATATTTTTAGATAGATACAAAGACATAGCTATGGGTACAGATGCATGCAATAACCTAATATTCATCTTTCCTGCTGTCTGCATAACAGAGGCCTTTTCTTAATGATTTACCCTATTCCAAGAGATTTCCAATGGCTGCGTAAGGCAAAGAGAGCAAAGTGTTTATCTTAGTTTATCAGTACTAGCAGACAACGTTATGTGATGTGTAGGCTTGGATAAAGTATACTATTTCCTGGATAAAGGCTTTTATTAAATAAAAGGGTTTGCTAAGCTCTGTTTCCCCTTGGGGAACTTCAGGAGAGAGGCGAAGTGTTTCTAAATCTTTTTTGTGCTGACCTGAGGGACTGCAGATTGCTGCCTGGCTGCACTGGGCCTGTCTTAACAGACAGCGTGAGCAGCTACTGCTTTGCTTCTTTTCATTCCTTCACATTGTTGAGTCCTTTCTGCCTATGTTGAAGAAGAAATGATAAATCCTAGTTTACAGGATGAATTTTTATGTAGGCCTTATTTGGGGAAGAGCTTCCTAAGTGGAAAACCTGCTTGGAGATCTACCCAGCCCTTCTCCTTCAGAAATTTCTCATAGTATCGTTTGAAGAGACCTTTTTGTTTGGAATAGACCAAATCTGATGCTTAGATTGGAGAGCTTGTGCAGGAATAGAATCTTTCATTCGGAATGAATGTGCTTTAATGGGATATTTTATAGGTGATTTAAGACAGATCCTCTGTCTTAAATAAAAGAAGGGTCCAAATTGTGGAATGGGCTTTAACACTACTGCCCAGATCCCCACTCAGGTCTGCTTTGGCCAACAGCAAGAAGGCAGACTACCTGTGGAATGGCTGTTCTTGTGAAGTGTGGCTGGAACCATGTCTCTGACCCAATGTGCAAAGTGACTTTCCAAGCAAATGTCGCTTTGATAACATAATGCTTATTTATAGCGTGCTGCACTTCTAAGCCTTGCTCAGGATCAGGGTGCCAGTTTGCAAGCACGCAAAGCGTTTTGATTTAAGTTGATAGAGCAGACAAAGGGATAGGAAAGGAAACAGGGAGGTAAAATTTCTTTTTCTCTGCATGGACAGAGACAGGAGTAAAATCCCATTGTCCTGAATCCCAGCCCCATGTTCTGCCTTAAGACCTGCTCTGTTGGAATCAGCTCCCTCGAGATACCCCAAGCTGTCATAAATTTCATGTCTGACCAACTTTCTGCTCATCCTCTCTCTCCTTCCCTGGGCTAGCCAAGGCACGCAGCCTGTAGGTTGATTGTTTCATCTTCCACAGCAGGAAACTGAGCAAGATTCCCAGGCGCTAGCAGTTTCAGCAGCTCCCTAGATACTCATTCCTGCCCAATACCAGTGTCACTGATTCTAGGGCTTTTCTGCTCATCCACTAATTCTCTTTAATCATATGGGGCAATGTGAGACAACATGCAGCTCTTTGGTTTGTTTTTCTTGTTAGCCTTTCATGCTTGATTCAGATATTTTGAAGTTGCGCCGTGACCTCAAATGTTTTGATGACTTGGGAAGAGAGTAAGAGACGCAATTAAGTGTAACAAACCCATTCCTGTGACGGAGAACCTTTTAGTTTGCCCAGCCAGGAACTGTAATTCAAGCAGCACAACAAATTAAGGTTTCATTGATGACTTCTCTGGTCTGGGGGCGTATTAGCTAAAAGCCGTTGTGCATGTCAACAGGAAAACAAGTATGTTTTCATCAAACAGCAGAGAGCTTGCGGAGCTGATGTTGGAGGCCAGTAATTAAAATATAAACACTGAAGGACAGTCATCCACTCCCGGAAGGAATGTGTATAAGAGGGGGAACTCAAGTAGTCTTACTCTAACCTAAGGACATTTCAGACTAGATTGGAAAAAGGTAGTAGAATGCTGCAGGAAGCATATGGAAACGGTACTGCTTAGCACGTTCCCCAGGACAGAAACAGGGCACAAAAACATGTTGATCATATTTTTTTTTCCTAAGTAAAGGGAGCTATGCCCTGTATTTGGGGTTTGACAAGTTTTGGTTGAATCCAATGTTGATATCTGTGAATTCTGGCTCTATAGGGATGGTCAGTTCCAGGACAGAGTAGTAATTTCAACCTCTCCGATTTCAGGAAAGACCTGCTAATTCTGGAAGAGATTTGGCCCAAGGCTGAAGATCAAAATGTTTTGATGTTTTCTGGTTGGGGAGAGTTGATTGGTGTCAGTACTACTAATTGCCTATTAGAGAGTGGGGACTCTGAGCCCCAAGGAGCAGTTCTTCTGGGGTCCTTCTGGGTGTTTCCTGTAGTTGTTTAGTCTGCTGTCCAGTTTTCCTTGCTGTTTCACGGGCTACAGGCTCCACGGGAATGATTTTGTTTCAGATATAATGCATATTGGTATTTACGGGGGGAGGGGGGGAAACCCCAAACTTCTTTGATCTTCCAGTTCTGTGGGGAACTTTTTCTTTTTATACTTCTGACCAGCTGTAACCAAAACTAGAGTTCAGCTTCTCCCCTCCCCAGTTAGACTCCATACTTTCAGTGCCTGCGGATTTTGATTTTTTTAATTCTAAATCAATGCTACCATCAAGGGAGTAAAAACATGGTGTAGCTGATCACAGGTGTCAGGCAGCTGTTATGTCAGTGGGTAATGCAAAAGCAAGGATGATTTCTGACTTACTGCAAACCACTGAGGGCTGAGCATTTCACTGGCATTTGGCCCTTCAAGAACTGTTGCCGTCAGTCTCTCTATACTGTCTGGCAACGAGAGGAACAAATCAGGAGTGCAAGGACATTTGCATTCTCTACCATTAGTTGGCAAGGTTTTAGTAGTGGGGGAGCTACAGGGGTGGCTTCTGTGAGAAGCTGTTCGAAGCTTCCCCCGTGTCTGACAGAGTCAATGCCAACCGGCTCCAAGACGGACCTGCTGCTGGCTAAGGACAAGCTCATCAGTGATGGTGGTAGCACCTCTGGAGTAACGTACTGAAGAAGGCAGAGGAAAAAAACCTGCGGGACAGCAGCTGAAGAGTGAGAATATGTGAGAGCAACAACTCTGCAGGCACCAAGGTCAGTGAAGGAGGAGGGGGAGGAGATGCCCCAGGTCAGAGCAGAGAGTCCCCTGCAGTCTGTGGTGAAGACGGTGGTGAGGCAGGCTGTCTCCCTGCAGCCCATGGAGGTCTGTGGTAGAGCAGCTATCCACCTGCAGCTTGAGGAGAACCCTGTGCCGGAGCAGGTGGATGCCCGAAAGAGGCATGGAGAGCCCACACTGGAGCAGGTTTGCTGGCAGGACCTGGGGAGCCCATGCTGGAGCAGGTTTGCTGGCAGGACTTGTGACCCTGTGAGGGACCCATGCCGGAGAAGTCTGATCCTGAAGGACGGCACTCTGTGGAAGGAATCATGTTGGAGAAGTTCCTGCAGAACTGTCTCCCACGTTAGGGACCCCACGCTGGAGCAGGGGAAGAGTGTGAGGAGTCCTCCCCCTGAGGAGGAAGGAGAGGCAGAGACAACATGTGATGAACTGACCGCAATCCCCATCCCCATTGCGGATGAGAGGGAGGAGGAAGATAAATTGGAAGAGCAGTTGAGCCCGGGAAGAAGGGAGGGGTGAGGGGGAAGGTGTTTTAAGATTTGGGTTTTATTTCTCATTACCCTACTCTGACTTCTAATTGGCAATCAATAAAATTAATTTCCTCTAGCTGAGTCCGTTTTGCCTGTGACAGTAATTGCTGAGTGATCTCCCTGTCCTTATCTTGACCCACCAGCCTTTTGTTATGTGATCTCCCCTGCTCAGTCGAGGAGGGGAAGTGGTAGAGAGTGGCTTTGGTAGGCGCCTGGCATCCAGCAAGTGTCAGCCCACTGCAGGATGAGTGAAGTGTAGGTGAGGTTGTTTGCTTGGAAAGCCAAATGGAGGAAAGCAACGCTATAAAAGGAGAAAGTCCTTCAGGAGCAAGATAATTGCTGAAGGAGCACAAAGCTGTCTCTAATTCTTTGCAAAGCATTATTTATGTGAGTTAGATTTCTGTAACAGAAAAACTTAAATCTAAGTCAGAATATAAAAATATACTAGATACTGGTAATTGGATAAACATCTATGAGGGGGGGAAAAAATCTATGAGCATTTTTTTTCATGTTTATATTGAGCTCTCCTCCATCCCAAGGCCTAGTGTATTTCAACTGCAAACAAACTTTCTGCAGACAAACACAGTGAATCCCATAAACTATTTGGTAGTAGGAAGACATTGAGGAAATATGAAATATGCTGCAGGGAGAGGCTTGGTGATGCAGGAATTTTCTTCTTCTAAAGCTGGGTTGAAACAACTTTCATATGAGAATTAGAGCTGACCTATCTCTTCATTCAGAAAATGAAACCTTGAGCTCTCTTTAGATGAAACCTACGGAAGGTTATATGGTCTGGATGGCTTGCTGTATTATCCTCTTTTCAAAGTGCAGTCTAATAATTTAAATGTGGTCTAACTAAAAGTACAGCCCTACTAAAATAAACATAAAAGAATAATTTTTTTTCTCCTCCCAGAAGCCTTTTATTTTCCTTGGGCACAACAATAGTCTACGCTTCCTTCTTTGATAATTATGTTATGTTTTATTTAATGGTAAAAATATTTATTGAGTTCTCCCTGGGCTGGTTTTGTATCCCTGCTTAAAAAAACCAGATGTCTGTACAAGAACTAAAATTATTTTTGAACTGGTTGATGGAATCACTGCAATTACGTTAGACCCATTGTGTTACAAAGAGGTAAGTCTCATATTTGCTGGATGCTGTTTTAATGCATCAGCAACAAGCATATCTGAAAACATTTATTATTACTAGGGTAGATCGAGAGCTGTGACTGACAGCTGAAAGTTGCTGAGCTGATCACCTACAGCATTAATGTATTGCTGTCCTGTAGCCAAGGTTGGGCCCTAAGCCAGAATGGTATTACTATTTCATAAGCTAAACCTCTGATAGCAAAACACTTCTGAATACAGATTGAGGAGTAGAGAAATGAGAGAAGCAGTCCAGGTCAGAGCCTCAGCCGCCATAAATTGGTCCCATTGAGCCATGGAGGTGTGCTGCATTTTGACATCGTTCCTTTGAGAGTTTCTCGCTGGACAGATGGAGATGAGGAAAGCAGTTATCTCAAACTGTAGGCTGCAGAGAAAAACCAGCAAAATGTTCCCTCTAACTATCTTTAGGCCAGAGGCCTGGGAAGTCAAGCTGGCTGCTGCTCCCAGGTGCAAAATTGCTGTTTGGAGTGGGGGATACCTGTGATTGCACCCCACCTCTCCAATTCTCAGAATTACAGAATGGCAGGGCTTGAAAGGGACCTCTGGAGATCATCTAGTCCAACCCCCCTGCCAGAGCAGGGTCACCCAGAGCAGGTTGCACAGGATGGCGTCCAGGCTGGTTTTGATTATCTCCAGAGTTGGAGACTCCACCACCTCTCTGGGCAGCCTGTTCCAGTGTTCTGCCCCCCTCAAAGGAAAGATGTTCCTCCTCATGTTCAGATGGAACTTCCCATGTTCCAGTTTGTGCCCATTGCCCCTTGTCCTGTCACTGGGCACCACTGAAAATAGTCTGGCCACATCCTCTTGCCACCCACCTTTAGATATTGATCAGCATTGATGAGATCCCCTCTCAATCTTTTCTTCTCCAGGCTAACAGACCCAGGTCTCTAGCCTTTCCTCATCATCTTTGTGGCTCTTTGCTGTCCCCTCTCCAGCAGTTCCCTGTCCTCCTTGAACTGGGGAGCCCAGAACTGGACGAAGTGCTCCAGATGGTGCCACACCAGGGCAGAGTAGAGGGGGAGGATGACCTCTCTCCACCTGCCTGCTCTTTTTAATGCATCCCAGGCGCATTCCCTCTGAAACATCCCTCTGAGCCTCGATGTGTCTGTCACAGCTCTTCCCCTTTCCTCTTGCTATTCAATTCCCGTGACAAAAGTAGCCTTGCACAGCCTGGCCTCCATGACCTTTCACCACATGGTGAGAGGAAATCTAGATCCAATGCTAGCTTCTTACGGAAACGCGGGCACAGCTTTGGGGGACCATTCAGACACTCCACAGACATGCAACAGCAGGCCCAGTGTGCCTAAACCCACGAGGATCCCTACACAGCATGGATGGCTCTCCCACTTTTTTGGCTCCGTGTCTTATTTTCCATAGCAGAAGCATTTTTGGTCATCTTTGAATCAATAATAGGAGCTCAAAAGGCAGCATGAATGACAGGGCACTGCATCACCATATTTCTCCCTTAATGAAGCAGCTGTGAAATTTTTATTAGTTGTAGACGCAACAGAAAAGATATCAAAGGTTTTTACCATTCAGGAGATTAATTGTACCTCATGGGGGCCAGCATTGTGCTTTACCTAAGCTTATCAAGGCCGAAAGCGACCAAAACCTGCTATGCTCGTTGCCTGAACCTAACCCAAATAGAAGCAGCTCTGTCATATCAGGGCACCATTGATAAAGAGCTACGCAGACTAAACCTTATCAAGAAAGATATAATTCCTGTAAATATTAATCCATTTCCCTCAGAGGCAAGAATCTCTTGTGCTTTGTAACTTTTAGAATAAAGTAATTTAAATTCCACGGTGCAGGCTAAACAGGAAACTAATTTTCAAGCAGACTTTAGCGGTGAAAGAGGCACCCATTTTTCCTGCTTTTAATTTAGAGGTTGTGTAACTAGAAGAGAGGCAGAAAATGCAATCTTTTTTTTCCGTGCAATTTTTATCCTTTGTAATTGAAAATACACCTGGCTGTAGCATATGTTTCCATAACTGTCAAGCAGGCAAAACCAGGGTTTTCAGAATGGATTAAAGGGACCAGGCCTGTTGAAAGGCACTTGAGCAAATTGCACCGAGAACAAAGTAGGTGCTGAACCCTTACTGAAAATCGAAAGGAGTAAGGCTTTTACTTCTATTTGTGTCAAAGAAAGTCCTCCTTAATGATATATTCAATCTTCAGGTCTCATTCACACAGAGCTGGGTGGTTTTTTTCCCCTTAGGCGTTATGTTTTTAAACCTACCTCTTCCAAAGGAAGACTCCTGGGTTGAAAAAGGGATGTACATTACTCGAGACTGCATCCAGCAAGGGATTTTGGGAATGAGAAGTTGGCCTGGCAGCCTTCTGACGTGTTCGGGTGGAACCCGTGTCCTGTAAAGCACATAGGGAGAGCTTGGTGTTTGAGAAGGAACTTTAATTCTCATCCAAGCCAGGTAATAAGATTTAAAAAGAGATAGCATGAATTGTGAATCTGTTCCAGATTAAAAATAAAAAATAAAAAGCTCTCTTACAGCACCCTTTCTTGGTAGCTATTTTTCATTCTGTTGGGCTGAATGCTCTTTTCCTGCTATGCCACTTAGTTGTGCTCATTTTGCTTTTGCTGACAAACCTGTAGATTTAGGATGAAAACAGTTTGCAGCTGATTAAGGACGGTGTGCCTGGCAATTTCTTGCTAATCTCTCTTATTGTGCCCTTCATAAAAATGACAGTCATGGTATAAATCCTAGTTTAAATCAATACCTGCAAGTGCTAATCTCTGAAGAGGAAAATGTCAAATACCTCCTGCTGTGTGCAAGGACTCAAATTGTGTGGTATCAAACATTAGAGGCTACCTAAATTGTTCACCTTTTTTTCCTTTGCCCAATGCTTTGTGCTTTATTTTCTATCGTTCCTTTATGTCATTAACCATTCTCACATAAACAGTGCCCTGATGGTTGTAGGTGTCATGAGGAGACTTCCAGTCATTTCTCGCCCCGTGGTGGAGCCACTAGTTGTCACCCGGACATAATGTCTTGGACGGTGCCTCGAGCTCTGGATTCAGTCTTCCTTATCCATGAGACCTCTTCTGAGAAACATTTCTAAAAGCTCTGAGCGTTAGTTGTGCGCTTAAGTGCAAAGTAGCACTTGGGGTGACAAGTGCTAGGAATCCTGGAGCCAAAATCAGTAGTAAGTTTAGTCTCTGGTTTGGGACTCTAAACCCAGATATGACCATTTGCGGTCAGCAAACTATCCCGTGCCCATGGATGCTTTCCATGCTGATTAACATTAGGGCACACAGTGGTTTTAAAAGCCTGCTCTTTGCTCAAAAGTGCCACAGGGGAAAAGCAAGTACGTAAACTGTAAGACTGAAAGATCACTTAGAAATGAGAACAGAGTGTGTTTCAAGGTAAAAAGGCTTTACCTGCCCACTCTGCATCTGTTCCATCTCTGCAGAAGTATGTGCTCTGTTTGTCAAATTAAAATAATTGGTTAGATTGTATTAGCTCATGAAACTATTTCAGAACATAGAATTTTTGCTTTCACTGACATCCTTGGTCCTCTTGAAAGACAAGCTGCTCGTCAACCTTTGTGTGTTTGGGACCCTGATTCTGGGAAGTACTTGAAATCGTAGTTTTTTTCATGATTGAGATTAACAAACTGGTAAGGAAAGAACCTCTTTATTTTTCACAACTTTTAACGATTTGGGGTGTGGGGGATTTTTTTTTAGGGTACGTGCCTGGAAGTTGTCATTGTGTCACTTCTGTTGCTCAAATACTGAGCCAAATTTCGAAAATTCTTAGTCTCCTTTCATTACAACCTTAGATAAAAATGTCACTAAGGAATACTGCGTGACAAGCATCTTCAGATATGTCTAAGTGCTCTGTTTCTTAGCTTCAGACAGCTGCTTCTGAAACATGTTCTAGAGTTTGGGAGAGAGTGGGTCAGGCAGAAGTAGGTAGAGCTGGGGCCTCCCTGCAATCTTGAGAAATTAGGGAAATATTAAGAGGGCAGAGTCACACAACAGAGTCTACAGCTGTGCAGGATCAAAGGCTTCCTAGGAACAGACACCCGAGTTGTGGTTGTGTTCCCTTGGCCATGGACCCAGCACAAGAGAGGGGATGACTCCTAGAAGAGGGGCACGGGATTTCCGAATGGATGGTTGCACCCAGGAATGATCGGGCCTGTGGAAGTGACTCGTGGGATTTTTGTGAGAAAGGGGGAGCTTCTCTCAGAAGAGGAGCTTCTTAGAAGAGAAACTGTGTTCTCCTGAGAATTTTCCTATGTGTTTTCCAACAAAAGCTGCTTTCAGCTGCCATCTTTGAGGAAGCCCCCTTGGATTGTGCATACTCACACAGATTTCCTCCTGTAAAAATACAGTCAGAAAGAATACATCTAACAGCCATCATCTTTTCACAGCTCTGCAGCTGGGAGCGATGCCACTTTTCTGTCATTTCACAAAAAAGCTGTGGTTTCTTTCCATTTTATGGCAACTTTTGGGAGCCAGCAGCAAATAAGTGTTGGAGAAATAGCACAGGCTTATGAGTAGTAAATTTGCACCTTTATACCCAAGAGAGCTAGTGCCAAATTCTCTTCACGTAAATAGTCCTGCTGAGGAACACCAGGTTTTGTGTGAAAGCATACTTTGGGGCACAGTCTGCTTTAGAGATGTTTACTATCAAATAAAAACAGTGCAGAATTGCAATCCGTTCTGCCTCCATTGCATTGGTGACATTTCTGTTGACCTCAGTATGGGCTGTATTGTGTGATAAGGCTGAAGCAGCAACTTTCCCTTTTCCTGGAAGGAGGCGATTTATTTCATTTTAAGGGATGGAAGCATCTCATACCTCAACGTTTTCGTATTGTGACAAAGATTAAATGTAATTCAAGTCACCTCTCAGGAATTTGTGTGGTGAATCTGGTAGGCAGATTGAGCCTTCTTGTGACTCTAGGGAACTGCATGATAAATCAACAACCGTTCGCCAATTGGATTTGTTTGCAGCGGCTAAAAGGCATACTGTAATGGTGCTGTATTGAAAAGGTGCTGCTTGCCAGCCCTTACAGATGCACAGAGAGTGCACTAGCTGATTACTTAGAGCTGGTTTTAGGTGCTTTGCAAGATACTACGTGAAATATTAGAATCCATAGGTATGAAGATGAACCTTTAGGCTATTGGGCAGCTGTACCAGAAATGCAGGCTGTTGCAGGGGAGCTGCCTGGAAGGAAGCAGACAGAAGGCAGTGGGTTTGCCGTGACAAAGAGAAGTATCTCATTCTCACATCCTCTTAGCTTTCTTAATTCCCATAGCAGTTTCTTGCAGCGTTCTGTTTGGGCTTTGCACATGTTTTGCCCTCATCTCTGTATGTCTCTTCTTTCACACCATCTCTCTTTTGTAGATTGTCTTTGGTTTATCAGTCTTTCACTTCTTTCACTCCTCCATCCTTCTCTGCATTCCTATTGCCTTCTCTCCTTGCTTTTCCTTTCCCTCAGTCTCATACACTCTTTCTCTGCAGCCCCCTTACTTTGTCACTCCTGCTGCATTATTTCCGTCTCTGGAAATGTTCCTGGGCAGCATGCAAGGGCCAACCAGTAGGGTGTAATCGCTCTGGATATATCCAAATGGGAGCAGGGCTGCAGCTTCTTGAGACCCTAAAACTGTGCGTTGTGTTGGAAACTGTCCCTGCCTTTGGAGAGTTTCAGTAGTCTAAAAAAAAAAAAATCAGCTGCCATGTTTGGTATTTGCTCAACCCACAGAAATTAGTTATTATCTGTCATGGGTTTGTAATTTATCCATTAGCTGCTAAGCCCTGCCGATAGACTTTTCAGAAATCTGTCACCCTCTGATAAAATGCTTAGTCTTAGTTCTTTGCCTTTCTTCACTGTGTAGTCACAGCAGATGTTTTAATTGTAATAAGGGAAAAAGAAAGTTTAACAAATTTTTTGCAAATCCACAACGGGAAATGAAACTTCTCTGCAGATTATTTCATGTGCATATGTCTTGAAAAAATTTGCCTTATATAAGCCCTGCCTTTTTATTTTCTTTTATTTTAAAAGAAGCATTGGTACAAAGAACTGGGAGTGTTCTAACAGGTTAGCAAGTCCAACCCCTTCTTGCTGAATGCACCACTTCACAGCATTTTCCATAAGCTTAGCAAGCTATATCACAAAACCTATTTCCCAGCTATAAGACCTCACTCCTTTAATGCTTTTCTTTTAATGCTTAATCTTTTAATTTCCAGGGTAATCATGCCTCGGTATGGATTATTGATATTCTCTTTTTTCTTATAACAGCACTGCACCTGGTCTTAAGCATCACTTACCGGCCAGTGCTTTCCCATAGATTTGCTTTTTGTGATTCCGTAATTGTTATTTTTCAGAGCAGCACTATTCCTTCTCTTCTGTTGCTTTGACTGGTTGAAAAACCCAGCTGGACTTTGCATCCTTTGGGCTGACTCTTAGTTCCCATGACTGTCCTTGGGTTTTTGGGACTTTTTTTTAATACCTGCAGCATTATCAATCCTTCTTGAATCTGAGTGACCAGAATTGTTCATATTATTCCAAATACTCCCAGTGCAGCTCATCAAACTATTGACAAAAGAGAGACTCTGCTTTTGTCAGAAGTGTTAGGTAACTAATAATTACTAATGATTATCAGCAGAAGGATAGCTAATAAATACTTCAATCTCAGATGCTCTTCCACTTCAACCTTGCAGGAAATACTGATTCTAAGATTCAATTTCCTTTAGCTATGTGTGAGTAGTTCCTATGATGTTATAATTTATGTCTTATTTCCAGAAGGCAGTCTCCCTTCTAGCATTTGCCTTACTTTACTTTGTATGTTCAATAACAGAAATTCAGATCTAACATCTTCGCCAAATCCTTGGAGGTCAAGAAAACTGCAGTAAGCCCATGTGCCTGTAGCCACAAAGCCATCCCTCTGTCCTATTGTCCTGAGCGCCAGCTCACAGCCCACTTCGGCTTTGATTTCCTGGTGACCTTTCGTTTTAATGCTCAGCCCTGTTGAGACTCTCATGAGGGATGCTACAGAAATGAATGGAATCGCTTCCTGAGCAGAGAAATGCCAGGCCTTAACCAGGCAGCTGGGAGAGTGGGGGATAAATGACTAAGAATGATCTGTGCTTGAGAAGGAAAAGCTTATTTCTCTGACAAAAAGTTAGGCTCCCTGTAGGCTCCAGGCAGTTGCTTCTGGATGGAGCAAATGTGAGGTTTTGCATTTCCTCATAATCTTTCATGCAAATGTTCCAATACTGGATACCTGATTAAATTAGATATGCCTGATTTATATAAATGCCCCCATTTTGTGGGTGAGTGCAACACTGGAAGTAACTGGCAGACCTGAAAGGGAATTCAGTCTCTGAATTCATGTACTGGAACCACAGAGCTCACTCGCTTCCCTTTGAGGGCACGCTGTCATCACGTAGGTTTTCCTTTTTAAAATCTTATTGTCAGCATCATCATCTATCCTGTATATGTGGGTAGTTCTGTTAAGATGACTAATATATTAATAGCAGTCACTGTTCATTTTTAAGATTATTAACAGACTGCTTAATTATTCCTCAATAGCATAACGTGTATGCTGAGCCCATGTCTATACAGCAGTGTCACACTGTGATAGTCACCTGTTAACCACAGTGATTCAATGTGGGATTTTCAAATGTACAAATGAATGATATCAGTCCATCTGCACTGGGCTATTTCTGGAAGAAATGGTACTTGCAAGGTAGCAGGAGGGGAAATGAGCCGTTAATTAGCGGCTGGCTTTTGCTGGATTGGATGAGAGAGAAAAAGAAAATAAACAAAAGAATTCCTGGACCCTTCATGAAGGAGGGTTTGTTTTCTGGCTGTACCTGACAGGGAATTTGTTTCAGAAAAGAAGGGAGAGGAGGAGAACTGCTGCACTGGGATATCCGTGGTGTCCCTCGGGCAAGCAGCACACCACCAGCATTGTGCCCCTCGCCTTAGCCTGGGAGCACAGCACACAGCTCTTCCTGCTCCTGCTAAGTGGTTCAGAAACTGATTTATAGACACTTGCATGAGAGCCAGCATAAGGGACATTCACTGATTTTATCTAAACTGTTTCTAACCTGATTCAGTTAAACTGCTAAAACTGGTTTTTTCCTATTATTTTTTCCCCCCAGCATGTATTCAAGGCCTTTGTAGGCTAAAGACAATAGTTGCTGTTAGTACTAAGCAGCTTTCATCCCTGGAGCTCAAGTGCTTTGCAAGAATGAGTAAGTGTTATCAATCTGATTGAACAGTTCCACGTGCCTAATTACAAAGACTTGAAGCAATTGTTGGAGAACCCACTGAACGAAACTCGGGCTGTAAGGGCTCAGAGAGAGGGGAAAGCTTCCTTGACCCACTTCTGTAAGGCTGTTTCTTGCTTCTCAGAGCTGGAAGATGGTCATGGGTATGTTTATCCGAGTGAGAGGGCATATAAGCAGAAGTGTAAAGGAAATAAAGGTTGTTTTACAACCAGTCTTGGACTTTTAGAAATTAATTCTGTGTAGTATTGAAAGCGAAAATAACTATTTGTTCTTTTGACTTGATTTCCTCTCTTGAAAAGCACTCTATCTTTGCCCTTAAGTAGTTTAAAGGGAGCTGGAATTTCTCCTAATGCAAGGGAATGCATTTCTCCTAAAAGTAAGTGATGCAACTGTTACAAATCTTCTCATTCCTAGGATAAAATCTGTTGACCATGAACATAATAGAGCTGTTCTGACTACTGAGCTCAGGAAAACGGGAAGGGTCATTGCTGCTGACTTAATGAAGTTGATTTGTTGAAACAGAGGCAAATACAAATCAGCTTGTCAAGTCCATAAAGCAGATAGTGCCATCCAGGGCACAGAGTACATTTTATTAAAGGGTCTGTCTTGGAAAGGAAGTAAAAAATTTAGCAGTGGCACTGAGGCTGCAGTGGTTAAGAACAGTGAACACGCAGGGATTTCTTGTGTAAGGGGATGAATGTCCTCGCTTCCTGTGTCTCAAAAATGCAGATGTGGAAAGATCATGATTTTGTAGCTGGTGCCTGAGGTGCTCAGCTGTGAGTGAGGAGTTCTGGGCCCTAGTCCCTTTTCCAAGACCTTGCTATGTTTCTTACCCAGTGACTCCTGAATACAAAGTGCACAAACAGTCTTTTTGCCATGTCTGTGCTTTAGGTAATTATGGGCTAGGGGATTTCAGGATTGCATTTCTCGACACGGCTAAATTTTGCCTCCTTGAAGCTTTAAACCCTCTTTGGGATGTGCTACCATTGCACACCGAGTCATAAGCTTAAATACAATGCATAGGATTTAGTTACTGAAGTCAGAATGAGATTTCAGTAGTTTCCAAAATCGAATTGGACACACATTTTGTTAAGGTTGTTTCAAAATGGAGGTTTGAGTTCTTGTATCATGCTATGCTGTTGAAAACTTTATTCAGGTGTAGAGATAATACAAATGTTCATGCTTTTTTACTCTTCTATTTCATGCTGTCAAACTTTCCTTTAGCGGTTTTCACAGACAATTCAACAGCTCAAGTTAAAAAAAAAAAAAAAATTGAAAATAACTCTTTAAGTTTTTTTTTTCAAATTCAGTGGGCCAATGAGCCAACCCAGTGGTGCGGTAAATGGGCAAAAAGCCCTGGCTTTACAGCTGTCGTACAACACGTGAACATCGGCTGTAACCAACTGTGCTGTCCCTGGTGGAAAGATTTGTGAAGGTGAATCGTGGAAGGGGGGAGCCGTCGGGGGGGGCTAGGGTTGTTTTATTAAATGCTTCTGAGCAGGGTGAGGCTTTCTGTTGGTGTAATCAAACATCTGGTTATGGACTGTGTTTGTTTCTGTAGTAGTAAGTAGAAGAGTTGAAGCCAAAGTTAGAATAAAATCTCTTACCATATAGATTGGCTGAAGCGTTGTACACATATTTTGAGCAGAACGGCTGGCTCCACCTCAGTGAAACCTGCGTGTTTTGCCAGCTGTTAGAAATAGTACCCGTACAGTAAAGAGCTCAGAAGTGAGGCACTGAAAGATTTAGAGCAATGCCACCTAGTGATATAATATAATCTCCTGAAATAACTCAATTTTAATTTTACGAGCTTTAAGATGCTTATTCCTGTTTGGCAATTCTACTTATAAGCATTGAACTTGGACATCAGAAATGCCTCACGGCATCGTTAGAGCTTTTGCTCAGCGCCAGCTTAGGTATGGCTCGTATCCCACCGAGAGCAGCGGGCAGAGCTGACCAGGAGGAGCCCTCTCGCATCACTTCTTTTCTCCTGTCTCATACCAGTTAGTGGCTGAAAGCTGGTACCACTACTTAGCAGGAGGGAGTGCATCTGAATCTGGCCATTTTTAGCCTTTGATGCCTGATAGTGAATCATTTTTTCCCCCCCACAACAGCTGTTTGAATAAGGTGACCATCTGTTCCTTATTAAAAAAATAAATAATCCTTTATTCAATGCTTAATGTTCTGCAGCCTATATCAATTGAATATAGGGTGTACTTTGTCCCACATTTCAGCAATAATCACACAGAGGAGTCTATACAAAGATACAATGGCATGATTTAATAACATCCGTGATTGTTGCATTGCAAATAGAACACCACAGACTTTTCTTTCCATTTTCCCATGTTCATTTTTTCCGTTTTTCATATTTCTTTTCATTACTGTATTTCCTGGAAATGTAAACGTGCGTTACTGTGACCCTTTAATAGCCAAAATTGTCTGGACTGTTTTATATTACGTTCTTCCATAAGATTGAATCGATACATTTCCCACTGAGATTACTTGTGCCTCGTGATGCCTTTCGTGATGTCGGTGATCCTGGTGCTTCGTTTCCTCATGCCAGGTATCAGCATGGTTCAAAGGGACGGCTCTGGAGAGCAACCTGAACAGGATATGGCTAAAGTAACCTGCCAAAACAAACCTTTGGGCAAAACAGCAATGCACATTTGGGAAGCCACGTGCTTTTTCTTCCCAATTATTTTTAAAACAGCGGTCTGTGGGTCCACAGAGACCAGTGTCCTATCACATGTATTAGGAGAGATAAGTGTACAAAGGCAAACCTGTGGTAAAGAGCAGACCTTTTTGTTTCCTTTCCCACCTACATTCTTTTGTCTTGAATTTGAAATTGTTGATTTTAAATGAAATATCAGCCTCTCCTCTTTCTTCGGTGGTGTTGTACTCTCTTCTCTGATGTGAAATTCAAATGGAAAATTTGCTGAATCCCAAGTCCTCCTTTGGATGCTGATGCAGCTCTGTTCCCATTGAGAAAGGTTGCAAAGAGCTAACAAATTATTGAGGAGTCTCTTGAAGGGCCACCCCCGCCCTTGAAGCCAGCATGGTAACTCTGATGGAAAACAGGTTCTCATTCCTTAAAATCTGATTGTGTAGCAAAGTGAAAACAAAACCAAAATCAGGCCCAAAACAAAACCCAAAATAAACTAAACTTCAATTTTGCTATACCGAGATGGTTATTGAAGATTTGAACTCTCATCTGCTCCTTATGGCTTCTTTATTTTCTACAAGTAAAATGAAGATGTAGCCCAACACCAGGTTTTTTGCAGTGATTTAGAAGTGAGCTCTTGAGCAGAGCCTGCAGATGTTTTGTGGTGTTCATTATAGTTATCTCAAAGCAGAAGTAATAAGAGGTAATACATTTCTTTATGAAGAGAATGATGATATGAGAGCAGTTTAGGGGACAAGTAATGTGTTTTTCCTAATGATTTATTTGCTTGTATTTTTTCCTTTTTTTCTTACACTGCCAAAATTGACTTTTTCAATCGTGAATGTACAGTGGCTTTTGGTGAATTGTTTAGGAAGCTATGATACTGCTTAGTGTGACCATATGTGTATATACACTTTGTAATGATTTGGAAAGGAACAGCACTGTAGAAAAGAAGGTGTAGGAATAGATGGGTTTGTTTTCATGCCAAAAATCCAGACAAAATTATTTCTGCTAGGGGATAATTTCAAAGAACAGATAGGCTTTGTCATCCATCTCCCACTGAATTTCAGTAGGCTTTGTATGGCCCACCTTTTAGAAAGTCCTCCATTTTTCCTTACAAAAGGCCGTTTGTTGTGTACAGCACAGCACTTCTGAACCTCAGCCTGGAATGAGGTTTCATTGTGTGAACAGTCTCAGTAATCATCATTACCATCAAGGGACGTGTGAGATGGAGGGAAAAATTCAAGTTTTCATTTTTCCCTGCGCCTTTCCCATTGCTAACCTGCCTCCTCTGCACCAGCTGTGCCCTCTAGCAAACAGCCCTTTGTGGCTCGGTTGGTGACAGAGGGTTGGGCTGGTGGGTGGTGGCAGCTGTACTCGGTGTCGGGATGTCTCTGACCCTCCCAGTGCCCATGCCGATATCTGCAGAATTCTGGCTGCAGCATCCTCTGAGCTTTGTGCCCCGGTTCTTATCCTCTGCCAGCATCCCAGCTCCAGCGCCTCCGTGCTGGGAGTGAGAAAAGGTCACTGATTGTGAGGGGAAAGGTTTTTAGTCAGGACCTGGCAATGAGACAGCTGAATGTGATAAAATCTGAAGGTAGCTATGCAGAAATCCCGAAGGAAATGAACCTTAGCAGGGCTAAATAGCTATTAACTTAAAATTGTTAATCTAGCATGATGCTTTTTTTGGGGGGGGTTTCTTTTCTATTTTTTTATAGTGATGATTAAGACTTTTTTTAATTCATTATGACGTGAAGGCAAATCCGCTAGTCTGCAGCCTTTTCCAGGAGCGGGGGGTGAAACTGGTACGAGAAAGAGCACAGACAAATTCACCTCCATCAGGTACTGAGCTGCTTGACTCTGGCAGTACTTGGCAGCTGAATTATGAGAAAAGTCATTGAAGCAGCCCAGCAGAGATATTTTTTTCTTATCTTTGCCTCTACTTTTCAATGGGCTGCAAGGCTTTAATTTGAAATGGAAAATAAATAGATTTTGTAAGTAAGTTTAATCAAAAGGATGTTTATACAATGAAGTCTTGAAATGCTTATTTTCCTATCAACAAGGAGAACAAAGTTAGTAGTGGAAGAGTTTAATTTACCTTTTAGAAACTTGGAATCTCAAAGACAAGCTTGAAAGAAACCTACATTTATCTGACAATATGGTGCCAAACCTCTAATTTATAGAAGCAAAATTAAGTCTGCCCATAGAGAGCTTTCAGCTCAGATAGGAGCATCTTTTTGTTTTATTTTCAGTCTTGCCTTTATAAATTATTTTTCTGTGGTCATACCTCTATTTTTAGCACTTGAGTTTTTAAAAAAAAAAACAACATCGCTTTTCTAATTAGTTTTTGTTCTTGATTGGAAACAAAACCTGAAATTCTGATACATGCAAATTAAAAAAAGATTCTGAAAACATATATTTGTTTAATACTGATGATTGATAATTACTAAGATAAAAATTACTAAACATGCTAAAGGGAGCATAATATCTTTGAATGAATGAAATCTAAAATGAAATGGACAATAGTAAACTCACATTTTTTCAACATTGTTTAATTAGGAATCAAACATCTGGTTTTTATCCAACAAAATTGTCATGGAAACTGTCAACACTGCATATGGGTTTTGATTGCAGTAAGCTGCATTTTTGGTGGGCAGCTTTGGGTGGATGCTTTGTCCCATCTTTCAGCCAAACATTCACAAGTAATGCTCCATCAGAGCTGAAGAGCTTGTTACTAGTTGTGCCACACCTGTATGTTGTCACCTATTTCTCTTCATCAGAGAGAGGAGCAATTACAAGGGCTCAGAAAGTTGAACAATTACTGCTCTCTCTTCCCCACCTTCCCTGAGCCTTTCTGTAATTAAATTGGGACTCAGTTGGGAGCTTCCCAAAGTAGTTAGGTTTGTTAGTAATTCATGACAGTCTTAACACCCATGTGGGTGGGTTTCTTGGAGACCATTTTGTTGGCTCTTTTGATGTTCCCTCTTGAGTTCCATTTTCAATCTTTCTTCTGATGCATGATCTCTGTCCGTAACTCCACCTATCCAGCCATTTTCCTTTGGCCCAGTCATTCCGATAGTTCACAGATGCGTTTTTACCTTGACTTTCTTCTGCCCTTTTCCCATAAGCCTGATGCTGTTGTTGGGTTTTGGTTTTGTTCTGGTTTTTGTTTGTTTGCTGGTTTATGGGTTTTTTTTTTACACTAGTATTTTCAGGTCTCGCCTAGGAGCTTTCTTTCATCCGCTGGTGTCTTCTAAAATGTCACTGAGACCATCTGCTCCAAACTGACTCTGCTGAGCAATTTTAGTTTTCTAATATCATTTGCACAGACCTCTTTTCCAGACAGACTCGGTCTTCAGCAAAGAGCTCAGTAGCATAAAACCCAAACAAGCCTGGTAAATGTGACAAGCATATCCTTTTAATATAAATGAACCGCGTATTTTCATTACTCCTAGGACCTCTCTGCCATGGCTGCCTAAGCTGGACATTTGTCCATGCGGGTATTAAGCAGTGGATAAGAGTCAGATTCAGGAAACGACTTCAGCACATGGGTAATCATATTCCCATTTAGCAAACAGACACGTCCATGCTGTAGTCCCAGTTGAAATCCACGCGGCTTTCAGCAGGGGCCTGAACTTAAGTGTACTCCAATGCTCAGTGAAGCGCTCTCTTCTTTCAAGGCCTTTATTTTTCTGGTTTGTGGACACGTATTTCACATGTAAGCTATTTCTCTCTGTCCGTTTCAAGGCTATAAACTCCCAAAGGAAGCATGGGAGGTTGCTTTCACTGTTTATGTCAACAGCTTTCACTTTCTGCCCGTCAGACACCCTGCTGCTTACCAGCCCCTCGGTTGTTCCTTCCGTCTGGAGGTAATAAATGAAAGAAACCCAGAACTGCTTGAGGAGGAAATGGCACCTTTCCTTCTTCTGTCCTCGTTGCTCACCCCCGCTGGCCTGCAGTCAATGGATGCTGAAAACCATTTCTTGTGCTCTGCTTGATTATTTGCATTATCATGTCACTAAATTAGTATATAACAGTTCTTGTTCACCCTGACACTTGGCAGCGTAACACTTGTATAGGTAAATGTGTATCGAAAGCATTCTGCCCACAACTCAAAGTCAAAGTCACTACAAACTGTAGATTAGGTTCCCAGTCTGCTAGTGTGCTTTAAGCTTGAAAGGTCCGTGCGGTCTCACGCAGTGACGGCATGAAATATTTCATCTTAGTTTTTAATTCCTGTGCCTGGTAACTGCCAGCCTTCCTGGGTTCACATAGCTTAGCTACAAAGCGTGCCTGCTGTAGCCCCCTGTCTTCACTAACAGCATTTAACATAACATCTAGCAGCTCAGGAGCCGCATGCTTGTGGATAGTGCTGCCATTGTTAATACGTTTATAACAGTAATAAAATATTCCAGTAGTATAAAGCAATGAAAATGTTCAGGTGGGTATTTTTAAATAGGGCAAATGATCTCGAAATGATCTAAGATAACTGTATCCCAAGCTCTTTAATCTAGAATCTCCAAGCAGAAACAGTGGTTTTGCTCAGCTTCATCAGTTTGCTACGATAACTCATACATCCATCTTTTCATCATTGTGCGCAAATGGCCCAGATGTGTTTTATGAAAACCCTCCTGAAGACAGTCATGATTTGTCAATCAGCCCAAAGTGGAGCAATAGTAGCTGTGCTCTCTCTGAACTCATTTACTGTGGTTTTTGCTTTGCTTTCCTCATACCCGTGCTGCTCAGTGCCAAAACAAACCAGTTTAAGGCTTGCTCTTATACACTGTCCTAAGATGATCCGCAGCAAGGCGGATGAAGAGGTTGCTTTAGAGTGCTTGCTCTGGAATCTTTCTGAAGTGACTTTTATCCTGTAGCTGAAGCGGGCCAAGGCAGACAGTGAGTTGGTCCACTCAACTGCCGTGGCAGTTCCTGATAGCACTTCCACTTTTCGTGCCTTTTCACTCCTATTTCTGTTGCTCCAAATGTAGGTATTCTCTTCGAGCCTGCTCCAGAGTCCACTTAAAGCATGGTTGTATGCTCACTTCCTGGCTTCAGAGAGATAGGTTTAAGGGAGACTCAGAGTTGGGACAAAGAATCCTTGTGTGTTTCACTCTCATAATACATGAAATTTGATTATTGCAATATTCTGCTTCCAGCTCTTCAGAAAGCTGCTGCTTGTGCATCTGCTAGGATGGACGATTAAAGACGAAAGCAATGTAAATCTTGCACTTAGAACTTGGTTGACTTTCGCAGGGAGGAAATGAGTTCTTAAAACTTCCTCTGACTTGCTGGTCTCTTTTGGCATGATACCATGCTGTGTGGTCCCCAGGGAAAGAAACACCTCCCGTAAATGTTAGTACGTTGTTGACCTCACACTGAATGTCAACTACTTGTTCTAAAATAATTGTATAAATTTAATGGTTGCTTACAAATGGTTGCTTTAAAAATGGTCGGCAATCCATTTGGGAAACTGGAATTGTTAAACTAATGTTATACCATTTTTTAAATGCTGTTGTAGTTTTGACTGGTAAAACTAGTAGTGGTGTTTATTTGCCTTCTATTAGATGAGCCGAAGTTTACGGAGAACCTTAGTCTCTTTTACTGGACCAACTGATGAAGTTGGAAAAAAAAAAAAAGCAGTATTTTTAATCCATTGTGTCTACGATACTGCTTGTGTCTGGGAGATCCTTGGTATCGTGTGACACGCCAGTGAATAAATTGGATCCAAAATCAAAATGGGCCTTATAAAACAGACTAAAAACTGTTTAAATGCTAGGTTCTTATGTATAACGACAAAGTGGAAATCATCGCTGAAGTTGATTTGTTTCTGGAGAGGTTCCAGGGGACTGGGGACAAGAAATGATCTCTCTAAGATCTTGCTAAATCCACTACGTCAACGTAAATTCATTGCTGACCAAGTTAGTAGGTTAAAGAAGGAAGTTGTAAACTATAAAAGAGAGGAGTGCTGAGTGATCTGGACTGTTTGGAAAGCTGCGTGCAAGTAAACAATGTGTACTTCAGTAAAGCAAGGTAATATCTATCTAGGCACAGAGATGTTTGGCCGTGCTGGCTATAATAACCCGTCCTAGAGAGCAACAGTCCTGAAGAGGGCTCAAAAGTGATGAGAGGTGACCGCGTCCGCGCGGTGCTCTGCTGCGCAGCAGGGAGGCTCGGGAGTGAGGAGGCTGAATGAAATCCTTGGCTGGTGAAACACTGGGTACCCAGTAAGAATAGAAATGGGATGTAACATCCATTTTGCACTGGCCTGACCTCTGCTGAAAAAAATACCTGATGCAGCTATGGCTTGCAAATCAAGGGGTAAAAAAAAAAAAAATGTAATGGGAATGATTGAAGGGATGGAAAATATGCCTTACACAAAGAGGCTCAGGGAGTGCTATCTAGATGTCTTTATCATCAGAACCTTAAAGCTACCATCTGAGGGAAAGTTCAACAAAAGTTCAGTAGTTCCACGGACAGATTCCTAATAAAAACAACATCTAGAATTCAATGCAGGACCAATCAGTATTTTAAAGACAGGCAGAGTTACAACTTTTTACAAATGGCTGTGAGCAATCATTGGAATATTCCACAATAGCCGTAATAGATCAGCCTTGATTTGTCACTCAAGATTGGTGCATTAAGGAAAAAAACCCGCTACAGATGAGAATCAAGAATTAATACAGATAAGCCCTACAGCTCACATAAAGCACTAGGTGAGAAATCCCAGTGGTCCAGTCTGGTCTTAACCTTCTACAGTCATCAACTCCTGATGACTGTTTTTCTTTAAATGGTCTCTTCGACTTGAGTTTTCTCTTCTTGATGTTATTCAGATCTGACTTTTTAACCCATTCTTTCCTAACTTAATCTTTTTTAATTTTTTTTTAACATTATCACATAGACAAAACCTTCAAAGCTCTATATGGTGAGGTTTATAAGCTAGAGCCCAGTTGGTGCTGTCTCCTCGGTGTTGCAAGCTCCCTGCCGTATAGTCCTTCAGTGGTGGCAACTCGCAGAGCGGTGCTGTCAGCCAGCAGTCGGGGATGTCAGAAGAGACGCAGCGAATGATTTAGTCACGCTCCTCACCCAGACCTGCCATGTCGTCCTTGTTTCTGAATGTCTGCAGGACCTTGTCTTGCTGCTTGGAGGCATCAGGAGGGCTGCTCCATTGCCTTTGTCATTGATGTTCCTCTTTCCACAGACTGGCACCCAAACGGAGAAAAGCGTGCCAACCAAGGGAAGGCCACTGGGAGACGAAAGGCTTATATGTAGAGAAAATTCCTTTCCCCTGCTTCTTTTTTATTTTCCTTTAGTTTCTGGTCCTGAGGAACAGCTATGGATGGAAACCAGTAGGGCCTCCATTGGCTGTTGATACCCGTAATACCGAGAGTCTCACGGGCTCCAAGTCACCTGGAAACATGTCATGCAGCAGGATCTGCCTTAATACTGGGAAAGATGTTGTAAGGAGAGGTGTCGCTGAATATTGATGAAATCAAACAACTTGGCTTAAAGAAAGAACATATAAAGTTGTTTTTAATAGCTGTCTGTGCTTAGGATAGGCATGTAAAAGCTGAATTCTATTGACACAATCTCTTAATGAGGCAGCAGAGATGTTTTCCTTCTCCACTGTGCCATTTTTAATGTTTTACTTTTCCTTTGCATTTGATTTTTTTTTCAACATCAGTCATTCATTTACAGCGCTTCTGTTGATTTAAATGGGCTTTGGATCAGGCTCCAAGTTACCATTTCCCTTCTGTTTGAATAGGGATTTTCTTTTATCCAGAGGAAGGAAATCAATAATTTGTCATAACAAACCAACGCTCATTTGGATTCACAATCACAGGGTGAGCTTTTCTGTCGTTTTCTAAAGCATTTTAGGATAATGGAAGAAGAGTTTCACTTGTGATCTTTGCTGTTTCCATTTGTTTTCCCGGATTGATTTGAGTTCTGTGCCCCATTTGACCATTTGTAGAACAGATTACAGTAAATCTATCATGCTGTTTGTTTTAAAGGCAGTACTAACTTTCCATGTTTTCTGTGCCCCGAGTCCTGTGCCCAAGGGACCATTCAGGGATCCATCAAAGGATTAACCTTTGGCATGACAAATTAACAAATGTATCTGTAGGAACAAGCTAAGCTCTACTTTGATGTAAACGTGCATATTCTCTACTGCCCGTTTCCACTTGGAGTTTCGCAGGTGGCAGATTATCTTTTTACGGAACCGAGTTCCCATCCACTTAGGTGCTGCCGCCTGTCCGAAATCCCACCGCCATCCCACGCTTGGCTCTGCCTTGGAATTCCCTCTGCCAGGGAATGCCCAGCCGCTTTCCTGCCAGTGATTTCCTTGCAAACTCGTGTTTGGGGATTGCTGGGGGAGCCGGCACCCGTGCGCGTCCTTTCCCAGCCGAGCGCCTGGCGGTGCAGACCAGTATAGCAGGGCCGGGGGCTTTTCCCTGGCTTTCTCCCAGGACTGACCACCTCCCTCGGCTTCTGCAAAAAGAGGGATGGCGACACGTCGCCCATCACCCTGCGATTGGATGGTGCGGGGGGCACTGCCACACACTTAGTGTTTGCTGGGCTCAAAGGAGACGCCGGGTGCTGGCCCCCGAATTGTTTATCCCTCCTGCCCCTACAGCCACCTGTGGACCAGCTCCTGCTCGGGCCCCCCCCCAGACCCATGGGAAGACGAGCTGGAGGGACTGGGGCAGGGCTGGGAGGGGGAGATGCTGAACTGGGGCTGCTGTGTACAGGTGTAATTTGGGGTTGTTTTTTGGGGAGGTCTGTAGGGGGAGCTTGCGAAGCAGAGCTGGAGGAACTGGGGCAGGGCTGAGATGGGATGGGGAGATGCTGAACTGGGGCTGGTGTGCAGGTGTAATTTGGGGTTGTTTTTTTGGGGGGTTCTGTAGGGGGAGCTTGCGAAGATGAGGTGGAGGGACTGGGGCAGGGCTGGGAGGGGGAGATGCTGAACTGGGGCTGCTGTGTACAGGTGTAATTTGGGGTTGTTTTTTTGGGGGGTTCTGTAGGGGGAGCTTGCGAAGATGAGGTGCAGGGACTGGGGCAGGGCTGGGAGGGGGAGATGCTGAACTGGGGCTGCTGTGTACAGGT